>JAXRKP010002212.1:55000-60000 GCA_037039925.1 Doris montereyensis | reverse complement strand
AACGACGCCACAGATTCTCGTTACCGAGTAGTCCTGTCTGTACCGTGAGACAATAAAGCAAGATGCTGATGACGTCACTGGCGACCATCTTGATTGGCACAGCGTTTGCCGCTCTACACTACAATGGTAAATGCTCCAAATCAGATTACATCGCAGGAACAACACAACGGCGTCACGTATGTTAGCGGATATGCCAAACATTAATTCGTAGACAGTTTATTTATTTTACAGATTTGTACAGAACATAACAAACGAAACGTTTCTATCGAGCTGCAGACCATAAAAAAGGTGTATTTTCTTGTTTTTGTTTTGTTTTGTTTTGTTTAATTGAAATATATAGCCTATCCACCATATGCAATGAAATCAGAGTCAAATTAAAGACAAACAGCATGATGAAAGAATGTTTCATTAAAATTTGGAATTTACCCTGTCCACTGTATGTGGTGATTTCAAAGTGGGTTGAGAGGAGAAACAGCATGATGGAAGACATATGAGAAAGCGAAAGGAAAGAAGTAGGACCTACCAGTCGTTCCCGCCAATGGCTCACGCTATCACGAAGACAACTTGAATACCAAGACGGACACCGTTGCTGAAAACTTGAAACCTCCACTCGGCTCACGATCACGTCTTGTGACGTTGTTCCAGACAAAGAAATCCCAAAGCAAAGCATTCGAGAATTTACCATATTTTCTTTATAAAAATGAGTATCAGTATCTGCAGCTGTAGCTGGAAGGTAAAACTTGCAGCACATCCGCGTCCTTGTTCAGTGTGTCACCACCTGTGATTCGTTTGACTGTAGACTTTCAAGAAACGGAGCATGCTCCGACTCCATGGACATGAACTGAACGCCTTAAAAGAACGTTACTTACACTTGACATTGCAATAGTTGAAGGGGTGGGGGTGGGGGTGGGGTGGGATTCCGTAGTCTAGAGGAAAGGTATCGGCCTCTCAACCAAAAGGTAATGGGTTCAAGTCCCGTCGACGGTTGAAACATTTTCTCGAGTTTTTCAAGCAGAGCAAAACAATTTACCCCAACAAGCCATGTAGGTGGATCGACACCTCGTGCCATCGGAGACGGACGTTGAAAAGGGAAGTTCCGTGTGCAGATCACAACACTCTGTGCACGTTAAAGATCCCTTAGCTGTTTACATGGCAGTCTGGGCAATCTTAAAAATCCTACCAAAAACTCACGAGATCACCTTAGTCGTGGATGTGGGTAAATCAAATAAAAAAAACTCTACTTTGTCTAAATTCTTATACCATGAGGAATAGATTTAGATAGAAATATCAGTCGTGTAGGACATTGGACAAGAGGTTAAGATTTTTGCGTTCACAACATTCACACTAGTAGTAGCCAAAAAAAAACCATAAGAAGAAAAGAGAAAACAGACAATAAAGGGAGAACGATGAGGGAAGAAGTAAACATTAAATTTGTTCTTTGAAACAGCCATACATTCGGATTTGAGGATAAAAGCAAACAGTTAGATGTAAAAAAAAATGGAAAGGACAGTCGTAGGACCTACCGGAAGTGAATTTCTAACCATCAACATTACAATTAATTCTATGTGTAAAAGAGATAAAGGGAAAGAAATAAACTACCAGTAGCGTCTGCTAATATTTCATTACATATTACTCATCTCCTATATATGATCTACAATTAAGAGGAAACCAATAAATTAATCAACTTCAGAATAAATTGGTTTCATTTCATTAAAATTTACACTGTCTTCCACCGCAATGTGAATTAAAGTGGAAATAACCCACAAAAGAGTGAAATGAAAGAAGAATGTCCTACCCAGACCCCAAAGAATACAACTAATGTATACATATTGGGGGTGGGGTACAAACGATATATAAGAACAACAACAACAACAATAACAACAACAACAACATTCGCACCCCAAATCTCAAAGCCAACATGACTCCGTTAAGAGACCATTCTCTTGCTAAAGACTAGTGTACCATTGGGTGAAAATCTCATTTTAACCATAAGCACATCAAATAGATGTATGGGTCAGGGTCAGGTGCAAATTGGTCCTCATCTTGCTTTTTTCCTTAACTCGGGTGAAAATTGATTTCACGGGACGAAATTTGATATATCTTGTGTCACAAATTGAGAAAAATTTGTAATAGCTAGAATGAGCTCCTTTAGGTATTGCATACCTATCTATGTAGCCTGCATCCTCTAAAGAGGGTTTTTTTTCCTACAGGCTCAAATAATTTTTTTATGATGTCACAAAAGTAAAGGCCTCACGGGTTCCTGCAATCTATGACAAATCGATAAAGTTGAGTGATAAAATTCATCATAACTGACTTTTCAAAGATAAAGCCAAAAGCTCTTTAGGGGATGTAGATACAATACTTTGTTTTTCAGCACGCCAAAAATTCCAATCAATCAATGAGTAGTCGCTGAAATATTTGTGACACTGGAACATGACCCCAAAAAATGCAAACTGAGAAAAACGACAAAAAACATTATGAACAGAAATAACTTCACTTCTAACAGCGGTTGATAAATTAAACATATTTTTATTGATAGTACTACTTTTTAACAATGAGAAAACAAGCATAATTAATTTTACTTGAAAAAAAAATATAATATGATTCATCCCCAGCCACCCCCCCCCCGCTCCCCCTAAAAAATAAGAGAATCGAACAAAAGTGACCCAAAAATGCTTTAAACAGGAATAACTTAATTTGTAAAGCAATTGGTAAGTTAAACATGAATATTGATAAAACTACCTATTAACAAGGAGAAAGCAAAAAAAAAAAAAATCAATTTGAAAAGTGAAGCACAACCCCCAAAAAAGAAAAAAAAAGAGTATAAATAATAAATACATATATCCCCAACAATACATTTACCCGCAATACATATAGCTAGGAAGCACCAGCTGCATTAGAAAGGGCCCCCTTCTTGCCTTTGGTGCTTGGCTTGTTTTCCTTGCTGAAGCAGCCTTTCTAACTGCTCGCGTCCTTGTGAGAGCAGTTTCAAGGCTGCCGGAAGAAAAAAAACAAAATAGAAAAGTATGAAATCTCAAATGAACATTTCATTCAGACAAGAAATTATACACACACACATAAATATAATGTACATATATGATCGTATATAAATAGTGATTTATTGATATATTACCGTTTCACAACGTGGTTTGACGCACTCAGCTTTTGTCAACATGCACGTTTCCGTAAGGTTTGAGTGCCAGAAGGGAGTTGTACGTTTTCGGATCCCCATCTGAAATCATGGTAGTGTACCGCAAGCTGTCGTCTAAGCATTTACGAACATAAATAAACAGGCCTCAAGCATTCCAGCCAGTGATTGTTTGCATTCTTCCGGTAGTGGGATTGTTGACATCATTGTACTCACACTGTCCCTGGTTTTCAAGTTGAGGAGAGGTAGCAATGGCATCACAGGAATGCCTCAATTAAATAGAAAACAGAAAGACTAAATTGCTTGTTCGTGTTCACGTTTAAGCTATTTTCTCTTAATTATATAAACTTACACCTAGATCTAATTGACAGACTTTGCAAAAATAGGAAATACTTTAAAAAAATGAATGTCTTTATTGTCACAATGTTACCCCTAGCTTTTGAACGAAGTGTCATACTAGGTCCTACGTAATATGCAGGTTACGTCTTTCAAGACATCGGATAAGATCCAGTATCAAGACCTATCAGAGATGGATGTAAACATTGTAGAGGATTAGTGTCTATCACCCATAATTATTAAGCCGTGCTAAGCAAATTTACAAACTTCCAACCGGAAATCTGAAATCGCCGCATCTGGTGGCTGTGAGACAAATAGTGACCGATTCTCATCCTGAATTTATCCTACTCTATTAAATAAGCGTAAAACATACCCTTAAATGACATTTATTAGACGCCCTGCAGTGTTTATATAAACTGGATGTATATATGTTTCCAAAATTCGTCGACAAATGTAGGGAAGAAGGAAGAGAGCAAGGAAAAAAACGCCATCGTCAACTGTAACAGCAAACCAAGAAGAGTATTGGAATCCAACAATAAGCCCAAATCTAATAGAAATCAGGGACTATTTCCAGTAAAATCAAAATCACAAATGATCAGAAATTGAATTTTGTTACATAACTACGATCGGAAAATAAGAAATCAAACGAAACATCGATAATGTTATTGTATTGTTATTAAGTGTAATCAATGTTCGTCTGCGCTCCCCTTCTTTCTTTCAACTGCAAGAGCTATATCTCGGAGACACTAGGGTACAATACTATAATGTGTACTATGTGACGTAGACAAAGTAAACTTGCAATGATATTGATAGAGAACATTCCATATCAGAACACACATTATGCTACCCTGCTTGAAACTCGTTTACTCTTTCCTTTCTCCAGTCTATACAACCCCAGGGGAACGTATAAGGAAGTGGGGAATAGCGGTGGTTCTGTTAAGCTAACAATGCCCCAGTCTCCATAATTTAGACAGGCACGGTTTGCAAACATGCTAAGGGTCAATTATTCACTTTCTCACCGGAGTAAGGAAAGAACCGTATTTTGGGGGCGTAGATGGAACTTTTCGTTCAGTTGAAAGATTTATAGAGACGTCATGTCAAATGGGGGAACTGGTGCTTTTTTCTGAATTAATTCAAGGACCAGGAAATTCCCATGACTTTCAATTGCTTTAAAAAATAAAATAAAATGAAGACACATTCACACATAAAGGAGCACAAAGGGACAATACGTACGCTATCATACAGTAACGCAAATGATCGCCTGCTTAAGTTATTAATTAGTTTCTATAGCTTGTATAGTTTCTCAAGTTTTAGTTCCTCCAAGTTGCCAATTGCATTGAATTTATTTATAATGACCTAGAGGTATGTCAAATGTTTTTCTATAAACTATAACTATTAAGCTGGTGCACTAATCAAAGAGTGAGTGCAGTCTCTTCATTCAATAGAAAATATAACAACAAAAACAAAGTCACACACATATAATAATAATAATAAAAATAATAATAATAATAATAAT
>JAXRKP010002212.1:27500-50000 GCA_037039925.1 Doris montereyensis | reverse complement strand
GTGGTGTGAATTTAAGGTTTTGATTCGCACAAAATTAATTGCTCAGCAACTTGATCTAGAAAGCAAAACTCTAATTAACCTCTCGACCGTGGCAGTTTCAATTAAACCCCTTCATGTGACTTTGAAACACTCAATGCCAATCAAATTATGAAGCAACCATAACTGAATTTTGGTTTTACAAGAGCTTCTTTAAATCTCGTTAAGAAAAAAATAATTTAACCACTGAAAACGAAATAAGCACAGGTAAATTACATTGTGAGATGTAATTATAACGCACCCAAATCTCAATTCCGAAGAGAGGGTTTGATGGAAGTATATGAAAGATCTGTAATTCACTCAGAATAAAGAGTTTTGAAGACCTGATAACCTGAGGTTTTTTGTTTTTAAATTTTTTAATTTTTTAAATTTTTTATTGATTCAATACGTGATTTCTTTCCTTACGGAATGGAGGAATCGGTGGTCCAGAGGCAAAGTGTTGCCATTTCAAACAAAAGGTCGTTGGTTGAATACAATTACTCGACTTTTTTCCACTAACAGTAACACTCAACCCGATTAACGCCTAATCACATCTCATTGTGAGATGGCCGTCAGTGCTATTACCAGGGGGAAAGAACTAGATGAAAACATTTCCAACAACATCATATTATCGACTAGTTATCGCCCCTAGTTATTATTGTTCGAGTTGCCTGTTTGGGCAAACCGGTATCAACGGTTTCTGTTTTGCAGTCAGCCAGTTGCGACCAGCATCAGACGTTATCTTTCTTCCACACAGACACAAGTATTGATTCACCAAGTTGATATAATAAATTGCTCTAAACTTTATATGTTTTAAAAAGTTTTTTTTACACTAAACAATGTGCTGTGAGAGAAGATGCAAACTTATCTAAATAATTTGATGTAGACATAAGAGTTAGACTAGACAGAGATAAGTACTAAGCTCTCTTTTGTTTATCATTTTTATGGATTTAGTCGCATAGACATCATCAATGGTCTAAATAAAAGGAATGAAAATAAATGTAAAGAAAACAAAAACAATGCTAGTAAATAAGGAAGCTAAAACACAAAATCTTAAATTGGGCAGGGGGAAGTTAAAGACAGTTTATACATTTAAACCAAATGAGCAATAAGACAATAGTTAAATCAGTATACAAAACTAAGACCCAAGGTAAAAGACAAAAGCACTTAAGCAAAGAAATTTCACCTTCACAGAAGGAAAGAGAAAAAAATCAAGACAAGGTAGCTCATTCCGGATATCTAAACGTGTACACAGAAACAAATATTCATAATATCTTAATTTATAAATATTCATAATATCTTGAATATTTTTAAATATCTTATTTTTCAGGACGCTGAAACACATAGGTAAACTCATAAATGCTGTAGAGCCAGAGAACTTTGAAGATCTGTATGAGCTTCAATGCAAGATCAAACTCAGGAGTATACTTAAAAACAACACCCACCCTCTTTTCTCCATACCCAAAAACAAGTAGTAGAAGCGGTCGACTTATACATTTGAAATCCCGCATTGAGAGATATTTTAGATCTTTTCTTCCAAGTGCCATACGAAAGTTTGACCATACCTTACCTTGAAAGCATCATGGCTATTCTCCCAAATAATCTGCATAATTATGCTCTTTAAGATTTCTATTCACTAAAATTGCCAATCAATGTAAGAGAATTCAATAAAGATATACCACAACATAATCTGAAGTTAATTCTATGAATTAAAAACATATAATAATATAAGATTTAATCATAACGATATGTATGTGCAAGTATTATGCACTTGGGGAGGCAAATGCTGAAAACGATAGTAGGAAAAGGTATTTATCGATCACGTCCCTTTGGAACAGCGTGAGTTGGGACAGACTGACGCTTATCAATCGCCTGCTAGACATGATGCGAATCTTGTCGTAGATTTTGCTGCCCTGGCTGATACTGGTACCTATCTCTACCAAGATCACGTGTCTTTCCCACGGAACACAACGTCAAACTCCTCATTGCCGAGATTCGGACACAGGGTTCACGAGCCCCAATGCGACAGCCTGACCGTTGTGATACCGACACCACAGATACAAAAAGTAAGGCTACGTTTCCATGTGCTCGTCAAGTGGAATGCATGATGTGTATTGCCTGTTCCAATTTGTACGTTTGCGTGATGTGTATTGCCTTTTCGAATGTGTACGTTTGCGTGATGTGTATTGCCTTTTCCAATGTGTACGTTTGCGTGATGTGTATTGCCTTTTCCAATGTGTACGTTTGCGTGATGTGTATTGCCTTTTCGAATGTGTACGTTTGCGTGATGTGTATTGCCTTTTCCAATGTGTACGTTTGCGTGATGTGTATTACCTTTTCCAATGTGTACGTTTGCGTGATGTGTATTGCCTTTTCGAATGTGTACGTTTGCGTGATGTGTATTGCCTTTTCGAATGTGTACGTTTGCGTGATGTGTATTGCCTTTTCCAATGTGTACGTTTGCGTGATGTGTATTGCCTTTTCGAATGTGTACGTTTGCGTGATGTGTATTGCCTTTTCCAATGTGTACGTTTGCGTGATGTGTATTGCCTTTTCGAATGTGTACGTTTGCATGATGTGTATTGATTTTTCCAATGTGTACGTTTGCGTGATGTGTATTGCCTTTTCCAATGTGTACGTTTGCGTGATGTGTATTGCCTTTTCGAATGTGTACGTTTGCGTGATGTGTATTGCCTTTTCCAATGTGTACGTTTGCGTGATGTGTATTGCCTTTTCGAATGTGAACGTTTGCGTGATGTGTATTGCCTTTTCCAATGTGTACGTTTGCGTGATGTGTATTGCCTTTTCGAATGTGTACGTTTGCCTGATGTGTATTGCCTTTTCCAATGTGTAGTTGCGTGATGTGTATTGCCTTTTCCAATGTGTACTTTTGCATGATGTGTATTGCCTTTTCGAATGTGAACGTTTGCATGATGTGTATTGCGTTTTCCAATGTGTAGGTTTGCATGATGTGTAATGCTTTTTCCAATGTGTAGGTTTGCATGATGTGTATTGGCTTTTCCAATATGTAGTTGCGTGATGTGTATTGCCTTTTCCAATATGTAGGTTTGCATGATGTGTATTGCCTTTTCCAATGTGTAGTTGCGTGATTTGTATTGCCTTTTCCAATGTGTAGGTTTGCATGATTTGTATTGTCTTTTCCAATGTGTAGTTGCGTGATGTGTATTGCCTCTTCCAATGTGTAGGTTTGCATGATGTGTATTGCCTTTTCCAATGTGTAGTTGCGTGATGTGTATTGCCTTTTCCATTGTGTACGTTTGTGTGATGTGTATTGCCTTTTCCAATGTGTACGTTTGTGTGATGCATATTGCTTGTTTCCATATGTGCACAGGCGTGATGCGTGATGTGTATTGCCTGTTTCCATGCTTATGTATGTGTATTGCACGATGCGTGTTGCCTGTTTTCATGCTTACATATATGTAATGTGTATTGCCTGATTTCATGTTTACGTATGTGTCATGTGCAATGCGTATTGCCTGTTTCCATGCTTACGTATATGTGATGTGTATTGCCTGCTCCATGCTTTCGTATATGTGATGACTATTGCCTGTTTCCATGCTTACGTATGTGTGATACGTATTGCCTGTATCTATGCTTACGTATGTGTGATGTGTGATGTGTGATGCGTATTGCCTGTTTCCATGCTTACATATGTGGGATGCATATTGTCTGTATTCTTGCTACATATGTATGATGCGTGTTGCCTGTTGCCATGCTTACGTATGTGTAAAAATGTGTGATGCGTGATGCGTGATGCGTATTGCCTGTTGCCATGCTTACGTATGTGTAAAAATGTGTGATGCATATAGTCTCTTTCCATGCTCACGTATGTGTCATGCATATAGCCTGTTTCCATGCTTACATATGTATGATACGTATTTCCTGTTTCCATGTTTATGTATGTGCGATGCATAGTGCACGTTTCCACGCTTCCATATGTCTGATGCATGTTGCCTGCTTTCATGCTTACGTATGTGTGATGAGTATTGTCTGTTGCCATGCTTATGGATGTGTGTGTGTATTGCCTGTTTCCATGCTCACGTATGTTTGATGCGTATTGTCTGTTTCCATGCTTACGTATGTATGATGCATATTGCTTACTTTCATGCTAACGTATGTGGGATCAGTTTTGCCTGTTGCCATGCTTATGGATGTGTGATGTGTATTGCCTGTTGCCATGGTTACATACGTGTAGAAATGTGTGATGCATATTGTCTGTTTCCATGCTTACGTATATGTGATGTGTATTGCCTGTTTCCATGTTTACGTATGTATGACGCATCTTTTTCTCTCCATGCTTACGTATGTGTGATGCGTATTGTCTGTTTCCATGCTTACGTATGTGTAATGCATATTATCTGTTTCCATGCTTACGTATGTGTAATGCGTATTATCTGTTTCCATGCTTACGTATGTAATGCATATTATCTGTTTCCATGCTTACGTATGTATAATGCATATTATCTGTTTCCATGCTTACGTATGTGTAATGCATATTATCTGTTTCCATGCTTACGTATGTGTAATGCATATTATCTGTTTCCATGCTTACGTATGTGTAATGCATATTATCTGTTTCCATGCTTACGTATGTGTGATGCGTATTATCTGTTTCCATGCTTACGTATGTGTAATGCATATTATCTGTTTCCATGCTTACGTGTCTGTGTGATGCGTATTGTCTGTTTCCATGCTTACGAATGTATGATGCGTATTGCCTGTTTCCATGCTTACGTATGTGTCATGCGTATTGCCTGTTTCCATGCTTACGTATGTGTGATGCATATTGTCTGTTTCTACGCTTACGTTTGTGTGATTCGTATTGCCTGTTTCCATGCTTACGTATGTGTCATGCGTATTGCCTGTTTCCATGCTTACGTATGTGTGATGCATATTGTCTGTTTCTACGCTTACGTTTGTGTGATTCGTATTGCCTGTTTCCATGTGCACACTTATAATCATGCGCGTGATCTGTCAGTTGATCTTCTAGTAAGGCTTTGAACACATAACCTCCTTGCCGGTCTAGAGGAGGAAACAGCAAGATCAATATGACAAGATTGTAGCCATTGGCTTTTTAAATTGCTACCTAAAGAGAAGGAAGAAAAAGATAACACAGGTGGTGGATGCATGAAATGCTGCATTGGCTCGATCGTTCAACGAGAGCAGGATTTCGCCCCATTAAGGTCTAAAATTGCCCTTTAGACATCATCAAGGTGTGACTGCGTTGCTTTGAGTGATACGCACCATGTGCCGTCTGCTTTTTGTTTCAATGCAATCTACCTTTGTCACCTTTAACTGTAACAGCGATCTCAGGATACAAATTATGCAGAGACTATGTCTCATCAAAATTTACCCCATCCACCATATGCAGCGATATCATGGTGACCTAGAAAGAAAATAAACAGGTCAAAGATAACAAGTAAAAGACTTCAAGTAAAGAAGTAGAATCTACCAGTATCGCCCACCAACCACCCACGTGCCATGCATAACATAGTTTCATTATATGAACATGATATGAACATAATATGAACATTATATGTCAAATATTGAGTATTTTTCCTCTCAGCTGTAGCCCACCCACCCCCCGACCCTTAAAGGTCGAGGGTTCGTGCTCGAGAGGCTAAAAAGTTATCTCGAGTTTTCTTTCCAGTACAACCCACTCACCCCCTGGTACAGGTAGGTGGATAGAGAGCTTATCACATTGTCATTGCTATCTTTGTTGTTGTTGTTTTTTTACCATCGTCATTATTATCACCCTTAGTTCGCTTTGTTATGTGCATTGTGAAGTGTAAAATGATTTATGTGAACCTAACATGAATTGCCTGAAGAGGATAATAAAGATTTATTATTATTATTATACTGACTATAACAAGAGGTTCCATGAGTAGATCATCAAATTCCTCTTGATCACCATGACAACTAAAAAGTCGTCTTTTATTGAAAAGTACTTCAGGCATGCAGTCCCTTTGTATGTAATCACATCTCTTTCGACACAAGAAGCAGCCCTTCATTTCAATTTTTTAAATAAGAATCTTATGACCGAATTGTTTGTGAGGACATTTTGCCATTCTTAGTTTAAAAGCTGTTTTACTAAAATTTTACGTAAATTAAATTATTTTTTTGGACATTCTTTTTGTTGCGTTTTTATATGATATGCTTTACTTTAAGGTAGCGTTAATTGCTACAGAGTGAGGATGAAGCAATTAACACCACGTTAATTGCTACAGAGTGGATGCAACAAATTGAACTAGATTCTAGATCTAGAGGTTAGATATCAAGATAGATTTTACTTACTTGGTCCTTGACTTGATTCCATTGCCGTGGCATTTTGGCGGGCCATAATGTGTCCACGTGAACTCCACTCTGCTGTAGCGGTTTCGATAGATCTGGCTGGAAAACGTTTGCTCGAGAAAGCAAAGCATGCTAACGGAAGCGGAAGAGCTCGCGATCCACTCTGTATATATTCTCCAAACGCAGAAGAGCTACCAATCCACTCTGTAGCAATTAACGTGGTGTTAATTGCTACATCCTCACTCTGTAGCAATTAACACTACCTTACTTTAAAGCGCCATCAAGCATTTTGGTGGATGAGAGGCGCTCAAAAAATGCATTACTATTATTATTATTATTATTATTATTATTATTATTATTATTATTATTATTATTATTATTACTATTGTTCTACTGTGACATCTGATGTACCACCAAACAGATGTGTCTGTGTTTTGGGACAATAAAGATATATCTCATCTTATCTTATCTATCTTATCATATTTTATCATCCTTCAGTCTTTCAGTTCAACTTTTTATTTGTGTGTGTGTGTGTGTGTCTGTCTGTGTGCGTGTTGCTTCTGTTTCAAGGCGTCACCCAATCAGACACGACATCGTGTCTCGTCATAAACTTGCCAGGACTTCACTAAGTGATAAAACGTTCTTCCCACACTAAAAGAAGATTTTAAGTAAAAAGGGTTGATTAATATGTTATGTCAAATCAGAACTACCATTTCAAACATTGTGTCTATCAAATCGCTCTTAACATTTAAGTCTTATCGAAAACATACATAAACAAATTTTTAAATGCCATCACAAAAAACTGAAAACTGTACACGATATAAAATGTTTCCAGACTGAAAGTGATTGGAAAACAATATCGTAAAAATCTCAATAATAGTATAATGACTCATTGTACAGTATCGTCAATGGGAAACAATTTCTAAAGAGTCTGCTACCGAACATAGATCAATAATGTTTATTTCAATATAACTTATATTCGTGACTTATTCAGTATACATTACTGACATCATATGGAAATAGTCTTGTATACGTCTGTGGAAAAATATATGCAAGGAAATGATATGCTTTGGAGGAAGAGAACAGGACGTGACGGATAATAATTTGGACTGCCCGACAATCTCTCTCATTCTGTCCTTTCTTGATGCTCTTAGACGTTTCATTTTCTTTATCATATCAATATTGCATCACATCATATCATATCAATATCAAAGTGATGTTGATAGATTGACAACCTTGATTGCCCTGTAATACACAAAAACAAAGATAAATGCAAATGCCAGCAAACAGCAAAAAAAAAAAAAAAAGAAAGAGTTTACATCAATTAATCATCAACTATGTATTCTAAATCAAGTAATCATCAACTTTGTATTCTAAATCAATTAACCATCAACTATGTATTCTAAATCATTATGGTCTTTATCAACGGCTCTCTTACAACCGCCAATATGTTTTTTTTTAATTCTTGGTTTTGAGTTTAGTATTATTCCAGGTTAATTGAATAAAATCTCCCCGAATTTGTCTATAGTTCAAAGTAGAAATTCTAAAACAATTCAATCTAACCTAAGACATGCTAATATGATGTATTTCTAGTAATAATTTAATGGCCTTCGTCGAAATTATGTATTTACTTCTTCATTTACCGTCAGCCCTGCAGTAGCATGTAACTTAAAGTAAGTCCCATGCATTCAGAGTTGAGTGTAACGTAAAGTAAGTCCCATGTATTCAGAGTTGATTGTAATGTAAAGTAAGTCCCATGTATTCAGAGTTGATTGTAATGTAAAGTAAGTCCCATGTATTCAGAGTTGATTGTAACGTAAAGTAAGTCCCATGTATTCAGAGTTGATTGTAACGTAAAGTAAGTCCCCTGCATTCAGAGTTGAGTGTAACGTAAAGTAAGTCCCATGTATTCAGAGTTGATTGCAATGTAAAGTAAGTCCCATGTATTCAGAGTTGATTGTAATGTAAAGTAAGTCCCATGTATTCAGAGTTGATTGTAATGTAAAGTAAGTCCCATGTATTCAGAGTTGATTGTAACGTAAAGTAAGTCCCATGTATTCAGAGTTGATTGTAACGTAAAGTAAGTCCCATGTATTCAGAGTTGATTGTAACGTAAAGTAAGTCCCATGTATTCAGAGTTGAATGTAACGTAAAGTAAGTCCCATGTATTTCAGAGTTGATTGTAATGTAAAGTAAGTCCCATGTATTCAGAGTTGAGTGTAACGTGAAGTAAGTCCCATGTATTCAGATTTGAATGTAACGTAAAGTAAGTCCCATCCATTCAGAGTTGAATGTAACGTAAGGTAAGTCACGTGCTTTCAGAGTTGAATGTAACGTAAAGTAAGTCCCATGTATTCAGATTTGAATGTAACGTAAAGTAAGTCCCATGTATTCAGAGTTGAATGTAACGTAAAGTAAGTCCCATACATTCAGAGTTGATTGTAATGTAAAAGTAAGTCCCATGTATTCAGAGTTGATTGTAACGTAAAGTAAGTCCCATGTATTCAGAGTTGAATGTAACGTAAAGTAAGTCCCATACATTCAGAGTTGATTGTAATGTAAAGTAAGTCCCATGTATTCAGAGTTGATTGTAATGTAAAGTAAGTCCCATGCATTCAGAGTTTAGTGTAATGTAAAGTAAGTCCCATGTATTTCAGAGTTTAGTGTAATGTAAAGTAAGTCACATGCATTCAGAGTTTAGTGTAATGTAAAGTAAGTCCCATGTATTTCAGAGTTTAGTGTAATGTAAAGTAAGTCCCATGCATTCAGAGTTTAGTGTAATGTAAAGTAAGTCACATGCATTCAGAATTTAGTGTAATGTAAAGTAAATCCCATGTATTCAGAGTTTAGTGTAATGTAAAGTAAGTCACATGCATTCAGAGTTTAGTGTAATGTAAAGTAAGTCACATGCATTCAGAGTTGATTGTAATGCAAAGTAAGTCCCATGTATTCAGAGTTTAGTGTAATGTAAAGTAAGTCTCATGCATTCAGAGTTTAGTGTAATGTAAAGTAAGTCCCATGTATTTCAGAGTTGAGTGTAATGTAAAGTAAGTCACATGCATTCAGAGTTGAGTGTAACGTAAAGTAAGTCCCATGTATTTCAGAGTTGAGTGTAACGTAAAGTAAGTCCCATGTATTTCAGAGTTGAGTGTAACGTAAAGTAAGTCCCATGTATTTCAGAGTTGAGTGTAACGTAAAGTAAGTCCCATGTATTTCAGAGTTGAGTGTAACGTAAAGTAAGTCCCATGTATTTCAGAGTTGAGTGTAACGTAAAGTAAGTCCCATGTATTTCAGAGTTTAATGTAACGTAAAGTAAGTCCCATGTATTTCAGAGTTGAGTGTAACGTAAAGTAAGTCCCATGTATTTCAGAGTTGAGTGTAACGTAAAGTAAGTCCCATGCATTCAGAGTTGAGTGTAACGTAAAGTAAGTCCCATATATTCAGAGTTGAATGTAATGTAAAGTAAGTCCCATGCATTCAGAGTTTAGTGTAACGTAAAGTAAGTCCCATGTATTCAGAGTTGAGTGTAACGTAAAGTAAGTCCCATATATTTCAGAGTTGAGTGTAACGTAAAGTAAGTCCCATGTATTTCAGAGTTGAGTGTAACGTAAAGTAAGTCCCATGCATTCAGAGTTGAGTGTAACGTAAAGTAAGTCCCATGTATTCAGAGTTGAATGTAACGTAAAGTAAGTCCCATGCATTCAGAGTTTAGTGTAACGTAAAGTAAGTCCCATGTATTTCAGAGTTTAGTGTAACGTAAAGTAAGTCCCATGCATTCAGAGTTGAGTGTAGGGAAATCAGGAGTAAAGCCCTGATATTTCAAAGCATACATCACAATGGGACATGTTGCCATTCCTTTCCATACCAGCTTTACTTTCGCCGAGTACTGAATAGACTTAGAAATAGCCTCCCATTTCGCCGCTTGGTCGGAATAAAATGCCATGGACTGGGGTTCGAACTCAGGTTTCCTGGGCGGCATTCCAAATTTCTACAGACTGAACTATCGACCCCTCTACTGCACTAGTATTTCGTCTTATGTGTGTATGTATGGTGGTGTAAGTTTTGTTTTATAATTTACACCCTTCAACTTTTGTGGGTAAGTCTATGTCGGTTTGATTGATTACAATACATACCCAGTTCATCAGTTTGTGATGGTCTCATCATGGTAAGACTTGCACTTACAAATTGCTTGAGGTACATAGTCTATTTTCAGCAGCAGACTTTTATCATTGGGACTAATTGTCTTGTTTTTGTCGAAGAGAGTGATCCCTGAGATAATCAATATTAATGTTTTTATTTGATTGCACCGTGATTTTATATTGAAGAGATTATTTTTAGTTGTTTCATCGGAAATTACTAATTTACTAAGGTAGGGATCACAGGGTACATGAAAAGAAAACCGTAAGATGCTAGATGAAAAAAGTTAAAGCCAAGAAATGGGTCTGACTAGTAACGCCTGCATGGAAGAAAACATTAAAAGAAATTCATCAACTCAAAGTGTCAGACTCTCCATCTAATAAAAACAAATGAAATTAAAGGCTACCAGCCTGATAACAATTATAAGTGTAGAAAGTATAACATATTTGAAAAGGACACGACAACATTGTGACATGACACTTACCTTACCAGAAACATAGGAAAGAGCTGCAGAGTAATTATCTTAAAGCAATAAATAATTGAAAAGAAACGCCACGATACGCTGACACTTCCTTCGTCTTAGCACCCCAGTTGTTCGTGTAGCACAGGACATCAACAAAGAGCTGCCAATTCCTCCAATCGTGTATCAACATCCTTATCTGTTCCCATGTCTTTGCCATCTCCGACTCAATCTCATTCTTCTACGATGTTCATCGCTGGCCTCTGGTCTGCTCTCTTGTATGTCCCATGGTCAGCTGACGTTTATCAATAACAAAAATAATATAAAATAAAACCCATGAGACAACAAGACTGAAACGTCCACAGGGGAGGTAAAAGGGAAACAAGCCATCTATTACAGGCCTGTACATATTCGTACGTCTGCTCCATTAAAGTCAGGGGACTCGGTAGTCCAGAGGCAAGATGTCGGCTTCTCAACCAAAAGGTAGTGGGTTCGAGCCCCGCCAACAGTTGAAACATTTTCTCGAGTTTTTTCGAGCAAAATCTACCCTCTGGTTCAGGTAGGCAACACCTAATCTCATCGGAAACGGACAATAAAAAGAAGGCCCCGTGTGCAGATCCCCACGCTCTGCGCTCTTTAAAGAGATCATTTGGCTGTTTACAGGGCAGTCCAGGCAAATTTAAAAATCCTACCAAAACCTCGAGATCACCTTAGTTGTGGATATGGGTAAATCAAATAAAATAGGAAAAAACCCATTACAGTCATAGTTGACGACCTTATGTTCGTTTGTTTAACTTCAATTTACTCCACCCACCTTATACTGTGCTTTTTTTCATTGTTTTGTTTCATTTGAATTTTGCATCTCTATCAAAAGGAGTGATCTCCGGGTTAATTAAGAGGAAACTTTTTCTTTCTTTCTTTATCAGTTCCCATTCTACCTTTCGGTGTATGGGTTCAGATTCCCAAGATGATCTTTCTCCAGGATGCCCTGTCCTGGCATTTTCTATCTCCTTCCAAAAAAAGTTACAATTTCTATGCTTCAATGCCTCTTTTATATTTTCTTACCACTTTCTCCGAGGCCTGCCTTTTGATCTTTTACCTTGTACTTTATCACTGTATACTGATTTAGCTATTCTATTGTCTTTCATTTTGTTTATGCCCAAACCATCTCAATTGATTTGTTTCTATTTTAGTTTTTAGGCCATCTGCTTTGGTTTGATCTCTTATTGTTGTGTTTCTGATTTTGTGTCTTTTAGTTTTCCCTACCACTCTTCTTAGATATTTCATTTCAGCTGCGTGTACTCTATTGTATTCTCTACTGTCTAAAGTCCAAGTTTCGCTGCCTTAGAGGAGAGTAGGACAATAAACTGTATTGTATACTGCCATTTTGGTTTTTGTTGACAATTCTTGCTTACCTACAAATGCCTTTCCTAGATGGTCGTATATTGCACTTGCCTTTTGGATTCTCTGGCTGATTTCTTCTCTTAGTTTTCCCTCCGAGTTAATCATTACTTCTAGGTAATTGTAGATTTGAACTTGTTCTAAATACTCCCTGCCCAATTTAAGATTTTGCGTTTTAGCTTCCCTAGTTACTAGCATTATTTTGGTTTTCTTTGCATTTACTCTCATTCTTCTTTTTAGTTAATTCATTGTTCATAATGTTGATATTTGACTGAAGGTCACTTTCTGATTTTTCCAAACAGAACTAAATCATCGGCAAATGAAAGCATTGATACATTTACTGGTTTGAGCTGTCACATACCTACATTCATTTTCTTCATTTTTGAGGATGCCTTTGCGACTGAATCCACAAACGTGATAAACAAAAGAGGACTTAGCATACAACCATATCTTACTCCTATATCTACATCAAATTCTTCTGATACATTTCCAGCTACTCTCACTGCACATGTTGGTTTATTGTAAACATTTTTAATGGCTTCTATTAAATTTTGCTCTACATTGTGTTCTTTTAAGGAATGCCATAGATCGTCCCTCCTCATAGTGTCAAATGCCTTTTCTAAGTCAGTAAAACACAGGTGCAAGTCAATGTTTGTCTCAAGAAATGTTTCTATTATTTGTCTAATTGTAAATATGTGGTATTGTACACTTCTTCCTGGTCTTAATCCACTCTGATGCTCTTCAATCTGAATCCTCTACTCTTTTCCTTAGTCTCATTTCCAGTATCCTAGCATATACGTTTCCTGGAACGCTAAGTAGTGATATCCCTCTATAAGAGGAAACACCAAGACGAATTACATGTGAAAGAGTGAAAGGAAAGAAGAATAACCTACCAGTGACACGCCCGACAACCCAGTATGTCGGTACCTGCACTTAAATACTGTCATAGCTCACATTCACATGTCCACTACAATACATTTGTAAATCATATTATTTATCTGTTCAGTCCAATATAGTCATTTCATGGTCGTACGTTCTCTCCAATACGGCCATCGTACATATCCAGCATGTTGGGAAAACAAAATAGTGCCATCCATACGGGCACCAAAATGGTGTCACGCCTGGCATTCTTAATTATTTGAATAAAGGAATACAGATTATCGCCGGGCTTACGCTCGATGCAACAAAAGTTGTCCACGTGTGCAAATGAGGTAATTTTCTTGGCAAGGGAAGAAAAAAAAAGCATTAACTGCCTGAAGTGAGGCTCGAACCAGGTGCGTCTGGGTCATTCGGTCATCCTTTAACCATTCGTACTTCTTGTCCCCAGCAAATTGAAAATCCTGTCAAAAGTGAATAAAAAAGAAAAGAAGGGGGGATCTATCAGCAGCGCATGTCGGCCTTCCACGCCCTGGTGATGCTGACACACGTGATAGGTGACATGTGACACGGTCAAAAAAGTGGAATGGATTTGTAAGAATTAAGTGGGAAAGCGCATATTGACACAGTTGGGAATCTTTGTCATTGAAACAAAGTAAAAGAAACAGACAGACAACCTTTTTGAGACTAGTGAAGAAAACGTTTATCAGATGGCCCAGACATAAATGTTGAGATGTTGTTGTTCTTGTTACTGATCCAGCAGCGCTCGGACATAATTTTTCATTCGACCCAATTCATGTAGTGGTATCTGCAGGTGTTTCTACCTGTTGTAAGGTCCTATAAAATAGTGTTCCAAGTATTGGGTTTCTCGGGGAGTAGCTTGTCGCACAGGTCTTTCAGTTTGTGGCATTCAAAATAAAAAGGTGATGGGTCACAGTTTGACATTGAAACACAGTTAGGACTGGATGGACAGATGGGCCTTTAAAAAAACTGGAAGAGATTTATACCGACACATGGCCACAGCACAAACAAGTAGAGATGAAGGTACCGGCGAGTCTGATAAACAGGTTTACCAGTTGTTTGGTAGACAACCCATACAATATCACAGACTGAAACACACTCACAGGTGATGGAAATCAGACCTGTTTCAGCAAGGAAGATGACAATTGTGCTTTCGTAGAACATATCAGGAATCTGTGAATAGAAACCGTTGTAAAGTAATGAGAACGGATACGTACTTTGAATAACATGAAATAATTTGTATTCGTCTTTTACGTCTGACGGTTCAACTACGTCCTCCAAGTTAGCGGGACAATTTCGAATTTGTATAAGGTTCATCTGAATTTTTATTTTCTCTACTTATGTCTCATTACCATGCACATCAATGCAAATCAAATGGGCTTTCAAGGGCGCCAGGGAGTGTGCGCTTGGTCCCAAGTAAACCTTTAACAAGAGTGGTTATTTTAAAAGCGGTCATTCACCCATATGGTTGAAACCTAACATTGTTTATAACTTGATAAGCAGGTGCCATTGTCTCGAGGCAATGCCCTCAGTATTGAACGTGTGTTAATCGAAGCAACAGGTAATATCAAAGAGAATAATTCATTGATCTGTATCTGAGGTCCTTACATTGATTTATTTCAATAATTAATGGTATCGGCGACTAATTCAAATTAATGTTCATGATATGAATCTTTGCAAACAGCTAACTCTGTCTTTCCGAGTTTTAAGAAAAGTATTAAATAATACATACACAGAGTCCGCCAAAACCATGTGCACACGCTTCAAGAAAGGAAATTAATATTTATCTTATTGAGAAATTGCAAGGACACTGGCTAGGGTGGGGAGATGAGATCGAGTAAGGAATTGAAAATGAAAAATGCATGAACAGCAATGTCACCTAGTGTGATTCTGTCGACGTCATTCGGTGCACTACACAGTATGATGGTAACGATACTTTATTGAGAACTTGTTACATAATTCAAATTAACATACAATGAAATATGCAGATTTAGATTACATACGAGAATTTACCGGTTGTATTCTATTGGCCACTTCAAGCAACTTCAAGAAATTAAGTAGTTGGAACAGTTTTGACAAAATCATCATCCTTTCACAGCATTGTAAAGTGTTGTGGTTACAGAATGTTTAAACCGTATGTGATTGCTGACACAAAGTAAAACTCTCTATGTCGGGCAAATGAACATATCTTTCACCCAATGCTAATACATGCACTGAATATTCAAATTATGTTTACAAGTACATAATTCTTGTATGAACTTTTAGAACAAGGCTAAACAGACATGTACACCTATTTGGTAAATTGAGGAGATCTCGTTGAACATTACCATCCGTGGCAGAGCTGAAGTTGGGAGTAAGGGGCGGGGGGGGTTAAATAAAATAAACGACATTGAAACAAACGACATTGAAACAAACGACATTGAAACAAACGACCTTGAAACAAACGACATTGAAACACACGACATTGAAACAAAACTACATTGCAACAAACGACATTGAAACAAACGACCTTGAAACAAACGACATTGCAACGATCGACGTTGAAACAAACGACATTGAAACAAACGACATTGAAACACACGACATTGAAACACACGACATTGAAACACACGACATTGAAACACACGACGTTAAAACTCAAAACTTAAAACAAACGACATTAAAACACACGTCATTGAAACAAATGACACTGAAACAAACGACATGGAAGCAAATGACATTTAAACACACGACATTAAAACACATGACATCAAAACAAATGACATTGAAACAAATGACATTGAAACAAACGACATTAAAACACACGACATTGAAACAAATGACATTGAAACACACGACATTAAAGCACATGACATCAAAACAAATGACATTGAAACAAACGACATTGAAACAAATGACATTGAAACACACGACATTAAAACACATGGCATCAAAACAAATGACATTAAAGCAAACGACATTGAAACAAATGACATTGAAACACACGACATTAAAACACATGACATCAAAACAAACGACATTGAAACAAACGACATTGAAACAAATGACATTGAAACACAAGACATTAAAACATATGACATAAAAACAAATTACATTAAAACAAACGACATTGAAACAAATGCCATTGAAGCACATGACATTAAAACAAACGACATTCAAACACATGACATTAAAGCAAACGGCATTGAAACCAATGATATTGAAACACACGTCATTAAAGCAAATGACATTGAAACAAATGACATTAAAACACATGACATTGAAACACATGACACTAGAACAAATGATATTGAAACAAATGACATTGAAACACACATTAAAACAAATGACATTGAAACAAACGACATTGAAACACACGACATTGAAACAAATGATATTGAAACACACGACATTGAAATACACAACATTGAAACACACAACATTAAAACACACGACATTGAATCACACGACATTGAAACAAAAGCCATTGAAACACACGGCATTGAAATACACAACATTGAAACACACAAAATTAAAACAAGTGTCATTGAAACACACGACGTTGAAACACACGACATTGAAACAAATGATACTGAAACACACGACATTGAAAAAATGCCATTGAAACACACGACATTGAAACAAATGATATTGAAACACACGACATTGAAACAAATGCCATTGAAACACACGACATTGAAATAAATGCTATTAAAACACATAACATTGAAACAAATGTAATTGAAACACACAGCATTGAAACAAATGTCATCGAAACACACGACATTGAAACAAATGTAATGAAACACATGACATTGAAACAAATGTCATTAAAACACACGACATTGAAACAAATGACATTAAAACACACAACATTGAAACAAATGATATTGAAACACACGACATTGAAACACATGACATTAAAACACGCGACATTGAAACGCACGAAATCGAAACACGACATTGAAACAAATGTCATTAAAACACGCGACATTGAAACACACGACATCGAAACACACGACATTGATACAAATGCCATTAAAACACGCGACATTAACACACGACATTGAAAAATGCCATTAAAACACGCGACATTAACACACGACATTGAAAAATGCCATTAAAACACGCGACATCGAAACACACGACATTGAAAAATGCCATTAAAACACGCGACATTGAAACACGACATTGAAAAATGCCATTAAAACACGACATCGAAACACACGACATTGGAAAATGCCATTAAAACACGCGACATTGAAACACACAACATCTAAACACACCTCATTGAAACAAATGCCATTAAAGCATGCGACATTGAAACACACGACATTGAAACAAATGATATTAAAAACACACGACATTGAAACAAAGGATATTGAAACAGACAATATTGAAATAAATGCCATTGAAACACACGACATTGAAACAAATGCGATTGAAACACACGACATTGAAACAAATGTCATTGAAACTCATGACATTGAAACAAATGCCATTAAAAAACGCGACATTCAAACACACGACCTTGAAATAAATGCCATTGAAATAAACGACATTGAAACTAATGCCAGTGAAACAAACGACATTGAAATAAAAGTCATTGAAACAAACAACATTGAAACAAACGACATTGAAATACATGCCATTGAAACAAACGACATTGAAACAAGTGCCTTTGAAACAAACGACATTCAAATAAATGCCATTGAAACAAACGACATTGAAACAAACGACATTGAAATAAACGACATTGAAATAAATACCATTAAAACAAACGACATTGAAATAAATGCCATTGAAATAAATGACATTAAAATAAATGCCATTGAAACAAACGACATTGAAATAAACGACATTAAAATAAACGACATTGAAATAAATACCATTGAAACAATCGACATTAAAATAAATGCCATTGAAACAAACGACATTGAAATAAACGACATTGAAATAAATGCCATTCAAACAAACGACATTGAAATAAACGACATTGAAATAAACGACATTGAAATAAACGGCATTTAAATAAATGCCATTGAAATAAACGACATTGAAATAAACGACATTAAAATAAACGACATTGAAATAAACGATATTGAACTAAACGACATTGAAATAAACGACATTGAAATAAACGACATTGAAATAAACGATATTGAAATAAATGCCATTGAAATAAATGGCATTGAAATAAACGACATTGAAATAAATGCCATTGAAACAAACGACATTGAAATAAATGCCATTGAAAACGGTGACATCGAAACAAAAGACATTGAAACAAACGACATTGAGACAAACGACATTGAAACAAACGACATTGAAACAAAAGACATTGAAACAAACGACATTGAAACAAACGACATTGAAACAAACGACATTGAAACAAATGATATGGAAACACACGACATTGAAACAAACGACATTGAAACAAACGACATTGAAACAAACGACATTGAAACAAACGACATTGAAACACACGATATTGAAACATACGACATTGAAACAAACGACATTGAAACACACGATATTGAAACATACGACATTGAAACAAACGACATTGAAACAAACGACATTGAAACAAACGACATGGAAACACACGACCTTGAAACAAACGACATTGAAACAAACGACATTGAAACAAACGACATTGAAAAAAAATAAACACACGACATTGAAACAAATGACATTGAAACACACGACATTGAAACACACGACATTGAAACAAACGACATTGAAACAAACGACATTGAAACACACGACATTGAAACACACGACATGGAAACAAACGACATTGAAACACACGACATTGAAACAAACGACATTGAAACAAACGACATTGAAACAAACGAAATTGAAACAAACGACATTGAAACAAACGACATTGAAACACACGATATTGAAACAAAGACATTGAAACAAACGACATTGAAACAAACGACATTGAAACAAACGACATTGAAACACACGACATTGAAACACACGACATTGAAACACACGACATTGAAATAAACGACATTGAAATAAACGACATTGAAACAAACGACTACGACGTTGAAACAAATGATATGGAAACACACGACATTGAAATAAACGACATTGAAACAAATGTCAATAAACACACAACATTGAAATAAACGACATTGAAATAAACGACATTGAAACAAACGACTACGACGTTGAAACAAATGATATGGAAACACACGACATTGAAATAAACGACATTGAAACAAATGTCAATAAACACACAACATTGACACAAATGTCATTGAAACAAACGACATTGAAACAAACGACATGGAAACACACGACATTGAAACAAACGACATTGAAACAAACGACATTGAAACAAACGACATTGAAAAACACGACATTGAAACACACGACATGGAAGCAAACGACATTGAAACACATGACATTGAAACACACGACATTGAAACAAACGACATTGAAACACACGACATTGAAACACGACATTGAAACACACGATATTAAAACACACGACATTGAAACAAACGACATTGAATAAACGACATTGAAACAAACGACATTGAAACAAACATTGAAATAAACGACATTGAAATAAACGACATTGAAACAAATGTCAATAAACACACGACATTGACACAAATGTCATTGAAACAAACGACATTGAAACAAACGACATGGAAACACACGACCTTGAAACAAACGACATTGAAACAAACGACATTGAAAACAAACGACATTGAAAAAAAAAATAAACACACGACATTGAAACAAATGACATTGAACACACGACATTGAAACAAACCACATTGAAACACACGACATTGAAACACACGACATTGAAAGAAACGACATTGAAACAAACGACATTGAAACACACGACATGGAAACAAACGACATTGAAACACACGACATTGAAACAAACGACATTGAAACAAACGACATTGAAACAAACGAAATTGAAACAAACGACATTGAAACAAACGACATTGAAACACACGACATTGAAACAAACATTGAAACAAACGACATTGAAACAAACGACATTGAAACAAACGACATTGAAACAAATGATATGAAACACACGACATTGAAACAAAAGACATTGAAACAAACGACATTGAAACAAACGACATTGAAACACACGATATTGAAACACACGACATTGAAACAAACGACATTGAAACACACGATATTGAAACATACGACATTGAAACAAACGACATTGAAACAAACGACATTGAAACACAATATTGAAACACACGACATTGAAACAAACGACATTGAAACAAACGACATTGAAACAAACGATATGGAAACACGACATTGAAATAAACGACATTGAAACAAATGTCAATAAACACACGACATTGACAAAATGTCATTGAAACAAACGACATTGAAACAAACGACATTGAAACAAACGACATTGAAACAAACGACATTGAAACAAACGACATTGAAAAACACGACATTGAAACAAACGAAGCAAACGACATTGAAACACACGACATTGAAACGACATTGAAACAAACGACATTGAAACACACGACATTGAAACACACGACATTGAAATTAAACAAACGACATTGAAACAAACTACGACGTTGAAACAAACGATAAAACAAACGACGACATTGAAACAAACGAATGGAAACAAACGACATGTCATTGAAACAAACGACATTAAAACAAACGACATTGAAAAACACAACGAAACATGGAAACACACGACATTGAAACAAACGACATTGAAACAAACGACATTGAAACAAACGACATTGAAAAACATTGAAACACACGACATGGAAGCAAACGACATTGAAACAAACATTGAAACACACGACATTGAAACACACGACACACGACATTGAAACACACGACATTGAAACACACGACATTGAAACAAACGACATTGAAACACACGACTACGACGTTGAAACAAACGATATGGAAACACACGACATTGACACACGACATTGAAATAGACGACATTGAAACAAACGACATTGAAATAAACGAAAAACAAACGACATTGAAACAAACGACATTGAAACAAACGACATGGAAACACACGACATTGAAACAAACGACATGGAAACAAACGACATTGAAATAAATGACATCGAAACAAACGACATTGAAATAAACGACATTGAAACAAACGACATGGAAACACACGGCATTGAAACAAATGTAATTGAAACAAACGACATTGAATTAAACGACATTGAAACAAACGACATTGAAACAAACGACAATGAAACAAACGGCATTGAAAGAAACGACGTTGAAACAAATGACATTGAAACAGACGAAATTGAAAGAAACGATATTGAAACAAACGACATTGAAAGTAAATGGCATGGCAACAAACGACATTGAAACACACGACATTGAAACACACGACATTGAAACACACGACATTGAAACAAACGACATTGAAACAACTGATATTGAAACACACGACATTGAAACAACCAACATTGAAACAACCAACATTGAAACAACCGACATTGAAACAACCAACATTGAAACAACCGACATTGAAACAACCAACATTGAAACAACCGACTTTGAAACAAACGACATTGAAACAACCGACATTGAAACACGATATTGAAACAAACGATATTGAAACAAGTGACATTTAAAACAGACGACATTGAAGTTAACAACATTGAAACAACCAACATTGAACCAACCGACATTGAAGCAACCGACATTGAAACCAGCGACATTAAAACAAACTACATTGAAACAAACAACATTGAAGCGACCGATATTGACATAATCGACATTGAAACAAATAACATTGCCACAACCGACATTGAAACAACCAACATTGAAACAACCGACATTGAAACAACGACATTGAAACAAACGACATTGAAACAAACGACATTGATACAAACGGAACATAACTGACATAACCGATATTGAAACAAACGACATTGATACAAACGACATTGATACAAACCACATTGATACAAACGACATTGATACAAACAACATTGACACAAACGACATTGAAACAAACGACATTGAAACAAACAACATTGAAACAAACGACATTGATACAAACGGAACATGACATAACCGATATTGAAACAAACGACATTGATACAAACCACATTGATACAAACGACATTGATACAAACCACATTGATACAAACCACATTGATACAAACGACATTGATACAAACAACATTGAAACAAACGACATTGAAACAAACGACATGGAAACAAACGACATGAAACAAACGACATTGATACAAACCATTGAAACAAACGACATTGATACA
>JAXRKP010002212.1:12500-22500 GCA_037039925.1 Doris montereyensis | reverse complement strand
AGGTGTTGCGCGTCAGTATGTATGTAAACAGGGGCACAAGCATAGGAATAGAGGAAAAAAAAAAAAACTGGTCATGGAGACGTCTGTTTTCACAGCAGTGCACATCTAAACCTAGATTTATAATCCTCTTTACGTAAATAACAATGCCAGAAACTGTCGAAAGGGTAAGGGGGTTGCTACAACAAGGGAAACCCATCTGAAGCGTTTGTTTTGTGTTATTTTCTTTTGATTTTTTACTTCCATTTTTCTGAAAATATAGGTCTTTCACACTAAAATTCCTCTACTCTGCCATTTACAGAACGATTTGTATTATATTTGGCACACATGTTCCTCTTGTCAATGTTAATAGAATGATATCTTGTAAAATTATTAAGAAATTATATTTTTTCTGTAATGCCGTTTTTGTATATTCAAGGTCTATTATTTTCAAAAATTCATAAAAAAAATAAATATCCAAAATATCAAAACCAGCAGCTGTCACTCTTTAGATATTGAATGGAAAAGACGATCAGCATAGGTTTTGAGTTTTTATTCATAACTAAGTGACATAGATTCTTGAAAATTGGGTCAAAATCCAAGATGGCGGCCGTTCCTATGGCAACCAAGGACACTACTAACTTTCAATGATATAGGATGACTATATTTTAACAGTTACTCATATATCTACAAAAAAACAAATACTCAAAAGCAAAAAAAAATCACTTTAGGAGACTCCTGCCCCCCCCCCCTTTCCTTAAAAGCGTGTAGACGTCGAACGCTAAAGTAATAATAAAGTGATACGAGTGATGGCCGAATTGGATTTTTTCAGTGCCAGCTCTCCCACTCAATATAGATACATTAACCCCAAAGTTTAGACTTATTTATCCTACAAAATATTATGTTATAAATAATGTATACGTCTTGTGGACATTCATTTTTGTGCCATTATCTTGTAGATTGTTCTGCCCGAATATCCCAAAATAAACTGAAACCATCACCTTGGCCCAAACTCGCCGATCGGGTGCCGCCCCTTTAAATGCTATTCTTAGTGCAGTTGTGTATTTGCATAACGGGTTGATGAATGGGGACTATCACCAATGTGTTTGCAAGGGAAAAAAATGGGTAAATGGATATATAGACTACTAGGTAGAAGAAGGACAGGACAAGTTGATATATTATTACATAATATTATATTATGTGTGAGCGTCTGGGTAAGTGTAAGTCTGTTTAAAATTACGCGTCTGTACGTGTCTGTGTATGTGTCTGTTTGTGTCTGATTGCGTGTGCGTCTGCGTGTGTAAGTGTCTATTCGTGTGTTTGTTAGGGACCGACACAGACATACAAATCATGGATCATATTCTAACCCAGAGACCAATTTTCGAAAAGAACGGAAAGAGTATTGATGACAAGTGGCACGAATGCAAGAAGTAAACAATTAGGCGGCTTGGTCGTCAATGTAGAAGTCAAGGCCAAACAAACAAAAAACAGACGCAAAAACAAAACAGACGCAAAACAAAACAAACCTCCCGTCCCGCTCCTGCCCTTCCGGACCAATTTCAACAAACATATAAAAAGAAAAAAGAAAACAAAAAGAAAACCGAACTTAGACAGGATAACATAGAGACTATAAATTGATTGATTAGACGAAGAAATAGCACATCATAGAGTAGATTCAGTATTCCAGAGGCAAAGTGCCGGCCTCTCGACCTAAAAGTAGTTAGTTCGAGGCTCGAAACTTTTCTTGATTTTTTTCGAGCAAAATCTACCCCCCATCCCCTGGTCTGGTAGATGGATCGACACCTAGTCCCTCGGAGACGAACGATAAAAAGGAGGTCCCGTGTGCAGATAACAACACTCTGTGTACGTTAAAATCCATTGGCTGTTTACAGGATAGTCCGGTAAAAATAAAAACAATCCTGTCAAACCACCGAGATCGTCTTAGATGTGGATGTGGGTAAATCAAATCAAATCAAATCAAATCAAATCAAATCAAAAACCACATAATAGTTTACAACAGTAGAATTAAAAAGAAAAATATATTATTTTTTATCAAACGTGATCCACAAAAGAGGAAGGGCTAAAATGCGACAATGCATTGAAGAAGAAGGATTTTAATAATTAATTACTTTAAAAAAATCAAACATTTGATTTTATCCACATCCACAAGTAAAATGATTTCGTTGTTTTTGTTAAGATTTTAAATCTTAAACGAACTGCCTTGTAACCAGCCAAGGGATATTTAACGTGCACAAAGCGTTGTGATATGTGCACATTACCTCCTTTTTATCGTCCATTGTCGGTTGGACTAGGTATCGATCCACAGGCATTGACCACGAAGGAGGGGTCAGCTTTACTCGCAAAACTTGAAAGAACTTTTCAACCTTTGGTTTACAGGTCGAGACCTTACCCTGGACCACACTATGTCTCCCCACTAAACACTGGAACGAGCAAACCCTGGACCACACTATGTCTCCTCACTAAACACTGGAACGAGCAAACTCTGGACCACACTATGTCTCCCCACTAAACACTGGAACGAGTAAACTCTGGACCACACTATGTCTCCCCACTAAACACTGGAACGAGTAAACACTGGACCACACTATGTCTCCCCACCAAAACACTGAACGAGTAAACTCTGGACCACACTATGTCTCCCCACTAAACACTGGAACGAGTAAACCCTGGACCACACTATGTCTCCCCACTAAACACCGGAACGGAAGTAAACCCTGGACCACACTATGTCTCCCCACTAAACACTGGAACGAGCAAACCCTGGACCACACTATGTCTCCCCACTAAACACTGGAAGGAGTAAACCCTGGACCACACTATGTCTCCCCACTGGAAACACTGGACCACACTATGTCTCCCCACAAACCCCCTGGACCACACTATGTCTCCCCACTAAACACTGGAAGGAGTAAACCCTGGACCACACTATGTCTCCCCACTAAACACTGGAAGGAGTAAACGAAGAGTCAAATAAGTGAACACGAACTTTTATCATAAATAAATAATTCGTAATCTCCTACTGGTGTGAATATGTTGACGTCAAACGTTGGAATTCCAAATCTTAGAGATGAACTACTTTGCTTTTTGTGTCATTTTTGCTATTCAGTCATCATGTATTCACAACATATCTCATGTCTCCCAGATAATTATTCCATGATCATGCACACCCCACCCTCCCCAAACAAAACAACCCAAAAACAACCCCCAGACAATAACAATCAAAGAAAACAAAACAACATCCTCCAACCACGCCCCTCCCCTCCCAACCCCCTCCTCCCCCGAAAAAAAACCCCCAACAACCCAAAAATATCCAACAAAATAACAAACAAAATGTGTTTCCGCTGTCTCCTTTCCGGTATTGTTATTGCATCTCAGCTTTCTTCAATAAAACCACATGGGAAGTTCCCAGATCTACTCTGTTTACGTGAATCTCCTTTAATCTTAACCTCTCTCTCTCTCTCTCTCTCTCTCTCTCTCTCTCTCTCTCTCTCTCTCTCTCTCTCTCTCTCTCTCTCTCTCTCTCTCTCTCTCTCTCTCTCTCCCTCTCTCTCTCTCTCTCTCTCTCTCTCTCTTTCTCTCTCTCTCTCTCTCTCTCTCTCTCTCTCTCTTGCAAACACACATGCCAACACACACACACGATGTGTAACTGTTAATGACAGGGATACTCATATCTACATTAAAATTTGTACATCCACTCTCAACTTACATACAAAAGTTTCAACACATATTCACCTACCATAATAAGGTTCAAATAAGTAGGCCTAGTCATAGATCAAATTAACGTTGTAATTAAAAACAAAAAACACACGAAAATCGAGAACGAAACAAAAACAAAGGCATGGAGGGATAGCCGGTATGACATATGAATACACTAATAATTTGTTCATAGCCACACACACACAGTTGTATTCATGCTTACATTCATATCAGTATTCAATTTTTTAAAAAACTTAGACAAAACATGAACATATATACATAAAGTCGATTTAACTTATTCTATCAGTACATGATATTATAAATATCAATATAAAAAAACACACATCTGTTTTTACATAGAACATCTACACTTACACACCAACCTGTGTACGTGCATAGGAACATACTCTTATACTCACAAACACACACACACACACACACACACATAATATGATATATGTATATCAGACTCGATAAGGAAATGGAAATCAAAGCCTTCGGAGGTCGAGTGAATATATTGAGTGTGCATGTGTGTGTGTGTATGTGTGTGTGTGTGTGCGTGTGAGTGTGTGTGTAAAGTTTGGTCCCTACTATTCTTAAGTCTTTATGTATAGTCGGTTATCCTTATGCATATTTTGCGATAAGTCATTATCCTGTTCAAGGGGATATTCTGTAAACAGTGTATCGCTGAACGCTAAGAAATTGTAAAGACAAATAGAGAGGCAAGTCATGGACAGTGTTACAAGAGGATGATGACATTATGAAATAATGATCGAAGCAGTCAATATAATACACCATATTACAATGGATACCTGGACACTGTCAGATTGATAAGAATGAGCGTGCTGATGAACTCGCAAAAAAAAGATTATGCCCCAAGAGTCTCTGCCATTGACCTTCGATGAAGAAAGACAATCATCGAGGCAGCTGTCTGCAATCAATGGGGAGAAAATCATAGCAGCTATAAGTATAACCCCAACAATCCCATACACCAACTTGACAGAAAGTCCCAGGTCACAGTATTCAGACTCAGGACTGGGCACAACCGTCTGCATCAACATACGTATCGCTATCTGAAAGTTGGGGAATCAGAAGGGTGTGAGTGTGGAGAGCTTTCACCAGAACACTGAAAATATTCTCCAGCAGTGTTCGCTCCACACATCAGAGAGAACAACGATATGGCCGGGAGAGGAACATCAGGAAGAAAAGCTCTACGGTCCAATGGAAAGTCTGCAAAAGACTGCAATTCATGGAGACAATCCGCATCCTGATCTGACCCGCTGGCAGAGAGATCGAAGCCATATAGGGTCAAAAACGAAAAAAACAATAAACAGACACAAAAATTGAAACCAGATAGAATTGAACCCGTGACCTCCAAGAAAAAGAGAGTTCTGATTTGATATGATTTTACCCACGTCCACAACTAAGGTGATCTCGGGGTTTTTGGTATGATTCTTAGGTTTTTTGTCCGTACTGCTCTGTAAACAGCTAAGGGAACTTAAACGTGCAGAAAGTGCTGTGAAGCTCTTACGGAGATTCAATTTTATTGTCCGTCTCCGATGAGACTGGGTGTCGATCGACCTACCTGGGCCGGGGGTGGGAATGGGGGTGGTGAAAAACTCGAGGAAAACATTTCAACCCTCCGGGGCTTGAATCCCACGACCTCCTGGTTGAGAGACCCATGCCTTGCTTGCGGACTACTAACCCCCCTTCCCTCCTCCATCCCACGAGAAAAAAAGAGCACACTACGAATTTGAGGAGCACTCTTTTTTTTTTACACTCTTTTCGTGGCAGGGCAACAGTGGGGGCCGATACGGAGATCACTGGCCCATTCTGCCAGCGCCATTTTTTTTGTAGTTTATTCCTTTGTCCTTGTCTCCTCTTCATCCCAATGGGAATTCAATATTTATTGTTTTATTCCCTAATTAGTCATTAGCACTAAAAGTAAATTAAGCCTCATACTCAGGGTAGAGCGTAGGGTCATCAGGTGTCGAGCCCTGGCTTTTTGGTTTAGACATACGGCATCGTGTAGGAGTTTGTCGTTGCTTTCGACGCCTTCTGAACAGACCTAGCTACCTATCTTGCTGCTGGGTCGACAGGCAGGCCAGGAAGCAAACTCGGGCCTCCTGGGTGGTAGTCGGACGCTCTAACGACTGACCCGCCGGCGACTCATAAGCACCACTATTAAGTTAAACTATAGTAAACTTCAGCTTTCCGGGTCTCGTGAAAAATTAAATGTAAGCTTAGTTTGGAAAAAAGGACACGTCTTCCTGCCCCCCGCCCCCCACCCACACGCCACCCCCAAACCCCCACCCCCACCCCCAACCCCCACCTCGGAACAACACAAAACAACAAAAGCACAACGACAACAAACAACAAGAAACAAAAAAGAAACGAAAAGAAACTACAATAACAAAATAGACACTTTCACAAAACATAAACGAAATAGAAAACTCCCCCGAAAAAAACAACAACACAACAACGCTCAGGCAAGCCAAACAACATAAAATTCCAACCTGTGTAAAAACAACTTGCTTAGTATAATAAAGGTTGTGAAAATAATGAATAGACTGCATTTGACAGAATAACAATGAAAGGCAGATAACTCATTTCCCCACAGGAATATACATCCGGTCCTTGAGGCAGAGCGCCTGGTAATTTTATGGCTATGTTATCGATACCACGCCTCATGCTGGACATGATAAACAATCTCAGGATAAATGAGATGGACGTTTATTATTACTGATACACATCAGCATTGATAGAACATGCTTTTGAGGTTGAATGTTAAGTCACTCAAAATTGAGTTATGCCCTCATGTAGCTCATCCATAAGCCGAATGGAAAGCAAAAAATAAAATAAAATAAAACAATAAAAAATAAAAATAGTCAAGATAAAGTCACTTACTTAATTGATTAATCAATTGATAAATTGACGAATCTGTCTGCAATTTGTTTTTTGTGTTTGCGATGTACGTCATGAACTACGACATCACTTCAAAAAACGGCGCCATCTATCGGTTGTACTCTCTGATGGGGAATATTACTCCGTGGATACAAATGTCTGCCAGGCAGCTGTTCTTGTTGTTGTTATTGATGGGAGAGTAAGGATAAAGTGAAGCGTAATATCGAATTAAGCATAGAGTGAAATGTACTATCGCTTGAAGTGTAATATCGAGTTAAGCATAGAGTGAATTGTAATATCGAATTAAGGATAAGAGTGAAGTGTAATATCGAATTAAGGATAGAGTGAAGTGTAATATCGAATTAAGGATAGAGTGAAGTGTAATATCGAATTAAGCATAGAGTGAAGTGTAATATCGAATTAAGGATAGAGTTAGAAGTGTAATATCGAATTAAGGATAGAGTGAAGTGTAATATCGAATTAAGGATAGATAGAGTTTAGCGTGATATCGAATACAGGATAGAGTGAAGTGTAATATCGAACTAAGCATAGAGTGAAGTGAAATGTCGAGTTAAGGATAGAAGTGAAGTGTAATATCGAATTAAGCATAGAGTGAAAATATCGAATTAAGGATAATATCGACTTAAGGATAAAGGTGTAAGTGTAATATTGAATTAAGGATAGAATTAAGAGAAGTGTAATATCGAATTAAGGATAGAGTGAAGTGTAATATCGAATTAAGGATAGAGTGAAGTGTAATATCGAATTAAGCCTAGAGTGAAGTTTAATATCGAATTAAGGATAAGTGAAGTGTAATATCGAATTAAGGATAGAGTGAAGTGTAATATCGAATTAAGGATAGAGTGAAGTGTAATATCGAATTAAGGATAGAGTGAAGTGTAACATTGAATGAAGGATAGAGTGAAGTGTAATATCGAATTAAGGATAGAGTGAAGTGTAATATCGAATCAAGGATAGAGTGAAGTGTAATATCGAATCAAGGATAGAGTGAAATGTAATATCGAATTAAGGATAGAGTGAAGTGTAATATCGAATTAAGGATAGAGTGAAGTGTAATATCGAATTAAGGATAGAGTGAAGTGTAATATCGAATTAAGGATAGAGTGAAGTGTAATATCCCTCTAGAGTCTTAAGGATTGCTTACCTTGTCGTGGTGGAGGGGCTTACGGACCCGATCAGGGTCCAAACCAAATTGCAATTCAATCACCCATACCCAGGCGAGCCTGACATTTTGGGTAACGGTTACGCCGGGTGATTCCACATGGGAGGTTCTCTGCCATCGACTTACTGTCCTCCCTCGCGCTAGGCGGGTCATTCTTCCCCTAGGTGGCCCGTCTGAGAGTAGAAAAAGGTGCGAGACCCAAGGCTCCATGAGACTCGCTTACGTTAGAAGGTGGTTGTTTCTCCTCTACTTCTGGTAACGTTCAAAACTTTGCAATAAAGGTAGCTTTGTCAGTCTTATACGGCTGGGGTAAATGTTTGCCCTAGCCCTATGGACATACCAAAATCTGGATTTGCTGTTTCCTCCCCTGGTCGACGGGCCCTCATGCCTGCCGGCTTCAAATGGAAATCCAACAAGCTTTGACGTTTATTCCGGGGAATAAACGACAATTCTAAGTGTCTCCCCGCACGGGGGTAATGGGATAGGGCGAAATCCCAGGGATGGCGGGGAACTGGGGATTCTAGAGAGCACTAAAACGTAGGGTATTAATTTGGCGGGTCGGTGTCTGGTCGGGCAGCTAAAACCCGTACGGACAAACTTTCAGTACCTAGGTCTTTAGCGGACTGCTCAATATGGGCAGCTCGTGAACCATATCTGGGGGAGGGGGTTGGTCTATACTGGGAAAACACCAAGACCCCTGGGATTCGCGACGCCAGCGCCCGCCGATAAGGTATTTTTTTCTGAGAACTTTGCCAAAAATTACGGTAAAGCTTCCCAAAAATACTCTAAAGACTGGCAGTAAACCTACTCCCGAGAGGGGAGTTAAGCCAGCCTCAGCAGTGGACGGGTGGCTCCCTATTACCCATTGTAAATCAGGGGAGTCAACCCGATCGCCGAGGGTGGTTTTTAAGCCGCATAACCTCGCAACTTACCCGTAGCCATCGGAGGCCGTAAGTTTGAGTCTCCGTTACAAAGGGTTTAACTAAATTTAACTCTAACCATCAAATTCCCTTTTTAAGAAGAAGAAGAAGAAAAAGTATTATATCGAATAAAGGACAGAGTTTGGTGCAATATCGAATTAAGGATAGAGTGAAGTGTAATATCGAATTAAGGATAGAGTTAAGAAATGTAAATATCGAATTAAGGATAGAGTGAAATGTAATATCGAATTAAGGATAGAGTGAAATGTAATATCGAATTAAAGGATAGAGTGAAATGTAATATCGAATTAAGGATAGAGTGAAATGTAATATCGAATTAAGGATAGAGTGAAGTGTAATATCGAATTAAGGATAGAGTGAAGTGTGATATCGAATTAAGCATAGAGTGAAGTGTGATATCAATTAAGGATAGAGTGAAGTGTAATATCGAATTAAGGATAGAAGTGAAGTGTGATATCGAATTAAGGATAGAGTGAAGTGTAATATCGAATTAAGCATAGAGTGAAGTGTAATATCGAATTAAGGATAGAGTGAAGTGTAATATCGAATTAAGCATAGAGTGAAGTGTAATATCGAATTAAGGATAGAGTGAAGTGTAATATCGAATAGGACACGACGACGTTTCGATGTCTCACGAGCTTATGATGACAAATGATGCCAATGATGATAATATAGAATAGTGATATAATAATACTGGCTGGTAGGCGAAGAAGTGCTAAGGCCAAAAGCAATTGGGGACTCGGTAGTCCAGAGACAAGGTGTCGATTTCTCTTCTACCAAAAGGTAGTGGGTTCGAGCCCCGTCAACAGTTGAAAACATTCCTGGAGGCTTTATTTTGGCAATATTTAGCCCCCGTGATACAGGTAGGTGGATCGACATCTAGTCATATCGGAGACGGACGATACAAAGGAGTGTCGTGTGCAGATCACAACACTTTATGCACGTCAAAGCTCACGTGGCTGTTTACAGGGCAATCTGGGCAACCATTGCTACCAAAACTCCTGAGATCATCTGGTTGTGCATGTGGGTAAATCAATTCAAATTAATAAAAACACAGTAATGTTGAAAATAACCACCAACATCATGAACACACTTCTGTCCAATCCAAAGGCATTTCTGCCAATCACTCATGACACACACACACACATACACACACACACACACACACACACACATTCATCTCACCTTGTGAAGAAACTCGGCCTTGAACTACTAGCCCTGAGAGTAGGAAGAGCAAAAACCTGATCGTGTTTAAATCAACCACTAACATCATGAATAT
>JAXRKP010002212.1:0-7500 GCA_037039925.1 Doris montereyensis | reverse complement strand
TATTTGTACTAGTTGTCATGGGTCATATTTGTACTAGTTGTCATGTGTCATATTTGTACTAGTTGTCATGGGTCATATTTGTACTAGTTGTCATGTGTCATATTTGTACTAGTTGTCATGTGTCATATTTGTACTAGTTGTCATGTGTCATATTTGTACTAGTTGTCATATGTCATATTTGTACTAGTTGTCATGTGTCCTATTTGTATAGTTGTCATATGTTCTATAGTTGTCATGTGTCATATTTGTACTAGTTGTCATGTGTCATATTTGTACTAGTTGTCATGTGTCATATTTGTACTAGTTGTCATGGGTCATATTTGTTCTAGTTGTCACGTGTCATATTTGTACTAGTTGTCATGGGTCCTATTTGTACTAGTTGTCATGTGTCATATTTGTACTAGTTGTCATATGTCATATTTGTACTAGTTGTCAAGGGTCCTATTTGTACTAGTTGTCATGGGTCATATTTGTACTAGTTGTCCATATTTGTACTAGTTGTCATGGGTCCTATTTGTACTAGTTGTCATGTGTCATATTTGTACTAGTTGTCATGTGTCATATTTGTACTAGTTGTCAGAGTCCTATTTGTACTAGTTGTCATGTGTCATAGTTTACTAGTTGTCATGGGTCTATTTGTACAGTTGTCATGTGTCTTATTTGTACTAGTTGTCATGGGTCATATTTGTACTAGTTGTCATGGGTCCTATTTGTACTAGTTGTCATGTGTCATATTTGTACTAGTTTTCATGTGTCATATTTGTACTAATTGTCATGTGACATTGTTTACTAGTTGTCTTGTCATGGGTCCTATTTGTACTAGTTGTCCTGTGTCATGTTTGTACTAGTTGTCATGTGTCATAGTTGTACTAATTGTCATGTGTGATATTTGTACTAGTTGTCATGTGTCATAGTAGTACTGGTTGTCATGTGTCATATTTGTACTAGTTGTCATGTGTCATATTTGTACTAGTTGTCATGTGTCATATTTGTACCAGTTGGCATGTGTCATATTTGTACTAGTTGTCATGTGTCATAGTTGTACTAGTTGCCATGTGTCATATTTCTACTAGTTGTCATGTGTCATATTTGTACTAGTTATCATGTGTCATAGTTGTACTAATTGTCATGTGTCATATTTGTACTAGTTGTCATGTGTCATATTTGTACTAGTTGTCAAGGTTCCTATTTGTACTAGTTGTCATGGGTCCTATTTGTACTAGTTGTCATGTGTCATATTTGTACTAGTTGTCATGTGTCCTATTTGTACTAGTTGTCATATGCCATATTTGTACTAGTTGTCATGTGTCTTATTTGTACTAGTTGTCATGTGTCTTATTTGTACCATTTGTCATGTGTCATAGTAGTACTAGTGGTCATGGGTCCTATTTGTACTAGTTGTCATATGTTCTATTTGTACTAGTTGTCATGTGTCATATTTGTACTAGTTGTCATGTGTCATATTTGTACTAGTTGTCATGTGTCATATTTGTACTAGTTGTCATGGGTCATATTTGTACTAGTTGTCACGTGTCATATTTGTACTAGTTGTCATGGGTCCTATTTGTACTAGTTGTCATGTGTCATATTTGTACTAGTTGTCATGTGTCATATTTGTACTAGTTGTCAGGGGTCCTATTTGTACTAGTTGTCATGTGTCATAGTTTACTAGTTGTCATGGGTCCTATTTGTACGAGTTGTCATGTGTCTTATTTGTACTAGTTGTCATGGGTCATATTTGTACTAGTTGTCATGGGTCCTATTTGTACTAGTTGTCATGTGTCATATTTGTACTAGTTTTCATGTGTCATATTTGTACTAATTGTCATGTGACATTGTTTACTAGTTGTCTTGTCATGGGTCCTATTTGTACTAGTTGTCCTGTGTCATGTTTGTACTAGTTGTCATGTGTCATAGTTGTACTAATTGTCATGTGTGATATTTGTACTAGTTGTCATGTGTCATAGTAGTACTGGTTGTCATGTGTCATATTTGTACTAGTTGTCATGTGTCATATTTGTACTAGTTGTCATGTGTCATATTTGTACCAGTTGGCATGTGTCATATTTGGTACTAGTTGTCATGTGTCATAGTTGTACTAGTTGCCATGTGTCATATTTCTACTAGTTGTCATGTGTCATATTTGTACTAGTTATCATGTGTCATAGTTGTACTAATTGTCATGTGTCATATTTGTACTAGTTGTCATGTGTCATATTTGTACTAGTTGTCAAGGTTCCTATTTGTACTAGTTGTCATGGGTCCTATTTGTACTAGTTGTCATGTGTCATATTTGTACTAGTTGTCATGTGTCCTATTTGTACTTAGTTGTCATATGCCATATTTGTACTAGTTGTCATGTGTCTTATTTGTACTAGTTGTCATGTGTCTTATTTGTACCATTTGTCATGTGTCATAGTAGTACTAGTGGTCATGGGTCCTATTTGTACTAGTTGTCATATGTTCTATTTGTACTAGTTGTCATGTGTCATATTTGTACTAGTTGTCATGTGTCATATTTGTACTAGTTGTCATGTGTCATATTTGTACTAGTTGTCATAGGTCATATTTGTACTAGTTGTCACGTGTCATATTTGTACTAGTTGTCATGGGTCCTATTTGTACTAGTTGTCATGTGTCATATTTGTACTAGTTGTCATGTGTCATATTTGTACTAGTTGTCAGGGTCCTATTTGTACTAGTTGTCATGTGTCATAGTTTACTAGTTGTCATGGGTCCTATTTGTACGAGTTGTCATGTCTTATTTGTACCAGTTGGCATGTGTCATATTTGTACTAGTTGTCATGTGTCATAGTTGTACTAGTTGCCATGTGTCATATTTCTACTAGTTGTCATGTGTCATATTTGTACTAGTTATCATGTGTCATAGTTGTACTAATTGTCATGTGTCATATTTGTACTAGTTGTCATGTGTCATATTTGTACTAGTTGTCAAAGTTCCTATTTGTACTAGTTGTCATGGGTCCTATTTGTACTAGTTGTCATGTGTCATATTTGTACTAGTTGTCATGTGTCATATTTGTACTAGTTATCATGTGTCATAGTTGTACTAATTGTCATGTGTCATATTTGTACTAGTTGTCATGTGTCATATTTGTACTAGTTGTCAGGGTCCTATTTGTACTAGTTGTCATGGGTCCTATTTGTACTAGTTGTCATGTGTCATATTTGTACTAGTTGTCATGTGTCCTATTTGTACTAGTTGTCATATGTCATATTTGTACTAGTTGTCATGTGTCTTATTTGTACTAGTTGTCATGTGTCTTATTTGTACCATTTGTCATGTGTCATAGTAGTACTAGTGGTCATGGGTCCTATTTGTACTAGTTGTCATGTGTCATATTTGTACTAGTTGTCATGTGTCTTATTTGTACTAGTTGTCATGTGTCATATTTGTTCTTGTTGTCATGTGTCTTATTTGTACCATTTGTCATGTGTCATAGTAGTCATGGGTTATATTTGTACTAGTTGTCATGGGGTCCTATTTGTACTAGTTGTCATGGGTCCTATTTGTACTAGTTGTCGTGGGTCATATTTGTACTAGTTGTCGTGGGTCATATTTTTACTAGTTGTCATGTGTCTTATTTTTACTAGTTGTCATGTGTCATATTTGTTCTTGTTGTCATGTGTCTTATTTGTACCATTTGTCATGTGTCATATTAGTACTAGTGGTCATGGGTCCTATTTGTACTAGTTGTCATGTGTCATATTTGTACTAGTTGTCATGTGTCTTATTTGTACTAGTTGTCATGTGTCATATTTGTTCTTGTTGTCATGTGTCTTATTTGTCATGTGTCATAGTAGTCATGGGTTATATTTGTACTAGTTGCCATGTGTCATATTTCTACTAGTTGTCATGTGTCATATTTGTACTAGTTATCATGTGTCATAGTTGTACTAATTGTCATGTGTCATATTTGTACTAGTTGTCATGTGTCATATTTGTACTAGTTGTCATGTTCCTATTTGTACTAGTTGTCATGGGTCCTATTTGTACTAGTTGTCATGTGTCATATTTGTACTAGTTGTCATGTGTCATATTTGTACTAGTTATCATGTGTCATAGTTGTACTAATTGTCATGTGTCATATTTGTACTAGTTGTCATGTGTCATATTTGTACTAGTTGTCAGTCCCTATTTGGTTGTCATGGGTCCTATTTGTACTAGTTGTCATGTGTCATGGTTTACTAGTTGTCATGTGTCCTATTTGTACTAGTTGTCATATGTCATATTTGTACTAGTTGTCATTTGTCTTATTTGGGTTGTCATATTTGTACCATTTGTCATGTGTCATAGTAGTACTAGTGGTCATGGGTCCTATTTGTACTAGTTGTCATGGTCATATTTGTACTAGTTGTCATGTGTCTTATTTGTACTAGTTGTCATGTGTCATATTTGTTCTTGTTGTCATGTGTCTTATTTGTACCATTTGTCATGTGTCATAGTCATGGGTTATATTTGTACTAGTTGTCATGGGTCCTATTTGTACTAGTTGTCATGGGTCCTATTTGTACTAGTTGTCGGGGTCATATTTGTACTAGTTGTCGTCATATTTTTACTAGTTGTCATGTGTCTTATTTTTACTAGTTGTCATGTGTCATATTTGTTCTTGTTGTCATGTGTCTTATTTGTACCATTTGTCATGTGTCATATCTAGTACTAGTGGTCATGGGTCCTATTTGTACTAGTTGTCATATTGATTTGTACTAGTTGTCATGTGTCTTATTTGTACTAGTTGTCATGTGTCATATTTGTTCTTGTTGTCATGTGTCTTATTTGTCATGTGTCATAGTAGTCAATTATATTTGTACTAGTTGTCATGGGTCTATTTGTACTAGTTGTCATGGGTCATATTTGTACTAGTTGTCGTGGGTCATATTTGTACTAGTTGTCGTGGGTCCTATTTGTACTAGTTGTCATGGGTCCCATTTGTAAAGTTGTCTTGGGTCATATTTGTACTAGTTGTCGTGGGTCATATTTGTACTAGTTGTCACGTGTCATGGTTTACTAGTTGTCATGTGTCATATTTGTACTATTTTTGTCATGGGTCATATTTGACGGTCAGGGTCATATTTTGTACTAGTTGTCATGGGTCATATTTGTACTATTTGTCATGGGTCATATTTGTACTAGTTGTCATGGGTCATATTTGTACTAGTTGTCATGTGTCATATTTGTACTAGTTGTCATGGGTCATATTTGTACCGGATGTCATGTGTCATTTTGTACTAGTTGTCATGGGTCACCTTTGAACTAGTTGTCATGTGTCATATTTGTACTAGTTGTCATGGGTCCTATTGATACTAGTTATGGGTCATATTTGTACTAGTTAATGGTATCAGTTTAGATCTACATAATCTATAAGTGAGACGGAAGGAATGTATCCATTGGTGGGGGTCAGGGAAAGGGATCGTGTCTAGATTTCTTCCACCTCACCTCTAAGTGTAGATATGAGCCGATGTGACGGAAGGAATGTATCCATTGTGTGGGGGTAGGGGGTTCAGGGAAAGGGATCGTGTCTAGATTTCCTTCACCTCACCTCTAAGTGTAGATATGAGCCGATGTGACAGAAGGAATGTATCCATTGTGTGGGGGGGTAGGGGGTTCAGGGAAAGGGATCGTGTCTAGATTTCTTCCACCTCACCTCTAAATGTAGATATGAGCCGATGTGACGGAAGGAATGTATCCATTGTGTGGGGTAGGGGTTCAGGGAAAGGGATCGTGTCCTAGATTTCTTCCCTCACCTCTAAGTGTAGATATGAGCCGATGTGACAGAAGGAATGTATCCATTGTGTGGGGGTAGGGGGGTTCAGGAAAGGATCGTGTCTAGATTTCTTCCACCTCACCTCCTTAGATATGTGTGACGGAAGGAATGTATCCATTGTGTGGGGGTAGGGGTTCCAGGAAAGGGATCGTGTCTAGATTTCTTCCACCTCACCTTTAAGTGTAGATATGAGCCGATGGAAGGAATGTATCCATTGTGTGGGGGTAGGGGCCCAGGGAAAGGGATCTTGTCTAGATTTCTTCCACCTCACCTCTAAGTGTAGATATGAGCCAATGTGACGGAAGGAATGTATCCATTGTGTGGGGGTAGGGGTTCAGGGAAAGGGATCGTGTCTAGATTTCTTCCACCTCACCTTTAAGTGTAGATATGAGCCAATGTGACGGAAGGAATGTATCCATTGTGGGGGTAGGGGGGCCCAGGGGAAAGGGATCGTGTCTAGATTTCTTCCACCTCACCTCTAAGTGTAGATATGAGCCGATGTGACGGAAGGAATGTATCCATTGTGTGGGGGTAGGGGTTCAGGGAAAGGGATCTGTGTCTAGATTTCTTCCACCTCACCTCTAAGTGTAGATATGAGCCGATGTGACGGAAGGAATGTATCCATTGTGTGGGGTAGGGGGGCTCAGGGAAAGGGATCGTGTCAGATTTCTTCCACCTCACCTCTAAGTGTAGATATGAGCCGATGTGACGGAAGGAATGTATCCATTGTGTGGGAGTAGGGGTTCAGGAAAGGGATCTTGTCTAGATTTCTTCCACCTCACCTCTAAGTGTAGATATGAGCCGATGATGACGGAAGGAATGTATCCATTGTGTGGGGTAGGGGGCCCAGGAAAGGATCTTGTCTAGATTTCTTCCACCTCACCTTTAAGTGTACATATGAGCCGATGTGACGGAAGGAATGTATCCATTGTGTGGGGGTAGGGGGTTCAGGAAAGGGATCGTGTCTAGATTTCTTCCACCTCACCTCTAAGTGTAGATATGAGCCGATGTGACGGAAGGAATGTATCCATTGTGTGGGGGGGTGGGGGTTCAGGGAAAGGGATCGTGTCTAGATTTCTTCCACCTCACCTTTAAGTGTAGATATGAGCCGATGTGGCGGAAGGAATGTATCCATTGTGTGGGGGTAGGGGCCCAGGGAAAGGGATCTTGTCTAGATTTCTTCCACCTCACCTCTAAGTGTAGATATGAGCCAATGTGACGGAAGGAATGTATCCATTGTGTGGGGGTAGGGGTTCAGGGAAAGGGATCTGTGTCTAGATTTCTTCCACCTCACCACTAAGTGTAGATATGAGCCAATGTGACGGAAGGAATGTATCCATTGTGTGGGGTAGGGGGCCCAGGGAAAGGATCGTGTCTAGATTTCTTCCACCTCACCTCTAAGTGTAGATATGAGCCGATGTGACGGAAGGAATGTATCCATTGTGTGGGGGTAGGGGCCCAGGGAAGGGATCGTGTCTAGATTTCTTCCACCTCACCTCTAAGTGTAGATATGAGCCGATGTGACGGAAGGAATGTATCCATTGTGTGGGGTAGGGGGTTCAGGGAAAGGGATCGTGTCTAGATTTCTTCCACCTCACCTCTAAGTGTAGATATGAGCCGATGTGACGGAGGAAATGTATCCATTGTGTGGGGGTAGGGGTTCAGGGAAAGGATCGTGTCTAGATTTCTTCCACCTCACCTCTAAGTGTAGATA
>JAXRKP010002211.1:62500-64173 GCA_037039925.1 Doris montereyensis | reverse complement strand
GTAGGCCTACCAACAACAACAATAGGCCTAACACCAACAACAACAGTAGGCCTACCAACAACAACCACAGTAGGCCTAACACCAACAACAACAGTAGGCCTACCAACAACAACAACAGTAGGCCTAACACCAACAACAACAACAGTAGGCCTAACACCAACAACAGTAGGCCTACCAACAACAACAACAGTAGGCCTAACACCAACAACAACAGTAGGCCTACCAACAACAACAACAATAGGCCTACCAACAACAACAACAGTAGGCCTACCAACAACAACAACAATAGGCCTACCAACAACAACAACAGTAGGCCTAACAACAACAACAACAGTAGGCCTAACACCAACAACAACAGTAGGCCTAACACCAACAACAACAGTAGGCCTAACACCAACAACAACAGTAGGCCTAACACCAACAACAACAGTAGGCCTAACACCAACAACAACAGTAGGCCTAACACCAACAACAACAGTAGGCCTAACACCAACAACAACAGTAGGCCTAACACCAACAACAACAGTAGGCCTAACACCAACAACAACAGTAGGCCTAACACCAACAACAACAGTAGGCCTAACAACAACAACAACAGTAGGCCTAACACAACAACAACAGTAGGCCTAACACCAACAACAACAGTAGGCCTAACACCAACAACAACAGTAGGCCTAACACCAACAAACAACACCAACAACAACAGTAGGCCTAACACCAACAACAACAGTAGGCCTAACACCAACAACAACAGTAGGCCTAACACCAACAACAACAGTAGGCCTAACACCAACAACAACAATAGGCCTAACACCAACAACAACAGTAGGCCTAACACCAACAACAACAGTAGGCCTAACACCAACGACAACAGTAGGCCTACCACCAACGACAACAGTAGGCCTAACACCAACAACAACAGTAGGCCTAACACCAACAACAACAGTAGGCCTAACACCAACAACAACAGTAGGCCTAACACCACCAACAACAGTAGGCCTAACAACAACAACAACAGTAGGCCTAACACCAACGACAACAGTAGGCCTAACAACAACAACAACAGTAGGCCTAACACCAACAACAACAGAAGGCCTACCAAAACAAACCCAAAGGAAACAACAACAAAGTAGGCAACACCAAAAGTAGGCCTAACACAGCAACAACAACAGTAGGCCTAACAACAACAACAACAGTAGGCCTACCACCAACAACAACAGTAGGCCTAACACCAACAACAACAGTAGGCCTAACAACAACAACAGTAGGCCTAACACCAACAACAACAGTAGGCCTAACACCAACGACAACAGTAGGCCTACCAACAACAACAACAGTAGGCCTAACAACAACGACAACAGTAGGCCTACCACCAGCAACAGCCGAGTCTCCACAGGACTGGCCGAGGTAAATGAACCCTAGTCCCATCGGTAGTGGCATCGGTGGCCGAGTGGTTAAACTGCCGGACTGGGGATCATGATGTCCTAAGTTCGCAGACGGGAACGTGAGAGACAAAGATGGGTGGAACATAAAGCTACGGTAGTGACGACGATAGGATAATGATGATGATGACAATGATGTTGAAGTGATGATGAAAATAAGATGATGATGATGATGATAGTGATGATGATCATGTTGATGATGATGGTAGTGACGAAGTGATACTGGCGAAG
>JAXRKP010002211.1:35000-57500 GCA_037039925.1 Doris montereyensis | reverse complement strand
ACACACCAACAATCAACACACCAACCCACAACTCCCCTCAACACACCAACACACCAAATAATCAACACACCAACCCACAACTCCTTCTAACACACCAAAACACCAAATAATCAACACACCAACACACCAAATAATCAACACACCAACCCACAACTCCCTCAACACACCAACACACCAAATAATCAACACACCAATCCACAACAATCAACACACCAACACACCAAATAATCAACACACCAACACACCAAATAATCAACACAAATCCACAACTCCTTCAACACACCAACACACCAAATAATCAACACACCAACCCCACAACTCCTTCAATACACCAACACACCAAATAACACATACCAACACAACCAATCCACCAACATACAAACACATCAACCACAACCAATCCACCAACACACCAACCACAACTCATCAACCACCAACCCACAACACATCAACCACAACTCCGTCACTCAACCACAACTCCGTCAACTCACCAACCCGCAACACATCAGCCACGACTCCGTCAACACACCAACCCGCAACACATCAACCACAACTCCGTCAACACACCAACCCGCAACACATCAACCACAACTCCGTCAATACACCAACCCCATCAAACCCAAGGCCACCAACCAACCCAACATACCAATCATCATTCCACCAGTCTACCAACTCCACAAACTCACCAACATCAACCTACCAATACACCAACCTACAACAAGCCTCTCAAAGCCAATCAAATTGTACCTCTGCATTTCGTTCAGGACACAAAACGTACACATGAATAAATACATGCCCAACAGGTGAGCTAGCTAAGTGTTGTTTTTCTTACATTTAATCATTTGCTAACACTTTGTTTTTCCTCCCGATTGACAGCTTCCGCTTTGAGGAAGTGATTTGTGCCACGGCACACAAGGAAAAAGGCCAAAGTGGGGTATTTGATGTGCTAATTTGGTTGTCAAGGTGGTGTTTGATGTGCTAATTTGGTTGTCAAGGTGGTATTTGATGTGCTAATTTGGTTGTCAAGGTGGTATTTGATGTGGTTGTCAAGGTGGTATTTGATGTGCTAATTTGGTTGTCAAGGTGGTATTTGATGTGCTAATTTGGTTGTCAAAGTGGTATTTGATGTGCTAATTTGGTTGTCAAGGTGGTGTTTGATGTGCTAATTTGGTTGTCAAGGTGGTGTTTGATGTGCTAATTTGGTTGTCAAGGTGGTGTTTGATGTGCTAATTTGGTTGTGAAGGTGGTGTTTGATGTGCTAATTTGGTTGTCAAGGTGGTATTTGATGTGCTAATTTGGTTGTCAAGGTGGTGTTTGATGTGCTAATTTGGTTGTGAAGGTGGTATTTGATGTGCTAATTTGGTTGTCAAGGTGGTGTTTGATGTGCTAATTTGGTTGTCAAGGTGGTGTTTGATGCTAATTTGGTTGTCAAGGTGGTATTTGATGTGCTAATTTGGTTGTCAAGGTGGTATTTGATGTGCTAATTTGGTTGTGAAGGTGGTATTTGATGTGCTAATTTGGTTGTCAAGGTGGTATTTGATGTGCTAATTTGGTTGTCAAGGTGGTATTTGATGTGCTAATTTGGTTACCAAGGTGGTGTTTGATGTGTTAATTTGGTTACAAGGTGGTGTTTGATGTGCTAATTTGGTTGTCAAGGTGGTGTTTGATGTGCTAATTTGGTTACCAAGGTGGTGTTTGATGTGTTAATTTGGTTGTCAAGGTGGTGTTTGATGTAATTTGGTAGTCACAAATCAGGGGCAATGGACGACGGAAAGGATGAAACAATGAAAGGAAAGAAAGTTGTTGCTGTTTCGTGGACATGATTACATTGCATGGCTGTCGGCTTTTCCCCATTCGTTGTTGGTTGTGACAGTTTTAAGTTTACACTCACCCTTGGTCGTTTGGTTCATTTTCTATACATTTGTTTTATTCCTGACATTATTATAGTACTTTAGTACACATTGTATTGTAACGCGGTAGCGAAATCTAGACAAAAGAATGACAGCATTGCTTAGGATGTAAACTACACCTAATGACATATCACATTTCTATGTGAGGTGAATGCAGCCAATTTTATTTTGATGACGTCATATGGATTCATTAAAGAAGGGTCTGACGCCCATTTAATGTTAATTACAAACCGCCAGTGGTGTCCAACTGTAAATCAATGGCAATCGCATGGAATATTTCTTGGAGAAAATGCAGAGCTCGGCTGGTTTTAAGATTGCGCTGTTAATGTTAATGTTAAAGCTCAACGTGTATGTTTTTCACGTGAGAATCGCGAACAGCAGTTTTATATATAGATTCTAGATGTAGACAGATAGTAAAATATTCAATATATTGGATGGTTAAAGAAAAAAAAAGTTTGGTTTACAAGCCAAGCATCTAAACGCTAGCAAGTAAGTTTACGTTATAATCCGAAGATTGAAAAAGCCACCTGCGTGCATGGTGTCGAATGACGAGGCCTGAGATTTTGGTGTGTAGCCTTTTTCTTACTCTGAATAATGATTGGGAGGAAAAACGGGAATTTAATAATTATATAAAGTTTATAATCTATGAATCCGTTTCATTTCTCGCATACAAATGTATACATACGTTACCAAATGCCTTTAACATAACTCTAAAAAATACTTTGATAATTTTCTTTCTTTCTTTTCTTTGTCTTTCTCTGTCAGTCAGTTGCCATGCTACCTTCCGGTGTATTGGTTTGGATGTCCACCTGGCGTAACATTGTCTGTCTCCTTCTGTGCTGGTCAATTTTCTTGGCTTTAGTGCCTCTTTTATTATCTTTTCCCCACTTTCTCCGAGATCTGCCTTCTGGTCTTTTACCTTGTGGTTTAGCATTGTATGCTGATTTAGCTATTCTCTTGTTATTATTCATTCTGTTTGCCTGCCCAAACCATCTGAGTTGACTTATTTTTATCATAGTTTTTGTGTAATTTGTTTGATTTCATTTCTTATTGTTGTGTTTCTGATTTTGCCTCGCTTTGTTTTCCCTACTATTCTTCTTACATATTATACTCCTTTCAGTTGCTTGTATTCTACTGCATTCTATACTGTCTTACGTCTAAGGTCCAGATTACGTTTTATAATAATTCCAAAGGAATAACACAACACTATGAAGGGAATAAGGATACAACACGCTTATTTGAAATGTGTGTCAAACCGCTTGTACTACAGTAATCTGAGTGTAAAGAAGATCGACGTGGGGCAGCCATAATCCGGTCGCGTAAGTGACATGTTCGGTTAAAGGAGATAATTAGGAAATACCTGTGCGACGATTCTCCAATTAAGTGGACATCGTCTAAATACATAATGGACGACGACTGTCTCTCGGCAGGAGGCTTCTGTCTTGTCTGCACTTTGTAGCTAGTCCTATCGCAAAGCCAACAGTCCAAATAGATCTGCATTTTTAACGATAATCTGAGCTGTCTTAGTCTGAAGAGAGTAAGAACACAGAAATTGGGCGAAAGAAGAAGAAAGGAGACTTCATTATTATTAGTTCTCACTGCTGCGTCAGTAGTACTATCACAGGTATTACTATTTCATTTTTTATTAACACAAAATATGTCGTTATTTCATTGGCCTTTCTCCGCTTGCTTCAAAATGAGGAAGAAATGTGCATTGACTTAGATGTTATTGGAACTTAATCCATTCACCACATGCGGTGATCTCAGTGTAAATTGACAGGAAACAGCAAGATGAAAGTTAAGAGAAAGAGAAAAAAAGAAACAAGAGGGTCCTACCATTAGCCCCCGCCATCCTCCCACGCATTCACACTGGACAACGGTTCTGCTATTGTTCAGACGAGAAACAAATAAGTCATAAGATACAACTGACATTACTGACTAGTTAGTAGTAGCAGTAGTAGTAGTAGCAGCAGCAGTAGCAGTAGTAGTAGTAGTAGCAGCAGTAGTAGTAGTAGCAGTAGTAGCAGTAGCAGTAGTAGCAGCAAAGACTAGCAGCAGAACTAGAACATTGGCCTCCTGTCTTCAATTTCTAGCAGCTGCACTCTTATCAGCAGCAGCAGCATCAGCTGTTGAACAAGCAGTGAAGATCAGATCTACTCAGCAGCAGCAGCAGATATCTCTGTATCCTGTCCTGTTCAGCTTACTTATTAAAACCTCTTGACTCAGGTACAGCAAGCATTTGCACATTTTAGTGACAGCAGGTATTGCAGCAGCAGCAGCAGATTGCAGCAGTAGCAGCAGCAGCAGTAGCAGCGGTATTGCATTCAGCAGCAGCAGCAGGGTAAGCATTTTCAGTACCGGTATTGTTATTCAGCAGCGATTGGCAGTAAGCATTTTAGTACCGGTATTGTTATTCAGCAGCCATTGGGTAACATTTTAGTACCAGCAGCATTGTTATTATTTCCGATTGCAGTAACATTTTAGTAGCCAGTATTATTCTTTGCCATTGGGTAACATTTTAGTACCGGTATTGTTATTCTTTGCCATTGGGTAACATTTTAGTACCGGTATTGTTATTCTTTCCGATTGAACAACATTTTAGTACCGGTATTGATATTCTTTCCTGTTGCCATTGGGTAACATTTTAGTACCGGTATTGTTATTCCGGTTAACTTTTAGTACCGGTATTGTTATTCTTTGCCATTGGGTAACATTTTAGTACCGGTATTGTTATTCGTTCCGATTGGGTAACATTTTAGTACCGGTATTGTTATTCTTGCCATTGGTAACATTTTAGTACCGGTATTGTTATTATTTCCGATTGAGTAACATTTTTAGTACCGGTATTGTTATGCTTCCGATTGGGTAACATTTTAGTACCGGTATTGTTATTCTTTGCCATTGGGTAACATTTTAGTACCGGTATTGTTATTCTTTTTGGGTAACATTTTAGTACCGGTATTGGGGTAACATTTTAGTACCGGTTGTTATTCTTTGCCATTGGAGTAACATTTTAGTACCGGTATTGTTACCTTTGGGTAACATTTTAGTACCGGTATTGTTATTCTTTCCGATTGAGTAACATTTTAGTATCGGTATTGTTATTCTTTCCGATTGAGTAACATTTTAGTACCGGTATTGTTATTCTTTCCGATTGGGTAACATTTTAGTACCGATATTGTTATTCTTTCCATTTGAGTAACATTTTAGTACCGGTATTGTTATTCTTTCCGATTGGGTAACATTTTAGTACCGATATTGTTATTTTTTCCATTTGAGTAACATTTTAGTACCGGTATTGTTATTCTTTCCGATTGAGTAACATTTTAGTACGGGTAATATTATTTTTTCCGATTGAGTAACATTTTAGTACCGGTATTGTTATTATTTCCGATTGAGTAACATTTTAGTACCGGTAATATTATTCTTTCCGATTGAGTAACATTTTAGTACCGGTATTGTTATTATTTCCGATTGAGTAACATTTTAGTACCGGTATTGTTATTATTTCCGATTGAGTAACATTTTAGTACCGGTATTGTTATTCTTTCCGATTGGGTAACATTTCAGTACCGGTATTGTTATTCTTTCCGATTGGGTAACATTTTAGTACCGGTATTCTTATTCTTTCCGATTGAGTAACATTTTAGTACCGATATTGTTATTCTTTCCATTTGAGTAACATTTTAGTACCGGTATTCTTATTCTTTCCGATTGAGTAACATTTAGTACGGGTATTGTTATTTTTTCCGATTGAGTAACATTTTAGTACCGGTATTGTCATTCTTTCCGATTGAGTAACATTTTAGTACGGGTAATATTATTCTTTCCGATTGAGTAACATTTTAGTACCGGTATTGTTATTATTTCCGATTGAGTAACATTTTAGTACCGGTATTGTTATTCTTTCCGATTGAGTATTTCCGATTGATTCTTTCCGATTGAGTAACATTTTAGTACCGGTATTGTTATTCTTTCCGATTGAGTAACATTTTAGTACCGGTATTGTTATTCTTTCCGATTTGGGTAACATTTTAGTACCGGTATTCTTATTCTTTCCGATTTAACATTTTAGTACCGGTATTGTTATTCTTTCCGATTGGGTAACATTTTAGTACCGGTATTGTACCGGTATTTTATTCTTTCCAATTGGGTAACATTTTAGTACCGGTATTGTTATTCTTTCCGATTGGGTAACATTTTAGTACCGGTATTGTTATTCTTTCCGATTGGGTAACATTTTAGTACCGGTATTGTTATTCTTTCCGATTGGGTAACATTTTAGTACCGGTATTGTTATTCTTTTCGATTGGGTAAGATGGGGGCTTGGCACAACATTTCTTACTTTCCTATTTCACCTTTCTTTTGGTAGAGCTGTCACTAGTGTCACTCACTGTTGTTTCACTGTTCGGATCATAATATTATTACCCAAAGCATTTTTCAGTAGCAGGTCCATTATGGAAAACTCCTCCTCATCCCCATCACTGTAACTGTAACTGCAAGCAAGTAATGGAGGCCTAAGCATTGTATAGTATGTGAACGAATCACGTTAACACTTGTCCCTTTGTACTATCTCTACATAGCTAATGTTGGCGTGTTTTATTGTTTTGATTGAAATTTACCCTGTCCATCATTGCAGTGATCCCAGGGTGAATTAAGAAGAGACATCAAGATGAAATATAAGTGAAAGAAGTAAATGAAAGAAATAGGACCTACCACTACCAGCAACGCCCATGTTGGTAAATCGATATACATTCAGATACGTATACACAACAACAAAATGCATACCGTACAATCATGCACACGTGCAAGCTACCTAATGTACATACGACAAATGAAAAATATAATATACATATAGATATATGTATACCCAAAATTACATACAATCATAATACATACTACGTTATGTATGCACCATGGATGTACTTCCATATACACACATACATGTAGACATTAAAGTCAGCATACATAATATAATATTCATTTATATTTGGATATATTGACACAAAGATACGTATGAACAAGTGTATGGTTAGATAGATGGATACATTTAAGATAGATATATATGTATATAGATATATACATACATACATAGATAGATAGATAGATAGATAGATCAATAGCGATATATTTATAGATGAATATATAGAATACAGACATAAACACATACTACATACATATATAAACATAGCTCAACATACATTCATTAATATAGAAAATACATATTCGTTCTTCTTGTCCTCTATTCGTCCATTCGTCCATCCAGCCATCCATTCATGAATACATACTCCCATCCACCCATTCATCTATCTATCTATCTAATACACCCACCCCTATCCATCTGACCATTCATCTATCCACACACCCACCCATCCATCCATCTGACCATTCATCTATACACACACCCATCCATCCATCCATCTGACCATTCATCTATCCACACACCCACCCATCCATCCATCTGACCATTCATCTATACACACACCCACCCATCCATCCATCTGACCATTCATCTATACACACACCCACCCATCCATCCATCTGACCATTCATCCATCCACACACCCACCCACCCACCCATTAATCCACCCATCCACCCGCTGTCCACCCATCCATCTACCCATACGTCCAACTACTCATTTTGAAAAAACGTGCAGACGGTTACAAGTCATGGCCGTACAAGAACATTACACTGAGATACGAGGGCGTACTGTCACAACTGCCCACTGTGTCGTTTATTAGAACACCAGTGAGACAAAGCCATCGGAACGCGCCTATGACCTTTTAACAAGGGGTCACTGCCGTGTGGCAGAGAACTTTGACCAGCGTGTGGCACAGCATGGACACACACCTTTATGTCCCAGCTACACGTGGACAACCAATGAAAATGAAAAACAAATTAAAAGAAAAAAAAACAAGAAGACAAAAACAAAATAACAAAAAAAAGACGAAGATAGTAACAGCAATAAAAAAAAAAACAAGAACACAACTACAAAACACTAAATCCCCAAACGCTGACTACGCCGCACTAAAACTTTTGCTAAACTAAAAGTCTAAAACTAAAAACAAAACTAAAACACCGCCCTCCGATGACGCATCTACAAACGTGTCCCTGCCCATACGGTTGTGTTGGTTTGACAGTTTGTTTAATTCAAATTAAAAACCTATCCACCATCGCGGTGATCTCAGGGTGAATCAAGAAGAAAGAGCAAGATAAAAGAGAAGTGAAAGAATAAAAGGAAAGAAGCAGGACCTATCAGCAGCAACCCGCCAACCGCCCACGTTTATCCAACAAGAAACAGAAGAAGACAAAAAAAAAAGAGAGAAACCCACAAGCCAAATGAAAGACTGAACATATTATTTAATATAAACCCACAAACCAAATGAAAGACTGAACACATTATTTAATAGAAACCCACAAACCAAATGAAAGACTGAAACACATTATTTAATATAAACCCACAAACCAAATGAAAGACTAAACACATTATTTAATAAAACCCAAGCAAATGAAAGACCAAATGAAAGACTGAACACATTATTTAATATAAACCCACAAACCAAATGAAAGACTGAACACATTATTTAATATAAACCCACAAAACCAAATGAAAGACTGAACACATTATTTAATATAAATCCACAAACCAAATGAAAGACTGAACACATTATTTAATATGAAACTAAACACATTATTTAATATAAACCCACAAACCAAATGAAAGACTGAACACATTATTTAATATAAACCCACAAACCAAATGAAAGACTGAACACATTATTTAATATAAACCCAAAACCAAATGAAAGACTGAACACATTATTTAATATAAACCCACAAAACCAAATGAAAGACTGAACACATTATTTAATATAAACCCACAAACCAAATGAAAGACTGAACACATTATTTAATATAAACCCACAAACCAAATGAAAGACTGAACAGATTATTTAATAGAAACCCACAAACCAAATGAAAGACTGAACACATTATTTAATAGAAACCCACAAACCAAATGAAAGACTGAACACCTTTAAAACAAATAGAAATACACAAGCCAAATGAAAGACTGAACACCTTAAAACAAATATAAATCCACAAACCAAATGAAAGACTGAACACCTTTAAAACAAATATAAATCCACAAACCAAATGAAAGACTGAACACCTTTAAAACAAATATAAATCCACAAACCAAATGAAAGACTGAACACATTAGTTAATAGAAATCCACAAGCCAAATGAAAGACTGAACACATTATTTAATAGAAACCCACAAACCAAATGAAAGACTGAACACCTTTAAAACAAATAGAAATACACAAGCCAAATGAAAGACTGAACACCTTTAAAACAAATAGAAATACACAAGCCAAATGAAAGACTGAACACCTTTAAAACAAATAGAAATACACAAGCCAAATGAAAGACTGAACATATTTAAAACAAATAGAAATCCACAAGCCAAATGAAAGACTGAAGAAGTTTGTTCCCCGACAAATTGCGTGACTTGCACTGTCCCGGTAAAGGCAATAGCAGTGAGGCAATGGGCATGTCGAAGGAGAAAGAAATGACGTTGAACAATATTAAAGTCCCATAAGAACAAGGACGAGATAAATACAAGGAATAGACAGAAACAAAACGTGGCCACCATGAGGATCGAATCCACGACCCCTGCGTCGGCACTCAACGCCCGCCATCGCCATGAAGTGAACTTCATTCCTTAAAGAAAGGCAGGAAGTAGCGAACTTCATTCCTTAAGGAAAGGCAGGCATCAACCGAGCAGTGAACTTCATTCCTTAAGGAAAGGCAGGCATTAGCGAACTTCATTCCTTAAAGAAAGGCAGGCAGTAGCGAACTTCATTCCTTAAGGAAAGGCAGGAATTAGCGAACTTCATTCCTTAAGGAAAGACAGGAATTGGCGAACTTCATTCCTTAAGGAAAGACAGGAATTGGCGAACTTCATTCCTTAAGGAAAGGCAGGCAGTAGCGAACTTCATTCCTTAAGGAAAGGCAGGAAGTAGTTAACTTCATTCCTTAAGGAAAGGCAGGAAGTAGTTAACTTCATTCCTTAAGGAAAGACAGGAAGTAGTTAACTTCATTCCTTAAGGACAGGCAGGAAGTAGCGAACTTCATTCCTTAAGGACAGGCAGGAAGTAGAGAACTTCATTCCTTAAGGACAGGCAGGAAGTAGCGAACGCCAACTGCCCACCTACAAAAAACACAAACGAAAAAACCCGAAGAGGAACAGATGCAACCCATCTCCTCCCTCAACGAAGACAAACCTCAAAGATCAGTTCCACCCCCCCCCCCAAACCCATTTCCTTACGTGTCCCTTGCCTCATTGTTTGTCTTTATAGCTACAGTAAATGAGTAATAAATTGGGCCATGACGTGGTATTTACAAAGGAATACAATAGACAGTAATACTAATAGTAAATAGCATGGAATCGAACATGATACCTCCTGTCGACACCTATCGCCTCGCCATGAAAAGAGAGCATTACAAACAAGTACCAAAACAAGTTTGGTCCTCTTGGTCGTACTACCAAACAAGTTTGGTCCTCTTGGTCGTACTACCAAACAAGTTTGGTCCTCTTGGTCGTACTACCAAACAAGTTTGGTCCTCCTGGTCGTACTACTAAACAAGTTTGGTCCTCCTGGTCGTACTACCAAACAAGTTTGGTCCTCCTGGTCGTACTACTAAACAAGTTTGGTCCTCCTGGTCGTACTACTAAACAAGTTTGGTCCTCCTGGTCGTACTACTAAACAAGTTTGGTCCTCCTGGCCGTACTACCAAACAAGTTTGGTCCTCCTGGTCGTACTACTAAACAAGTTTGGTCCTCCTGGTCGTACTACCAAACAAGTTTGGTCCTCTTGGTCGCCGATTTGATTCCATTGATCGCTCAAAAAAGATGTTTATTCTTTTTTGTAGGTTCGTGTATTTGTCTCCAAACATTTGTTCCAACCAGAACAATGTACAAATTTGGTCCACTTGGTCCATCCATTCCATTGATGCTCAGTGAAAGATGTTTATTCTTTTGTAGGTTCATCTATCCACCTCGCTCATCAATCCATTCATCAATGTATCCACCTACCCATCAATCCATTCATCCATCTATCCACCCACCCATTTATCAATCCATTCATCCATCTATCCACCCACTCATCAATCCATTCATCCATCTATCCACCCATTCAATCAATTCATTCATCCATCTACCCATCTACCCATCAATCCATTCATCCATCTATCCACCACATTCATCAATTCATTCATCCATCTATCCACCACACATCAATCCATTCATCCATCTATCCACCATCTACACATCAATCAATCCATTCATCCATCTATCCACCCCCATCAATCCATTCATCCATCTATCCACCCCCATCAATCCATTCATCCATCTATCCACCCCCTCATCAATCCATTCATCCAACTATCCACCCACTCATCAATCCATTCATCCAACTATCCACCCACTCATCAATCCATTCATCCAACTATCCACCCACTCATCAATCCATTCATGCAACTATCCACCCACTCATCAATCCATTCATCCATCTATCCACCCACTCATCAATCCATTCATCTCTATCCACCGACTCATCAGTCCATTCATCCATCTATCCATCAATCTATTCATCCATCTATCCATCCACGCATCAATCCATTCATCCATCTATCCACCCATTCATCAATCTATCCACCCACCCATCAATCCATTCATCCATCTATCCACCCACCCATCAATCCATTCATCAATCTATCCACCCCCTCATCAATCTATCCATTCATCAATCCGTTCCAACATCATCCACCCATTCATCCATCTATCCACCCATTCATCCATCTATCCACTCATTCATCAATCTATCCAACCACCCACTGTATCACCAGTATCATTCAATCATTTTCGTTCCTCAGTTTCGACGCGCCCCTTACCTCACTGTTTGTCTTTGCTTAGTAGATTAAAATTAAAAGTAGACATATGTGTATGGCCGTATCATCTTCATCGGCTAGTAGCTAGAATCATAATATTGTCGTAACGAAATATAAACATAAACATAAAACACGTTTTGAAAAAGGAACCCGGTTATTAGACTTAGGTCAACGTGAAAGTGAAGTTAGTGACACATGCAGGTCATCTTTGCTTTTGTTTCATTGACATTTCTTCTGTCCACCACGTGTGGTGATCTCAATGAAAGGTCAATAAAAAAGAGTGAAAGGATAGAAGTAGGACCTACCAGTATCGGCAGCGCACGCCTACCACCGACGTCGACCTTGGTAACGTTGACAACGGTGAATCTGATCGTTGATTGTAAAGATACAGGTAAAGATAAACATGGATTTATAATTATAAAAGTCTATATTATCGTATCCCCGCACGAGCTCTGGTTCATCGACTGTACAACAGTTATCCTCCACCAGGTTCCGTTTATTCAAGGCTCTTCTCATTTCCCCTCCCTGGGGAGCACACAGTACAGCAGCCTGTTATGCGCTTCATACTAACACTCTAACTCTAACATGTTCCTTCTCCACCTGTAGTTGGATACTCATTAACACCTGAGTCAAGTGAGGAATGCAGAGTGAAGTACCTGTCATGTGGACATACTCTATGACAGACTCTGACAGAATACTGTGATCTGCACACGGGACCTCCTTTTATCGTCCGTCTCCGATGGGACTAGGTGTCGATCCGCTTACCTGGACCTGGTGGGGGTGGGGGAGGCGGGGCGGGGATATATTTTACTCTAAAAAACTAGAGAAAATTCTTCAAGCGTTGGCGGGGGTTCGAACCCACTACCTTTTGGTTGAGAGGCTGACACGTCCTTGCCTTTGGACTACCGTGTCTCCCTACTCACGACAGTATAGTTTCGCTTCAACGCCCAAAAGTAATAGAACATGTATAAATGCAATACAATGGTCAAATGTGTAGCTGTAGCTAAGAGTAAAGAGTAGAAAACAATGCTAAGGGGACGACATGACGTGACCGTGACGACACTGACGCCCAGTCTTCTGTCTTACTCTACTCTACTCTTAACCACAGTCAAATGTAGGCACGACTTAAATATTAAATACGACTGAGGCTGAGAGTGAGACTAGTGAGAGTGAGAGTGGGACAGAGACAGAGACGTCTATTTTGGGAGCCCAGGCCATGACATAAAACTAATGCTGATGGTGTGATAGCCCCTCTGACTCTGACTCTGACTCTCCGACACGACGACAGGCCGTGACGATGGTTAATTTTAGTCTCTTTTTACGACGCTGTGGCTTCTGTGGATTTTTTTCTTTCCTTTTCTTCTTTCTCCTTGCCTTTTTTCTTCCCTTTTTCTGGTTAGAGACCGAAAGGTCAATCCCCTTTAGAAAGTCATCGGCCTGAGCTAGTTTGATTTTGTTTTGATTATATTTGGCTGTGCTCAAATCCCCAACTAAGGGGTGATCTCGGGGGGGGGGTTGGTAAGATTTTTAAAAATGTTGCCCGGATTGCCATGTAAACAGCCAGGGGATCTACTTTAACGTACACAGAGTGTTGTGATCTGCACACAGCACACTCTTTAAAAAAACATCTCCGATGGGACTAGATATCAATCCACGTACCAGCACCTAGGGCGTTGATTTTGTTCGAAAAAATAATAAATATCGAGAATATTCTTAAACCGTTGGCGGGGCTCGAACCCACTACCTTTTGGTAGAGTTAGAGAGGCCCACACCTTGCATCTGGACTACAGACTTCGCTCGGCCTGAGCTCAATCGAATACTTTCGATTAGCTCAATCGAATACTTTCGATTGCTGTGCCAAACAAGACATAAATTAAAAAATACGAGAAGAAACTATTTTGTGATCACCTGCTACTTGTAACACTAAAATTATGTTGTGTCTTGAGGTGGAGTTTATTATACCTTTTTGTTATTTGTAATGATTATAAATTCAAGTCTATATTTATATTATACCTTTTTGTTATTTGTAATGATTATAAATTCAAGTCTATGTTTACATTATACCTTTTTGTTATTTGTAATGATTATAAATTCAAGTCTATATTTACATTATACCTTTTTGTTATTTGTAATGATTATAAATTCAAGTCTATGTTTACATTATACCTTTTTGTTATTTGTAATGATTATAAATTCAAGTCTATATTTACATTATACCTTTTTATTTGTAATGATTATAAATTCAGGTTATTTGTAATGATTATAAATTCAAGTCTATATTTACATTATACCTTTTTGTTATTTGTAATGATTATAAATTCAAGTCTATATTTACATTATACCTTTTGTTATTTGTAATGATTTGTAATGATTATAAATTCAAGTCTATATTTACATTATACCTTTTTGTTATTTGTAATGATTATAAATTCAAGTCTATGTTTACATTATACCTTTTTGTTATTTGTAATGATTATAAACGCAAGTCTATATTTATATTATACCTTTTTGTTATTTGTAATGATTATAAACGCAAGTCTATATTTATATTATACCTTTTTGTTATTTGTAATGATTATAAACGCAAGTCTATATTTATATTATACCTTTTTGTTATTTGTAATGATTATAAACGCAAGTCTATATTTATATTATACCTTTTTGTTATTTGTAATGATTATAAACGCAAGTCAATTTATATTATACCTTTTTCTATTTGTAATGATTATAAACGCAAGTTATATTTATATTATACCTTTTTGTTATTTGTCTATTTTATAATGATTATAAATTATAAACGCAAGTCTATATTTATATTATACGTTTTTATGAAAACAATTATTCCGTAAACAAAGTAAGCACGCCATTGTCGTCATACCCCCACCCCTTTAGCCTCCCGAAAACAAATCAGAATTTGTTCTATTACTATTATCGAAATTGTCCCCGCCAACTTTTCTCTATGTGGTGATCTCAGTAGAGCGGATTAAGAGGAAACAGCAAGATGAAAGACAAGTAAAAAAAAAGTGAGAGGAAAGAAGTAGAACTTACCAGCATCACCTGCTAAACTCCCACCTATAAAAAAAAAGAAAGAAGTAAAAAATAAAAAAAAAAAAAAAAAAAGAAAAAAAAAGAAAAGAAAAAAAAAGAAGAAAAAAGAAAGAAAAGAAAAGAGAAGGAAAGAAAATGACACTTGACAGCCGCGGTGCCGTTCCTTCAGACCACCGCCTTGACATTTCATTTTCATTTTCAAGGATGAACTTGAACTCTCTTTTCGTTTTCCAAAATTTTAAGATTGAGATTAAGAATGGTGCTCACTATCCAGGGACAATCACTATCAATCAAGAACTTCCGGTTGTGAAAGATCAACAAGTGCATTCTCAACGGATATTTTTAGTTTATGGAATAGCTAAATTATTTTTGATAAAGTCTGTTTGTTTAATTGAAATTTCCCATTCCATTATTGCGATGATCTCACTCGGCGGAGTGAATTAAGTGGAAGCAGCCAAATAGAAAGTGAAAGAAAGAGTAAAATATAAAAGGAAAGAAATAAGAGTAGACCTACCACTACCACTCAGCACCGCCCGCCAACCACACAGTAAAGACTAAAAAAGAGTATCACATGATAATATACAGTAACAATAATAATAATAATAATAATAATAATAATAATGATAATAATAAAATAATAATAATAATAATAATAATAATAATAATAATAATAATAATAATATACTACTAGATCTAGTATTGCTAGTTTGCGTTGTGATGTTTATAATTAGTAGTAACAACACTCAGAAATATAATTCGGAACTTAATTACGATGATGTCCAAAAAGAATCATTATCTCTTACCGGTACATTAAAAAAAAAACTAGATCTCCTCTATGAGTAAATTTCAAGTTACAACTTTGTTTTATAGAAATTTACCCCATTCACCATAATATGCGGCGATCTCATGGAAAATTAAGAAAGAGCAAACAGCAAGATTAAAGTTAAAGAGAAATGAAAACAGCCAGATGAAAGAAAGACACATGAAACAGTGAAAGGTTTGTTTGCTTGTTTGTTTAATTGAAATTTACCCCGTCCACCATTGTGACGATCTCTCTCAGGGTGAATTAAAACAGCAAGATAAAAGAGAAGTGAAAGAGTGAAAGGAAAGAAGTGGGACTTACCAGTAGCACCCTCAACCGCCCGCACAATGAAAGGAACGAAGTAAAACATACCAGTAGCATCCTCAACCCCGCACAGTGAAAGGAAAGAAGTGGGACTTACCATACCAGTAGCATCCTCAACCCCCGCACAGTGAAAGGAAAGAAGTGACTTACCAGTAGCATCCTCAACCCCCGCACAGTGAAAGGAAAGAAGTGGGACTTACCAGTAGCATCCTCAACCCCCGCACAGTGAAAGGAAAGAAGTGGGACTTACCAGTGAAAGGAAGTGAAAGGAAAGAAGTGGGACTTACCCCGTAGCACCCTCAACCGCCCCACGCACAGTGAAAGGAAACTTACCCGAAGTGGGACTTACCAGTAGCACCCTCAACCGCCCACACAGTGAATGTGAAAAGGAAAGAAGTGGGACTTACCAGTAGCACCCTCAACCCCCCAGTGAAAGGAAAAGAAGGGACTTACCAGTAGCCCCTCAACAGTGAAAGGAAAGAAGTGGACTTACCAGTAGCACCCTCAACCCCCGCACAGTGAAAGGAAAGAAGTGGGACTTACCAGTAGCACCCTCAACCGCCCGCACAGTGAAAGTGAAAGTGAAAGGAAAGAAGTGGGACTTACCAGTAGTGCCTGCCAACCGTACACGGCACAGGAAGTAGGACCTATCAGTAGGTCCCGCCAACTGCCCGCACAGTAAAAGGAAGGAAGGAGGATCTACCAAGAACATCCGCCAACCGCCCACGGCACAGTGAAAGTGAAAGGAAAGAAGGAGGATCTACCAAGAAGAATACCCACGGCATAGTGAAAGTGAAAGGAAAGAAGAAGGGCCTACCAAGAACACCTACGGCACAGTCAAAGTGAAAGGACAGAAGGAAAACCTATCACTATCAGTGAGTATCAGTATCGGCCCCACAGGTCGTCCCCCACAAACACCCAACATTGTATTAATTATGTTTCATTTATTTTCCAGTTTCCAGTGTTTTCTTAATTTATAACCCTATGCACATCTGTTTCTCTTGTTAACTTGTTAACTTGTTAATGTTAATGTTAATAATGTCCCCATCACATTCCACATTCCCAGCCCCAGCTCTGTTCTAAACTTCCTTCTGTCATATTGACCGGAAGGCGGAAACACTTGGGATGACGTCATAGTATACTAATTTCTTTCTTTATTTATCACGTTGACGGGAGCGGAAACACTTGGGATGACGTCATACTAATTTCTTTCTTTATTTATCACGTTGACGAGAGCGCACCCTAGTGTAGATAGTCGAGCGGTGACATAAACTTCTTTTGTAAACAATCTGCTTGTGTGACCTTTCGGAGGCAAATTGCATTGCGCATGCGTGAAGCATGTCTGGAATGACATAGGAAGCGGAAGGAGGATCGGTCTCTACCGCATAGCGCCATGGCATTGACATGCCATTGTGTTGATTCAAGTTAAAAGGCACATCAAAACATATTATTATTATGGTTATGTTATATTCTTATCTAAGCATAAAGAAAGATTGGATAAGGGAAGGATCCATTAACAATACATTAACGTAAGAATGTGAGAATGTATGTAGAACTTATGATAATGATAATGATATTGATATAGCTAAGTAAATATGTCTACTCTATGTAATGAATGGGTAAACGTGGTTGCATTGCTCGATTAGAAATGGCTGGCTCAATAACTTTAGATCACAGTACGTGGAACCTACTTTACGTTGAACTTTATAGTAAAGCTCTGGCGAACCATAGATAGAACGAAAGCATTACAAAAGATAACCAAACAGATAACCAAAAAAAACCCCAAAACAAAACAAAAGATACAAACCTTAAGAAACGCAAACAAACCCCCTCCCCGCCAACCCAATTCTTTCTTGACTATTATTACCGTCAGCACGCATGTCTTGGTAATCTGATTGTGATTGCTTGATGTGTTTAATTCGTGTGTAACTGTAACTGTAACGGTATTACTAATACTATGTTCACCTGTGTGTGGGAAGTGACTGACGGACGGCGGCAGGTTTGACGTCTATGTAGTCTATGGACTCTCCATCGATCGGTAGAGTGATTTACCAAGCTTTGCTTTGGTCAATGAGAGGATACATACATTGTTATTTGTCGAAGGGTTCCACCCGAAATGTCACATCGTTTTGTCTCATTGGCGGAGTCCGTGTGATTTATCAATCTGTTTTTTTTTATCCTCTCCACTCTGGTTGCTTGTGTGTAATGTCATAGCATAGAGGCATTTTTTTTTGACATATCGAGAAAATAATGCCATCTTTTACCTTATCTAAATGAACCTCAGAGTGAAGGCAGCAAGAAAGGGGTAAGTGATGTAAAATCAATAATCATACATAATCAATGATATCATACATGATATTTTTTCAGGAGAGTTTGCCATTGCTTTTTCATTTCCATAGACTTTCATTTCCATGTCGCCTTAGTTTCATTTTCCATGTCGCCTTTACTTTCATTTCCATGGCCTTTCATTTCCATGTCGTTTACTTTCATTTCCAGTCGCCTTTACTTTCATTTCCATGTCGCCTTTACTTTCATTTGCCATTGCTTTTCATTTTCATGTCGCCTTTACTTTCATTTCCATACCGCCTTTACTTTCATTTCCATACCGCCTTTACTTTCATTTCCATACCGCCTTTACTTTCATTTCCATACCGCCTTTACTTTCATTTCCATACCGCCTTTACTTTCATTTCCATACCGCCTTTACTTTCATTTCCATACCGCCTTTACTTTCATTTCCATACCGCCTTTACTTTCATTTCCATACCGCCTTTACTTTCATTTCCATACTTTCATTTTTCCATACCGCCTTTACTTTCATTTCCATACCGCCTTTACTTTCATTTTCCATACCGCCTTTCACCATTTTACTTTCATTTCCATACCGCCTTTACTTTCATTTCCATACCGCCTTTACCTTCATTTCCATCGTCTTTAAATTCATTTCCATACGCCTTTCGCTTTGAGTTCACGAGGGTCAGGCCAATTTGCTTTCATTTCCAATCGAGCGCAAGCCTTTGGATGGTCATTGATACAGACGCTATGCTTTCAGCTACCGGTCACCTTTACTTTCATTTCCATGTCAGGAAACAAGATTTCCATGTCGCCTTTCCTTTTCATTTCCATCCTCGCCTTATATTGTTACATATTCAGGTGATTCTCCTGGTATTCAGTTCCGAGTCGCCTTTGAAAAGAAAGATTTCCATGTCATCCTCGTTCACCATATATGCGGTGATATCCTTTTTAAATTCAGAGGAAACAACAAGATGAAAGATATGTTAAAGAGTGAAAGGAAAGAAGTAGGACATACCAGTTTCATCGTCATTTCCAACCGGCCACCTTTGAGAAGCGCCAATTTGTGAGCTACACTGGAGGTTTCGCATCCCTTCGAGCGCAAGCCTTCTGGATGGTATTGATACTGAGACTCTCTTACAACGGACACTTTCTTTCAATACAAATATCATTATTTGCCGGGTGTGTCATTCTTGTGCCCCTCCACCATACACTGATACTAGTGATACACCTGGTATTCCAGCTGCATTAACAGAAATATGATGTTGTCTGTCAACAATCGAAAGGATGAAGATGCGGTGATGACCTTTTGTATTCAGGTAACAATCGAAAGATGAAAGATATGTTGTGTAATGACCTGATGTTGTCTGGTAACAATCGAAAGGATGAAAGACTGTTGTGTAATGACCTGATGTTGTCTGGAACAATCGAAAGGATGAAGACTGCCGGGTGTGCCTTGTGTAATGACCTGATGATTGTCTGGTAACAATCGAAAGGATGAAGACTTTCCTGATGTTGTGGTAATCCCTGATGTTGTCTGGTAACAATCGAAATCTGGTAACAACGAAAGGATGAAGACTGTTGTGTAATAACCTGATGTTGTCTGGTAACAATCGAAAGGATGAAGACTGTTGTGTAATGACCTGATGTTGTCTGGTAACAATCGAAAGGATGAAGACTGTTGTGTAATTACTGTACCTGATGTTGTCTGGTAACAATCGAAAGGATGAAGACTGTTGTGTAATGACCTGATGTTGTCTGGTAACAATCGAAAGGATGAAGACTGTTGTGTAATGACCTGATGTTGTCTGGTAACAATCGAAAGGATGAAGACTGTTGTGTAATGACCTGATGTTGTCTGGTAAGGATGAAGACTGTTGTGTAATAACCTGATGTTGTCTAGTAACAATCGAAAGGATGAAGACTGTTGTGTAATGACCTGATGTTGTCTGGTAACAATCGAAAGGATGAAGACTGTTGTGTAATAACCGGATGTCTGGTAACAATCGAAAGGATGAAGACTGTTGTGTAATAACCTGATGTTGTCTGGTAACAATCGAAAGGATGAAGACTGTTGTGTAATGACCTGATGTTGTCTGGTAACAATCGAAAGGATGAAGACTGTTGTGTAATGACCTGATGTTGTCTGGTAACAATCGAAAGGATGAAGACTGTTGTGTAATAACCTGATGTTGTCTGGTAACAATCGAAAGGATGAAGACTGTTGTGTAATAACCTGATGTTGTCTGGTAACAATCGAAAGGATGAAGACTGTTGTGTAATAACCTGATGTTGTCTGGTAACAATCGAAAGGATGAAGACTGTTGTGTAATAACCTGATGTTGTCTGGTAACAATCGAAGGATGAAGACTGTTGTGTAATAACCGGATGTCTGGTAACAATCGAAAGGATGAAGACTGTTGTGTAATAACCCGATGTTGTCTGGTAACAATCGAAAGGATGAAGACTGTTGTGTAATAATTACTAATAACCTGGTAATAAAGGATGAAGACTGTTGTGTAATAACGATGTTGTCTGGTAACAATCGAAAGGATGAAGACTGTTGTGTAATAACCTGATGTCTGGTAACAATCGAAAGGATGAAGACTGTTGTGTAATGACCTGATGTTGTCTGGTAACAATCGAAAGGATGAAGACTGTTGTGTAATGACCTGATGTTGTCTGGTAATAACCAAAAGGATGAAGACTGTTGTGTAATAATCTGATGTTGTCTGGTAATAACCAAAAGGATGAAGACTGTTGTATAATATTATTACTAATAACCTGATGTTGTCTGGTAACAACCAAAAGGATGAAGACTGTTGTGTAATAACCTGATGTTGTCTGGTAATAATCGAAAGGATGAAGACTGTTGTGTAATAACCTGATGTTGTCTGGTAATAATCGAAAGGATGAAGACTGTTGTGTAATAACCTGATGTTGTCTGGTAACAATCAAAAGGATGAAGACTAAGTGTAATAACCTGATGTTGTCTGGTAATAACCAAAAGGATGAAGACTGTTGTGTAATATTATTACCCTGATGTTGTCTGCAATAACCAAAGGATGAAGACTGTGTGTAATAACCTGATGTTGTCTGGTAACAATCGAAAGGATGAAGACGTGTAATAACCTGATGTTGTCTGGTAACAATCGAAAGGATGAAGACTGTTGTGTAATAACCCGATGTTGTCTAGTAACAATCGAAAGGATGAAGAATAATACTAATAACCTGATGATGTCTGGTAACAATCGAAAGGATGAAGACTGTTGTGTAATAACCGGATGTTGTCTGGTAACAATCGAAAGGATGAAGACTGTTGTGTAATAACCTGATGTTGTCTAGTAACAATCGAAAGGATGAAGACTGTTGTGTAATAACCCTGATGTTGTCTAGTAACAATCGAAAGGATGAAGACTGTTGATGTTGTCTAGTAATATTATTACTGTAATAACCTGATGTTGTCTAGTAACAATAACGAAAGAAAGGATGAAGACTGTTGTATAATAACCTGATGTTGTCTGGTAACAATCGAAAGGATGAAGACTGTTGTGTAATAACCTGATGTTGTCTGGTAACAATCGAAAGGATGAAGACTGTTGTACTAATAACCTGATGTTGTCTGGTAACAATCGAAAGGATGAAGACTGTTGTGTAATAACCGGATGTTGTCTGGTAATAACCCCGATGTTGTCTGGTAACAATCAAAGGATGAAGACTGTTGTATAATAACCTGATGTTGTCTGGTAACAATCGAAAGGATGAAGACTGTTGTGTAATAACCTGATGTCTGGTAACAATATCGAAAGGATGAAGACTGTTGTGTAATAACCTGATGTTGTCTAGTAACAATCGAAAGGATGAAGACTGTTGTGTAATAACCTGATGTTGTCTGGTAATAACCAAAAGGATGAAGACTGTTGTGTAATAACCTGATGTTGTCTGGTAACAATCGAAAGGATGAAGACTGTTGTGTAATAACCTGATGTTGTCTGGTAACAATCGAAAGGATGAAGACTGTTGTGTAATAACCTGATGTTGTCTGGTAACAATCGAAAGGATGAAGACGTGTAATAACCTGATGTTGTCTGGTAATAATCGAAAGGATGAAGACTGTTGTGTAATAACCTGATGTTGTCTAGTAACAATCGAAAGGGATGAAGACTGTT
>JAXRKP010002211.1:20000-30000 GCA_037039925.1 Doris montereyensis | reverse complement strand
TGTGGCATTCTTCTCAAGCTGAATATTTCCATAGTTCTAATGATCTTATAGAGAGAAAAAAAACCATGGAAATTTATTATCTATAAAGTTTTCGTATTTTAAACAAGACTGCTGTTGTCACATATCCATTATGATGACGGGTCTACTATTCATTATTATATCAAAGTTAACCCCTAAACGACTCTCATCCTCGGCTATCAACTCTAAAAAAAAGCAACGACTACGAGAAAAGAAAAAATACGCCAACATCAAAACTAAAGTAGCAAAATCAGCTTGATGGACTGAATTGTACGTCAGCCGTCATCTCATGATGTGATGTTAGGATAGCTGGACAGGAAGTAGTAGCAAGAGCATATGCAGGTCCTGATGTTGAATAATAATAACGATGAAAGAGGACCTACCTGGAACATTTGTCAACTACAGAAACAGCCATAACAAAGAGCAAAAAAAGGAGGAGGAGGAAAAAGAGGCGGAAAAGGAGGAGGAGGAGGAGGAAGAGGAGGAGGAGGAGGAGAGCAAGAACAAGAACAAGAACGAGAAAAACAAGAAGAAAAGAAATCAAGGATAAGTGACATCCGTTGGGTCGTGTTAAGATGGCTGACATAACACCAATGCAAGGATTTCGTTATTTTGTTGTCATCTCACCCGTAAACTGTTCGGCTACCCGTTTGAACAACTCCTGAATGCTGGTGGTGTTGCCGATGAAGGTGGATGACATTTTCAAGCCTCTGGGTGGGATGTCACACACGGCTGTCTTCACGTTGGATGGAATCCATTCCACGAAATAGGAAGAGTTTTTGTTCTGGACATTTAACATCTGCTCGTCTACCTCTGTGTTGGGAGTGAAGACACAAGACGAAAAGACACGTCGTTGACAATGAGAACAAACGATTGCGACAACTGGTGGAAAGCACGACCAACGAGACAAGTTTCAGTGATGCTGTGTTCAGTGGGAAAAAACCCACTTAACACGCATTTCTCCCATTCAACCAATGTGCAAACGGGAGTAAACCTGCGTCAGACTAGCGTCCTGTCCAGGAGGGATTACCATTACCTGTTCCGCTTCACGCTATAGAAACCGAGATATACTCCGGCTGGATGGGCCGTAATGGCCTTAAAGGAAATTCTTTTTTATTTACTATGTACAGTGATCCTAGGTTGAACAAAGAGGACACACATCAAGATGAACGGTAAGTTTGTTTCGTTGAAATTTACTCCGTCCACCATTGTGGTGATCTCAGGGTGCATTGAGATGAGAGGAAACAGTAAGATAAAAAGCGAAGCGAAAGAGTCAAAGGAAAAGTAAGAGAAATAATGAAAGGGAAGAAGTAGGGCATACCAGCAGCGCCCCCAACCGTCAACGAAATAGACACACACCTTCAGCAAACTAAGAAAACCTCCACCAAAAACAACAGAAGCAAGTAGCGCACAACCCCCCCCCCCCCAAACCAACCCAACCCAAACCCAAATAAAACAACCAAACCAAACCAACCCAACCCAACCCAAACCAAACCAACCCAACCCAACCCAAACCAAACCAACCAACCCAAACCAAACCAAACTAACCCAAACCAAACCAAACCAACCAACCCACCCCAAACCAAACCAAACCAACCCAAACCAAACCAAAACTAACCCAAACCAAACCAAACCAACCCAACCCAACCCAAACCAAACCAAACCAACCCAAACCAACCCAAATCAAACCAAACCAACCCAAACCAACCCCAATCAAACCAAACCAGACCAAACCAACCTAAACCAAACCAACCCAAACCAGCCCAAATCAAATCAAACCAAACCAACCCAAAAACCAACCCAAACCAATCAAACAAACCAACCAAACCAAACCAAAAACCAACCCAAATCAAATCAAACCAAACCAACCCAAACCAACCCAAATCAAACCAAACCAACAAATCAAATCAAACCAAACCAACCCAAACCAACCCAAATCAAATCAAACCAAACCAAACCAAACCAAACCAAACCAAATCAAACCAAACCAACCCATGTCAAAACAACGAAAAACGTAAAAGAAGACGATCGACAAAAGATTGATAGAAATAACAACCAACCCCACCGTGCTTTGTTTTACCCCGTCCACCATTGCGGTGATCTCAGGGTGAATCAAGGGGAAACAGCAAGATGAAAGATAAGTGAAAGAAGGAAAGGAAAGAAGTAGGACCTACCAGTATGGTGTGCCAAGCGCCTTCACGGTCCATACAACCACCCAAACAAATAAAAAAACCCCAAATGAATAAACAGATAAACGATAGACAGTCCAACCCCCCCCCCCCCCCCCCCCCCCCAACAAAACAACAAACAAAACAAACCAAAACCAAAACAAGAAAAACAAACCCATCCGTAAGGCTATGTCATTGAGAAGTGTAACAAGAGACTGAGGAGAGAACGTGTTCGTCTAGTCGCAATGATGATTGAAACATCGATGGGTGTAGACTGAACGCCAAGAAAAGAGGAATATTTTAGCAGATTGATTGATTGATTGGTTCAAATTCACCCGGTTCACCATGTGTGGTGATCTCAGTGTGAATTACAAGGAAACAGCAAGATAAAAGATTAGTGAAAGAATGAAATGAAAGAAGTTGGGCCTACCAGTAGTTACGGACAACAGCCCACTTTAACAAAAAGCCCCCCCCGCCTTTCCCACTGCAGTCTTGTCTCTTTCTCACTTGCCCCAAACGATAATGAGACAGAATGGCTGTAAACGTGACATATCTTCATCGTATCACTTTCACACTTTTCAGGAAGCATGATTTCCTATTATGTCCAAGGATGATTGTCTGTCTGTCTCGTTTTTCACGAAAATGCACATAGGCACACTATTAAAATGACCCCTTCAATTTCCTTCCGTTTCCCTCTCGGCAAGTTAATCTTTCATTGTAATGAAATCAAACACATTTAATCTATATTGAAGGGGTCATTTCAATAGTATGCTTATGTCACGAGTACCGGGTACGTCATTTAGAGAAAAATGACCAAAAAACCCCATGGACTTTGGCACTGTTGGCTTTGGGAATTCCAAGTTTCAAATGGCTGTGAAAAAAGTTCCTTCAAGGCCCTTAAGGCCCATAGAGCTGAGCGTATCCCAGTGTCTATAGCGTGAAGCCGAACAGGTGACAATAATCACCTCCTGGCTGGGACGCTAGTCTGACACAGGTTTTTACTCCCAAGCTAGTGCTTGTACCCAATTCCACCTGGGTAGAGGGGGAACAATGCGTGTTAAGTGTCATTCCCAAAGAACACACCGTCGGACCTGGCATTGCTAGGATTCTAACTCGAGGTCACATGATCGCCAGTCCGGCAGCCTAATCGCTCCACCACCGACGTCACCAAACGGCTGTAAACGTGACGTATTTACATCATATCAAGAAAATGGACATGGGCACACTATTGCCACACATTGGATAAAAACATTCAATTTGCAAATTAACGTTTGCCTGCTACATTCTCTACGATTTCACACACCGGTTTGTTTTCTTGAGATGTACCCCATCCACCATACGCGGTGATCTCGAGGTGAAATGAGGAGGAAAGAACAAAATGATAGAAAAACGTGAAGCAGTGAACGGAAAGAAGAATGGCCTACTAGCAGCGCCCGTCAACGGCCCATTCTAACACACCTGGATCAGTGTATCCTAGTTTCTGAATCATTTTGCAAACTAGGTGATACGAATTCACCTTCCAGAGGGGACGCTTGTCTATAGCAGGTTATGACACCTGCCCCCCCCCCCCCCCCAAGCTATCATTGGTACCCATTCGCACCTGGGTAGAGTGAAACTATGCTAATTGTTAAGCGCATCTTTCCCAAAGATACAATGTCAGGCCTAGCGAAACTGAGATTAGGTGACGACACATTGACAAAACATTGACGTCAAGTACTTTGTTTCATTGAAATTCACTTCGTCCACCATAATATGCGGTTGTCATAGGTTTTGTTTGTTTAATTAGAATTTACCCAGTCCACCATTTGCGGTGATCTCAGTGTGAATATAAAGAGGAACAGCAAGGTGAAAGGATAAGTGAGAGAGTGACATGAAAGAAATAGGACCTTCCAGTAGCGCCCGCCAATCGCCCTAGACGACCAATACAAAACGGAAAAAATAGTCAATGCCGGGTAAGAAAATGCCTTCTCCGATAGATTCAAGTGACGTAAAGGCAGATTTTAACTGTGATGAAATGGCGCATAAACTGGATTCCCTCTTCAGCCATTGGTTCATAGCTATTCGCTTCAGGAAAACGTTTCATGTGGACTCAATGTTGCTGCTTCTGAATTTCACAGTTAGGACATGCATTTCATTAGCCACGTAACCATTGCACTGACTCATCCCACTCCACTGTGGGCAGGAAGTTCACCAGTTCGTCTACCGTAGGTTTGGACGACATCCGGATTAAGTTTCACTCTCAACGATCGCCGTTCACAACCGGTGTCATTCTTATGACATCCACGTTCACAACCGGTGTCATTCTTATGACATCCACGTTCACAACCGGTGTCATTCTTATGACATCCACGTTCACAACCGGTGTCATTCTTATGACATCCACGTTCACAACCGGTGTCATTCTTATGACAACCACGTTCACAACCGGTGTCATTCTTATGACAACCACGTTCACAACCGGTGTCATTCTTATGACATCCACGTTCACAACCGGTGTCATTCTTATGACAACCATGTTCACAACCGGTGTCATTCTTATGACAACCACGTTCACAACCGGTGTCATTCTTATGACATCCACGTTCACAAAATATGAGACGACGATCTTAGACCGTTGAAAATACATCGACATGAAACCCAGTTTCGTTGAACGGATATTGCTACAAACACTATCTATATATTTAACTTCTTCTTCGTCAATCTCTTTGCCAATGGGTCGGGTCAGATCAGGAGGCGAATTGTCTCCATGAAGTGAACTTTAGTTTTAAAAAAAGAGGCATTCAATGCGTAATTAAACCAAAATACATAGTAAATCACACAGCTGTGGTGGACCAATGGGGACACACCTTTCATGGACATTCGCCCCCTAAAGATGCAGGCCACTGTCAGGTAGCGGCCATGTCGTGGGTCACATGCAGCCATCATGTTCTTGGCGTCGAACATCTGTTGAGTCAACTCGGGCACTGTGATGGCACGGTACTTCAAGGTGACATGGCGTGGATATGGGGGAGATAAGAGAATGAAAGGAAAGAAGACTTAACAACCATGGATAACGAAAGATTTAAAACAATTAATGTCAGAAAAAAGACACGTTTTTAGAACTAACAATAAAATTGAGCAGTCAAAATTGACAAAAGAAGTGAAAAATAAAATAAGATCGTGTAAAGAAGCCTACAAAACGAAATTAGAACATACTTTTAAATCAAATAATTCTAGAGAAACCTGGAAACAAATAAGAAATATTGCAGGATGTCAAAAGGAGAAATCCACGTTAGCAGTTAAAAATGAAAATTGTTTAGACTATGCTAACAATGTAAATTATTTTTATGCGAGGTTTGACACATGTGACTTTGAAAGAGAGAGACCAGAACGAATGACCGAAACTATGAAGGAATGCGAAGAACACGAAGATTTTGTAGTATGTAAGGATGACGTTGAGCGCGTGTTTTCTGGAAATAAGAGGAAAGCGCGTGGACCTGATGGAATGAAGGGCTTCGTCCTGAAACATTGTGCATCACAACTGAGTTCTATTTTTATATTTATTTTTAAAGTATCTATCAAAGAGCACACTTTGCTAACTATTTGGAAAACTTCTGAGGTTTTTCCAGTTCCTAAGAAATCTAATGTAAGAGAACTAAATGATTTAAGGCCGGTGGCTCTTACACCTATTGTAACTAAATGCCTTGAAAAATTGATTTTGATTGAATTTAAAAAATGCTTTGTTACATCTCAAGATTCTATGCAATTTGCTTATAGAGAAAAAAGAGGTGTGGAAGATGCAATTCTTCTATTTTTGGACAATGTTTATAAACATCTAGAAACTTCTCCCAATTATTGTAGAATTTTGTTTATTGATTTCTCGTCTGCATTCAACCCCATTTGATTATTACAAAATTGCATGAAATGAACGTAAACAAAAATATTATAGCTTGGATTTTTGACTGTTTGACTTGCAGACCACAATATGTAAAAATGAAAAACGTTATAAGTAAAAACACTAATGTTAACAGCACATTCATTGATGAAGTCATATCTAATGTCCTTTACACTAATACAGGAGCACCCCAGGGGGCTGTGTTGTCACCTTTTTTATTTACAGCATATACAAATAACTGTCAGATATCAAATTCATGTAAAACACGTCTTATCAAATTCGCAGATGATACCACAATTCAAGGCCTAATATCAGATAACGAAAATGAGTATAGGAATTATGTAAATTGGTTCGTTAGAAGACCATTTCCTATTGCTAAATGTCAAAAAAACGAAAGAAATGATAATTGATTTTCGGAATAAAAAACCCCCACTTGACTCCATACTTATTAATAGTGAAAAGGTAGAAGAAGTAGAAAAATATAAATATCTAGGTGTAACTATAGATAATCAGCTTAACTGGAAAAGCCATTCAAACATTGTACATAAAAAGTTAAATTCCAGGCTTTACTTTTTGCGTAAATTGAAATATTTCCATATTGACAACACGCTCTTGGTGCTATTTTACCAATCTACGCTCCAAAGTATCATCTGTTTTTCATTGACTTGTTGGGGTGGGAAAACAAGGAACAATAGTAAGGGGAAAATGAATATCATCATTAAGAAAGCAGAAAAGATTTGTAAAGCAACCTTCCTTGATTTTGATTGCCTTTTTATAACAATTTGTCAAAGAAAGATTTTGTCCATAAAAAAAAACATGTCCCATCCCCTTTTGACCAAATTCGTTTCTCAAATAGATCAAAACGCCCCATTCCTTTAAGATGCAAACGCGAAAGATACAGGAATTCATTTATGCCAACATCTATTAGGCTCTTGTAGAGGTTTCGTCTATGCAAATCATTATTCTGTTTTGTGTTAATATTAATGCCAATATTGACTTTTCACAATGTTCTGTTTTGTTTTATTCCAATTGATATTGTCTCTGTTATATTTAAACATTATTGATATAATATTATATGTATGTATGTATAGGTATATATATGTATGTATATATATATATATATATATATATATATATATATATATATATATATATATATATATATATATATATATATATATTTATAGATGTGTGTGTGTGTGTGTGTGTGTGTCAGGGTGTATAAATTGTTTTTGGTTTTTCTTGTTTCTGAAACAGACAAAACGATGTGCCTATTTGGACAATAAAAGAATTGAATTGAATTGAATTGAATTAATTGAATTATTCCGTCACGTATTATAACAAAAACAGATCCGTGAACAACAAGAAAAACAGAAGAAAGAAGTGTGGAGGAAAGAAAACAACACGCCACCCATCACCATTGCAGAGCAGTGGAAATCACCATTGCAGAGCAGTGGAATCACCATTGCAGAGCAGTGGAATCACCATTGCAGAGCAGTGGAATCACCATTGCAGAGCAGTGGAATCACCATTGCAGAGCAGTGGAATCACCATTGCAGAGCAGTGGAATCACCATTGCAGAGCAGTGGAATCACAGCAGAGCAGTGGAATCACCATTGCAGAGCAGTGGAATCACCATTGCAGAGCAGTCGAATCACCATTGCAGAGCACTGGAAACACCATTGCAGAGCACTGGAATCCCCATTGCAGAGAAGGGGAATCACCATTGCAGAGCACTGGAATAACCATTGCAGAGCAGTGGAATCACCAGAGCAATGAGAATGAGAACTCAAATCACCATTGCAGAGCACTCAAATCACCATTGCAAAGCAGTGGAATCACCAGTGCAGAGCAGTGGAATCACCATTGCAGAGCACTGGTATCACCAAGATCAGAGCACCGGAATCACCTTTGCAGAGCATTCGAATTACCATTGCAGAGCAGTGGAATCTCCATTGCAGAGCGAAAGTGGAAGCACCATTGCAGAGCAGTGGAATCACCATTGCAGAGCAGTCGAATCACCATTGCAGAGCAGTGGAATCACCATTGCAGAGCATTCGAATCACCATTGCAGAGCACTGGAATAACCATTGCAGAGCAGAGGAATCACTACATTGCAGAACTGAATCACCATTGCAGAGCACTCAAATCACCATTGCAGAGCAGTGGAATCACCATTGCAGAGCAGTCAAATCACCATTGCAGAGCATTCGAATCACCAATGCAGAGCAGTCAAGTCACCATTGCAGAGCATTCAAATCACCATTGCAGAGCATTCAAATCACCATTGCAGAGCACTCAAATCACCATTGCAGAGCATTCGGTGGACATTGCAAGCTCGGGAAAGAGAAACACTTCAAAAGGACTTTGACCCACGAGTAATAATAACAAACGCTTTGTTTCCCCCTTAACGTTTTGGCATGTCCTCCGGCCTACATCCTATAATATTTGAATACCGAACGCGTCCGATCCAACCAATGTCAAGATCAAGGAGCTAGACTTTCTTATCCTCACAAAAGACAAGAATGTTAATACGCTGTTAACCGCCTCGGTCAGCCGTGTAGTCTAAAAAAAAAAAAAAAAAAAAAGTTGGGAAAAAAAAAAAAAAAAAAAAGAGAAGAGAAGACAGTGTTGGCATATTAGATACACATGACATGATGGGATGTAATGACGACCCCAGTCGACCCCCTCCCCCCCCTTTAATGGCGTAAAAAAGAAATGTGCTTTGTTGACATGGTCGTCGTATAGGCGTGAAATGTACACAAGACAGGAAAGCTAAAAACCTAAGTCTGCTCGCCCCCAGGAGACCTGTCTCTCATTTCATCTTTTCGCACCTGTCAAGAGGATATGCTTGGCCAATTTCGAGCGGCTGTGGGAATTGGTGCTCAGAGACTCAGAGAGAGAGAGAGAGAGAGAGAGAGAGAGAGAAAGAAAGAGAAGAGAGAAGAGAGAGAGAGAGAGAGAGAGAGAGAGAGAGAGAGAGAGAGAGAGAGAGAGAGAGAGAGAGAGAGAGAGAGAGAGAGAGAGAGAGAGAGAGAGAGAGAGAGAGAGAGAGAGAGAGAGAGAGAGAGAGAGAGAGAGAGAGAGAGAGAGAGAGAGAGAGAGAGAGAGAGAGAGAGAGAGAGAGAGAGAGAGAGAGAGAGAGAGAGAGAGAGAGAGAGAAATAGATATTGATTCAAGAAGCTTGAATAACTCTTGTGTCTTTTCGGGTGCGAGCAATGGTTTTTAAACATGCCTAGTTAATCCGTAACCTTTTCTCATAGCACAAGGCCGATGACCTTTTTACCCCCGTTTTATCGCTTCTCCCCCTCCTCCTTTTTTAAATTTTACCTTTATGAAAGAGGGCCTAATATCTTATCGACACATCCATCCGTCTAGGCGTTGTCTGAAATTACCATAACACCAAACATTTCCAAGTGTTTCCCTTATCTAATAACGCCACCGGTGGTTGTGATTCGACTTTGTCATTTCCAATCTGTTTCAAGCCGCTATGTTTTTCAGAAAAAAGGTTCGTAACCACTTGAACCTCTTTCCCGCTATAATAATAACGCCCCGCACTTGCGGTGGGTTTTATGGTGAAAAAGCTTTAAACATGGTCGGACGTTGAAATAAAACGATGATAAAGCCTATTTACAAAAAGAGTTGAATAGTCCTTATTTTTGGAAATGTTTCCATAAATGACGTAATCGTATTCAGATGATAAAAATTGATGTTTCGCGATTTCTTTTAATTATTGTAATAAGCGTAGATAGATGAAATATTAATAACATATAACACCTTTCCTCGATCACAGGAAAACAATGATTTCAAAAACGGTCTTCATCCAAAATATATTACGATAGGAACCTAAAGCAGGTTGATTTGGACATACATCGAAAAAAAACCCAATGAACAATATATTATACCAACAAACCTTTCTCTGGAATCAGAGAGTATTTTT
>JAXRKP010002211.1:0-15000 GCA_037039925.1 Doris montereyensis | reverse complement strand
AGGACAGATATTGAGGCGTTCATTGTGATACAAAGATAAAGAGACAGTGGAAAGAAGGACAGATATTGAGGCGTTCATTGTGATACAAAGATAAAAAGACAGTGGAAAGAAGGACAGATATTGAGGCGTTCATTGTGATACAAAGATAAAAAGACAGTGGAAAGAAGGACAGATATTGAGGCGTTCATTGTGATACAAAGATAAAAAGACAGTGGAAAGAAGGACAGATATTGAGGCGTTCATTGTGATACAAAGATAAAGAGACAGTGGAAAGAAGGACAGATATTGAGGCGTTCATTCATTGTGATTGCAAAGATAAAAAGACAGTGGAAAGAAGGACAGATATTGAGGCGTTCATTGTGATACAAAGATAAAAAGACAGTGGAAAGAAGGACAGATATTGAGGCGTTCATTGTGATACAAAGATAAAAAGACAGTGGAAAGAAGGACAGATATTGAGGCGTTCATTGTGATACAAAGATAAAAAGACAGATAAAGAGACAGTGGAAAGAAGGACAGATATTGAGGCGTTCATTGTGATACAAAGACAGTAAAAAGACAGTGGAAAGAAGGACAGATATTGAGGCGTTCATTGTGATACAAAGATAAAGAGACAGTGGAAAGAAGGACAGATATTGAGGCGTTCATTGTGATACAAAGATAAAAAGACAGTGGAAAGAAGGACAGATATTGAAAGCGTTCATTGTGATTGTTTACAAAGATAAAGAGACAGTGGAAAGAAGGACAGATATTGAGGCGTTCATTGTGATACAAAGATAAAAAGACAGTGGAAAGAAGGACAGATATTGAGGCGTTCATTGTGATACAAAGATAAAGAGACAGTGGAAAGAAGGACAGATATTGAGGCGTTCATTGTGATACAAAGATAAAAAGACAGTGGAAAGAAGGACAGATATTGAGGCGTTCATTGTGATACAAAGATAAAGAGACAGTGGAAAAGGATAATGGTAGTAAACTGCTTCTCTATGACGTGTGGACAATGGGTCGATACATTCAATCTAATTTTGAGTACAATGGTGATCTCGTGGTTTGGAACGCTGTGTTCACGGGACCTCTGGTTACTCATGAATCTGTGCTTGCCCTTGTGTGTTGAATGATGTGTCCACGTAAGATAAACATTCTTCGAAAACAAAAGTGAAGAATTACCTTCCAAGACTTGTGAATTGAAAGTTGTAAACGTCTCTGCACTTATCGTTTGTTTTTAATTATTGGAAACTACCTATCCATCAGATCCGGTGATCTTAGGGGGATCCTCAGGATACAGTAAGCTTAAAAACGTGCAAAATGAGTGAAATACAGGGCAATATCTTCAAATATCTATTTATTCATTTAATAATTCATTATTCTTATTAATGATAAATGAATGAATGAATGAATGAATTAATTTATTTGTTACCGTACCAGAGCCAGATCCTCCACCTAGCGACTGGGTCAGCTGAAATCCTTGCAGACAATCGCAACCTTCAGCCTCTTTCCTGATGACGTCAAGAATGGAATCACACAGTTCTGCTCCTTCTGTATAGTGACCTTTGGCCCAATTATTGCCGGCTCCCGATTGGCCAAAAATGAAATTGTCTGGGCGGAAGATCTAGACAACCAATACAAATGTGTATCAAAGTCAAAGGCCGTTACATTCTTTTTAAAAAGTATCTCTTTTATTCGTTAACATTTTAAAATCTAACTCTCCATTCATTCATTTATTGAAATTTACCCGTCCCCCATTGTGGTAATCTCAGGGTGATTTAAAAGGAAAGAGCTAGATGAAAGATAAGTGAAAAGAGGAAATGAAAGAAGTAGAACATAAAGCAGGGCCTTGCCAACCGCCAGCCTGACTCTCCATATTACATTTTGGTGGTGATATAATTGTAAATGTTCAGACGTCAGTCAGTAACAGTCTTAGACTTCGTTTAAAAAAAAGGAAGAAGTAAATCCTGTCCACCATGGTGGTGTTCTCAAGGTGAATGAGGAAGCAGCAGGATGAAAGACAGATGGAGGAGTGAAGGAAAGAAGTAAGGCCTACCAGCAACATGCACCAATGAGAGAAAACGACGAAAGTAAACTGAAAAAGAAGCAGACAGAAAGGAATGCCGTTGGATTAATCGGAATTTGCCTTGTCCACCAAATACTGTTATCTTTGTGTGAATTAAGAGGAAACCGTAGGACAAAAGAAAAAGTAAATGAGCGAAATGATTTGTTTGTTTAATTGAAATTTCTCCCATCTACCATTGTGGTGATCTCATTGTGAATTAAGAGGAAACAGCAAAATGAAAGAGAAGTAAAAAAGTCAATCAGGAAAGAATTAGGACCTACCAGCAACCCCGCCAACCACCCGCGAGCGAAAGTTCGGGCAAGTTTACCAGTAATTTGTCCATCGCCTACGATGATGGTGCCACATGCACTATAATGGCAATGGTTCAAGGCGTGTTACAGATAGCAATAAACGACAGGGCGTCACAGCGTCCCATACACGCCTAAATACGTACATACCATCGAGAAGAAAAGAAAAAAAGAAGAGAACAATACAAAACAAAACAAAAATAAAAGCCAACTGACAAACACACAAACAAACAAACAAAAATGTGCTGTAATTCCTGGTCAAACAATGGAAACATCCCAACCCTTTCCCACCTCACGCCAGGCATAAGTTTCAGCTGGATTAATTCGAGCCAGGACAGAAATCTCACGCGGTTTTGCAGGCTGGTCCGCCTGCTGAGTCACAATCGGATCAAGATAACTACGTAGTATGATGACCAAAATAAATCTGACATAAGTCAGGCTTTTCATCAATCACCATCCCATGTTCAAACGCCTGCCTGATCTTCACATCTCAGTCTGTGTCAATCGTTACTTTCTTGTTGCAATTCAAACAGCGTTCATTGCTAAGCATGGCAGAGAGCTAGGTCTTATCCATTTCAATTTTCACTTACTCACTCTGTCAGTCTCTGTCTCTCTCTCTCAAATCTGTCTGTCTGTCTGTCTCTCTCTCTCTCTCTCAAAACTCTGACTGTCTGTCCGTCTGCTTCTCTCTCAAACTCTGTCTGTCTGTCGCTTTGTCTGTCTGTCTGTCAATCAATCTCTCCCCCTCTCTGTTTCTCTCTTCCTCTCCCCTCCCCGCTGCTCTCTCTCTCTCTCTCTCTCTGGTTCTCTCTCTCTCTCTCTCTCTCTCTCTCGACCTCTCTCTCTGAAACTCTCTCTCCCTCGAGTAAAATCTCTCTTTCTCTCTCCCTGTTCCCCACTCTCTTTCCCAACCTCTCTCTCTTTCTCTTTCCCTGTTCCCCACTCTCTTTCCCAACCCCTCTCTCTCTCTCTCTCTCTCTGGCTGTTATCTCTCTCTCTCTCTCTCTCTCTCTCTCTCTCTCTCTCTCTCTCTCTCCATAACACTGAGACAATGTACAAGACAAGCAAATAGCTCTCACCGTCTTATGACACATTATAAACCGAATCATTGGTTTCCCAGGGAAATTCCAAGTATTGAATTATGTAAAACGTTTTTACTTATGTAATCGAATAGTCCTGATAAGGTCAGGTTCAACATTTCAGACAGAGAGTCCCTTACCAATGCTGACAGCTGTCATAAAACCCCATCTGTGTATGTGTGTGTGTAGTATGTGCTTGTGTGTATGCATGTATGTGCATGTACGCACGTAATACTATATTTATGTGTGTGTGTGTGTTTGTGTTAGTGTTCCTCCTTGGGTTTCCAGAATAATATGTATCATTCAGGGTTCAATTTCACGTGCAGAATGTTCATTATAAAACATTTGGTGAGGATGCTCGCTGTTTTGTTTCAATACTCTTCTTTCTTTGATCACCATCGCTGCCATGCATTCCGATCCAGAGAAATTAAATTATTTCCTTACACACCACGTCATTGATCAACTGTAGTTATTTGGGCCATGAAAGAAGAGACGCCATGTTATAAAACATCACTCAAATATTAAAAACACATAAAACCTTCGACCAATGCTCAAAGAATGGGCGTCTTTTATATTCACAGAGAGTGGGCTAATCCGGCAAAGGCGCTGAAGAATGCGACGACGTATTTTAAAAGGGAAGTGATGGTTTAGGACGAATATTTTCTCATTGAAGAAACGCTTATCATATTTGGTTATGCCAATATTTCCAATCTTTTCCATCTTGTCTTCTTTTCTTTCATGGTGGAATGTGGGAAATACACTGATAGGGATCTTGAGTTCTTCTTCCGTTAATAAATGTTCATCCTATTCATCCTTGGCGTCTAATAGCCGTTCCACCTCTTTCCGTTGATATCTTCTTAACCTGTCTTGTCTGTCGTGTAGTCACTGTTTTCTCTCTTTTCGATCTGTCTGTCTGTCGCTGTTTCTCTGTCTGTCTGCCTGTCTGTCTCTCTCATCCCTTCTCTCTCTCTCTCTCTCTCTCTTCTCTCTCTCTCTCTCAAATCTCTTCTTGTTTTTCTCATCCCTTCTCTCTCTCTCTCAATCTCTCTCTCTCTGATCTAACCTCCATTCATCCATCTCTCTCTCTGAGTCATTAACTCTCCCCTTTCTCTCCAAGTAGATATTGGTCATGTAATGCAATGTTGAATCTGGGTTTTATTATTGTTATATTAGCTTTTTCGACAGACATCACAGGAGGAATTACAACTTTCTATTGTGGCTGTTACCACCATTTTCTCTCTCCGAAAAAGACACGTTCAAAAACTTCTCTGTCTTGTCTTGTTCTATTTCTGCTACTATTAGGCGTATTTTTTTATTTCACGCCCTTTGATTAATTCCATCACGATACCTCAACAAACAGCTGACCCCTTTCCCCCCGCAAAATAATCGTATCTTGGTTTGATCCGTTCTTAATGGCCGAAGGGTCCTGACCTAACGGCGTCCATCGTCCCAGGTTCCAGGTCGACCAAGACCGCGCGTGGCACATACTTGCCCCCGGTGGCCTCGTTGAAGTAGACGTTGATCCTTTCCAGCTGAAGGTCCGAATCCCCATTTTATGTCCCGGGTGGATCAGATACCATGAGTTACCAAATATCGACAGGGGATATCTAGGAACCGATCTGGAAAGGAACAAAAAATTAGGTCTTGGTTTTTTGAAGTCGTAATAAAAACACGAAACTGAAAAGGTGACTGGTTTGAGTACAGATTTTATGCCTCGTTTTAGTCCTGTTTTCCCTTGAGTAGGAAATATGAAGATGAGAAGAACAAAAACAAGAAGTTTGATGACGAAACTGCCACCAGTTTAATGCCACATCGTAAATGGGAGTACGACGCATGTATGCTTGACAGGCGTGTCGTGTGTGTGTCCATGTGTGTCTTATGTGTGCATTTGTGTGTCTGTGTGTGTGTGTGTGTTTGTGTGTGTGTGTGTGAAAGTGTGTGTGTGTGTTTTGTGTGTGTGTGTGTGAGAGAAAGAGAAGAGAGAGAGAGAGAGAGAGAGAGAGAGAGAGAGAGAGAGAGAGAGAGAGAGAGAGAGAGAGAGAGATCTTAAGAGAGAGAGAGAGAGAGATTTAATTTTTTTAAAATTATTGAAATACATCCCATAAATGCCTCTGGTAAAGGCGTGCTGAGACAAACTACGTGGAACCTCCGAAACTGTAATATAGTAAGTCCGTCCAACTGTTGTCTTCAAAATGAAGACGGTTGACGGATGCAAACGTATGGGTATACTGCGCCCGCCCTTTTCCGCCTTCATTTTTTTTAATAAGCTCGTAACACACTATTCATCGTTGAAAGCAACTCACTTAGTCACTGTATTTGACACAATGGCGCTTTCAAGAAAAAAAGCAAGTTAGCTTTGATGCTGTATTTACGAAGAAGGCGCACCAAACGGCGTTTAATGTCAATTCACCCCATCAACAAGTTAAGGAATGTGTGTGGTGAATATCACCATCTAATGCCGATGTTGCGACAGGACTCGATCAAATTTAAGGAGTATTTTCGAATGGAACCTTCTACATTCAATCTCTTATCTCTGTTGCTGTAATTTCTCTCTCCTCTGTCATATAAGGTCGGTCTCGATTCAACTGCATTAATTGGTGCCTCCTCTTTTTGTGGTGGAAAGACAGCCATTATTTTTAGGAATTGAATTGAAGAATCTGTAATAAATGCTGTGCACATGAGATAAATCATAACGGTTGTACTACACATTATATAATATCTGCTTCATCACCGTGTCAGACACAATCTTCCTGCCACTGCTCCCGTCGCGGTGGGAGAATTGATTCAAAATTATCTTATAATTGAAAAAAACTAAATTCGGCTCGAATCTTGCCTAGAATTTGAGTCGCTAATTTCAAATTTGAAATCAGATTTTTGATCCGATCAACCATTAAAAAGATATTGGACCAGATACATCTCCCCGCTAGACTCAGTGACGTCACCGACATCCGGTGAGACAGTGAGCGATCGCTCGTCGCGTCCGTCCAGCAAGTTGAAATGCAGCACGTTCCACTTCACTTTGACGGACCATGAACAGTTGCTGCAAGTCGGGTGCAATATAATATAGACCGTCCTTCAACACTCTATTTCATTTGTAATTTTGGCCTGCGTTACTTCTTTCCTTCATTTGTCTCCTTCAAACCGAGCTTAGTATATTGTTTTGCACTCCTTGCAAATTCAACAGTATCCACTGCACATATCATGTTTAGAGTCGGCAGGTGCCTTGGAAGGTCGAATTGCGTTCAAACATCTCGTTGGGCCTCAAAATGTGCACGGCACCTAGATTTATATTCTAGATTTATCTACAACGTTTAACGCCCCTGATGGTGGAATAATTCTTTAAGGAGTAGATCTAGAGTTTCCACCAATCACAACGCTAGACATACAGCGCACCCTGCAAGGCTACTGCCAACTGGACTCCAACCAGGTAAATTCTAAAACGGACAAGAGCCAGTCTTGTGGTATGTGCCATTCCTCTCTGACACAGAACAGTTCAGTCCTCTAGACAGTCTCGTCTCTAAGTGGATTCGGGGTGGTCGGTCAAGAACGGAAAGACACAATTGCTTCAAGTACAAACGAAACCAGCCACTCATGCAAACTACAGTTTTACTTTTTTAAAAAGCCTCCACCGCTTTCATACCCCCTCCCCTTACACACACACCACCACCACCATCACCCCAAATCTTTCTAACAGCCTAGGTACGTTACAAATATCGAATCTAGAATTTATCTAGATCTATTGTATATGGCCTCTAGATCATCTTAGTTGTGGATGTGGGTAAAATCAAATAAAAAACAACTCCACTCTCCCCTCACCCCGCTACCTTCGCCTCACCCCGCTACCCCCACCCCACTCCTCCACTTGTCATCACCCCCCCCCCAAATCGGAGGCAAGGCTATCTCCCTCAGACATTGAAGTGACATCACTACACAATTAGTGTTGACCCAAGCACACATTGGCAATAACATCATTCCAAATAAAAGCATCAATATTTCAAAAGTAATGATTTGCAACGGTTGGAAAGATGAAATTCGTGTAACACGGATATAAATCTACGAAACAATTTAGATCTCGATCTATATCCAATTCCTGACAGTGAGATCCGATTGATTAGTAAAACAAAATATCGCACCCTGACTGTCGTAAACGATGTCTCCAGACACCCCCAGATTGCAGGATGACGATGGAATGGGACTAAGACTGAGGACTTGCATTAGATATATAGATATATATATATAATAAAATAAACAGAAATATTAGCTACATCTATCTAGATCTAGATTTTTGTTGAGCTAAAACCACATGTCCCACCCAATTCATCATTTAACTTCTATTGCAGACAAGGTAACTTTAAAATATTACCATATTAGTAATAATACCGTATGCACCTGAATGAGATTAAACAGGATAGAGAAAGGGAAAGATCTAGATCTAGATCTAGATCGCAGTGCATTCAGTCAGTATGTCTTATTGTACGATTGCTACGATTCTGGATCTATTCTAGATTCCAAATCCAGATTCTATTTGCTTACAGCAACATCGGATTTTCTAGATCTATTTATTTCAAACCCACTAGATCCAGTTCATCAAGTTTATCTTACGTACCTGATTGCCTGCTTGGCCACACTGAATATGACAAATTTCTCTCATTTTTGTTTACTTGTTTATGGGAGCATCGGAATTTTTTACGTTCCAAGCTCCTTTTAAGACAGCACACGGTGTCTAGGTAATGGCATCCCGTTTCCAGCCACGTCACCGATGTCGTCACGGAAATATGTGTGGTATTATACACTAAAGGCACCGATAGAAAACGTGTTTGTGAACGACACGAAGGCTATTCAAAGTTTAAAGAGGTAGGCTAGGCCCAATGGTAGTGTTATTCGCGAAAAAAAAAGTCGAGCATTGGACGACCACACATAGAGGACGAATTCTATAACTTGGTCCATAGGTAAAGGATATTATATAATAACAGGAATTGAATTACTTTATATTTAATTAAGGTCAATTGGTGAACATAAACACTGTTTGCCGCCAAACTTGTTATGTGCTGATACGTTTGACCGATTTCATAGGAATGAATGAATGTTTGATTTAATTCCTATGGAGTCGAAAGGATCGTCTGCACTAGTGTTCACTCACTGTCGTACACGCGACACTGGGTGCGTGACGTCACAGCGTTGGACTTGCTAATATTTCCAGGGACAATAATATTAATATCTGCAAAAGGATTGAACACATAACCCCCAACAAAAAAACCCTCCAAAAATCAAAACCAAAACAACAATAAAACAGCAACAACAAAGCAACAAAAAACCAACAAATAAACCTGATTTCAGTTTTCAAGCCAATCGACTTGCATTTGAGCCTAATTCAAGTAGAATTTTCTTTTTTAATAACGAAAAGAGTCATCGGTAATTTGTTCCATCTTTATGCCCGATGATAAATGTGTTACTTGCTAATTAATGTGTTTGGTGTTTATTAGCTCTCTCTCTCTCTCTCTCTCTCTCTCTCTCTCTCTCTCTCTCTCTCTCTCTCTCTCTCTCTCTCTCTCTCATCTCTCTCTTTCTCTCTCTCTCTCTCTCTCTCTCTCTCTCTTCACTCTCTCTCTCTCATTCACTCTGTCTCTCTCTCTCTCTCTCTCTGTCTCTGTCTCTCTGTCTGTTCTGTCTGTCTCTCTCTCTCTTCTGCCTCTACGAACGGCGATATACGATGTAATACAGTACCCCCTTCTCTTTCACTCTTTATCCCCCCCTCTCTCTCTCTCTCTCTCTCTCTCTCTCGCTCTCTCGCTCAATGCTCAATGCGGAAAGGATGCGTAGACTTCATTGGTGAGAGTACTGAAGACTTATACCTGTTGAGAACGGCTGACATCAGCTGATATGCCCAGATCTTGTACCTGTTGAGAACGGCTGACATTAGCTGATATGCCCAGATCACGTCACTGCTAAGAGCTCGGCGCGATGGACATGGCTATGCCGAAGAAGAAGGAAAATAAAAAGAAAAAAGGAGGAGAAGGAAAAGGAGAAGGAGACTAAGAAGAAGAGGAGGAAGAAGAAGAATGAGAAGAGAAGAAGAAGAAGAAGAAGAAGAAGAAGACGAAGAAGAAGAAGAAGGAGGAGGAGGAGGAGGAGGAGGAGGAGGAGGAGGAGGAGGAGGGAGAAGGAGACGGAAAAGGAGAAGGGAAAGGACAAGAAAACTAGCCTTAGTCTTAGACTACAACTACAACACATTTAAAGGATGGTATTTCAATTATAAATGAAATACAACCCATACCAGTGTTAAAAAAACCGCCCCACAACAAACACAAGAAACTCAGTTCACTGGGAAATCAGAGACAATACTATTCTTCCTTCTCCCTCCTTACGTCAGCACATTATTATTTATCAAGCCAAATGTGACCATACAGTTCTCCTGCTCTTGCTCGGTGGGCAGGTGAGGAAATCAATAACGTATATGTGGTGACCGGAGACAAATCAAGTTGGGAGCAGACGTCAGTAATCGAACTCGCTCGTCAGATTCGAAAGTTTTGTGTTTGCTGATGGCAATAACACACGGGAATGATTATTAATATTATTCCACTATGGACGTAAGACTAGTAAGAGTAGTTGACGACCATGTCGTTCTCGATACTGTTTGGTTTTTCTTCCCACAATTATTCATCCAATCATTATATAATTATATTCAACATTACTTTCACTCACATCGTTTGCCTAGACATAACTCTTGCTTCTCTCCTCCTGCCATACATTGCTGACATCGCATCGTCCTTTCAAACCGCTTCTCCCCCCCCCCCCCCTCTCTCTCTCTCTCTCTCTTCTCTCTCTCTTCTCTCTCTCTCTCTTCTCTCTCTCTCTCTCTCTCTCTCCCCTCTTTCTCTCTTTCTCTCTCTCTCTCTCTCTCTCTCTCTCTCTCTCTCCCCCCTCCCCGCCTCCACTACTGATGGGTATCAATTCTTCTTCATTGTCTCGTTAATATACAATACTTCCACAATTATCGATACTTCGCTCTGGTCGACTACAACAACTCCTCCCCCATCTTATCTAGCATTCTTTTCAGAGCGGAGGATTTCCTTCACTTTCCTCTTTCTCCCATCCACTAATTAGCTGACGTCTATTTTCTAGCTATGTCATGTTCAGCTCTCCCTGACGTGCCTAACAAGATGCCACCATGGGTAATGGCGTCCTTCAACGGAGACCACACGCACAATGGGCGCAATTGTCTCGCAGCTCTTTATAAGATCCCCCATGGTATTAACATCAGGTCGCAAGGTGGGCGTAAGGCTCAAGGTGGGAAGAAGAAGAGGAGAATTGTCTCTTCTAAAACGACGTCTATTACCATTTTTACGAGTGTATTTTGTGAGTTAAAGGCCAATTAGGGGATAAAGGTAGCCTATCTAGAGATCTGAAGAGAGTGGTGGACCGTTAACGCTGGTTGGTACTAAACTTGCCAAAAACGTGACAAAACACCGCTATATAGCTTATCTATAATGTTACATCATAACCTGTTGGTATGGCACTCAATCATGCAATATAACGACAGGGTGTTGAATTTCCGACATGGACATGGAGTGGAGTAGCTCTAAACAAACAGATACACAATCTACAGTAATACGTGATAGAAAGTTCTTTCAATGCCGTTAAGGCCCAAAGAGCCAGATCTTATCACGGTTTCTATAACGTGAAATGGAACGGGTGATAATACTAATAAAGTCAACTCATGGACAGAACGCTAGTCTGCCGCAGGATTTCACTCCAAAGCTAGTGCTTGTACCCATTTGCACCTGGGTCGAACGGGGGATATGCATGTTAAGTGTCTTTACCAAGGAATACAACGTCGGGCCTAGGAATGAAACTTGGGACCTCATGGTCCCAAGCCCGGCAGCCTAACCATTTGGCCACCATACGTGATAAGCTACATCAAATAAATACAGATGGCCATGACAGTAAATAGATAGATATATAAATAGATTAGAGGGGTGGCTAGAGGAGTTAAAGTATTGACAGACGCATTGCTAGTATAGGAGTTATAGTATTGCTAGTATAACTAGATAATGAATGATAATATAATGACATATAATATGAGCATGTGTATGTATGTGTGTGTGTGTGTGTGTGTGTGTGTGTGTGTGTGTGGGTGGGTGGGTGTGTGTGCGTGTGTGTGCGTATGTACGTATATACGTATGTAAAAGGAACGATGTAAAAAATGTAAATTGCAGTATTATAACTTTTTAAGGCAGGGAAATGTTGCGTTACACTCCATTCGATAAAAAGAGTGTCCATGAGAAATCAATCAATGACTTGAATACTCAATAATTTAATCCACTAGTGAATCGATTACTCAATCAATTAATTAATCAATTAAGCAATTACTCAGTCATCTAATCAATCAGTTAATCGATTACTCAACCTTTTAACTAAGCAATGCATCGATTACTCAAATCATTTATTAATCAATAAATCCGATTGCTCAATCATAATCAATAAATTGATCAATTATTTAATCATCTAATCAATCAATGAATCGACTACTCAATCATTTAAACATTCAATGATTCGACCAATCAATAATTCGTTGTGTCGCAACACACATTTATGAGCAATTGACATTATGGCCGGAGCTCATTAGTCGCCGTTTAATCTCGAGACTTGAGTCTGTCTTGGTTGTGAAAAGAGTAAAATGAGTTTGCTTGTATTAATCACCATACTACGGTCGCATCACCATTTATTGCTCCAGTCTTCTCGCTAAAGATCTCGGCTCAACTTACAATAACATCTTATTATTGTATTTGCTTTCATGGCCATGTCCGAGTCCATGAGATCAAGGGACATAATTTACGTTCGATACGACACCTCCCGGCATGACATTGAATGAGGCCATACTACCTACAACACCCATCAGTAATCTATTAACGTCATCTGCTGTTGGGTCTCTTCGATGTTATCACTTGCCGTGAATTTTATCTCTCCCAGGCGACGTTGATGGCACAGTGCAGATTGTAATTGTCTGTCAGGCTGGTTCTCACTATAATGTCTGAGTGATAAACTCCAAATAAAAAGTATCCGTGTCAAGGTGAATGTAGAAATTGTAAAGAGGAAGACAAAATACAATTATTCTGGGTGATAAATCACCAAAAGGGAGTATGTGTCAAGATGAATGTATGAATTGTAAAGAGGAAGAGAAAATACAAATTCTTGTGGGTGACAAATCACCAAAAAGGAGTATCTATATCAAGATGAATGTAGAAATTGTAAAGAGGAAGACAAAACACAAAGTATTGTGCATGATAAATCACCAAAAAGGAGTCACTTCTTTCTCCTCCCTCCTTCTTGCCCCACCTCTCCATTGCCCTTTTCCCCTTCTTCAAGATGAATGTATAAATTGTAAAGAGGAAGACAAAATAGAAATTAAGAATAAAAATGAGGGAGGGTGTGAGGTGTGAATGGTGACTTTCATAGAGTCGTGACGCATTCGACTGTGCTTTATGTATGGGTGTCTGGGACTGCGTGCGCAGATAGGAAGTGTCAGAATATAACTATAACTAAAATGGCCGGGCAATGAGGGTGAGTAAGTAGGTGTCATCTCTCATTAGGTTGTGCACCCAAGGGTGCCAAATTAAGACTTGACCTATTCCTGACACGACCAAGTAAACACCGGACATTGCTCAGGAATTTGGCCCTTGACAGAGGACAGCGTATCAGCTTTTACCATGACAAACCTTTTTTCACCGTGCTAGGGTTAGCGCGGCGCTTTCATTTGTCACCGGCATTTCACTGACTGGCTTCTTCCGTTTCCGCTAGATTTGCAATCCTGACTATTAATTGTTCCTGACTATCATAATCACATTGTTGTCATTCTCCCTCGATTTACCCACACACATTCACGTTAGTACTTTTAATTTGATTTACCCACATCCACAACTAAGGTGATTTCGGGGTTTTTGGTAGGATTTTCAATTTTGCCCGAACTGCCGTGTAAACAGCCAAGGGATCTTTAACGTGCACAGAGTGTTGTGATCTGCACGCGGGACCTCATTTTTACCGTCCGTCTGCATAGGATTAGGTGTCGATCCACCTTATCTGGACCAGGGGTGGGGGGTGGGGGAGGGGTAGATGTGCTCGAAAATAAACGAGAAAATTGTTCAACCGTAGGGGGGGGGGAGCTCGGACCCACTACCTTTTTTATTGAGAGGCCGACACCTGCCCCCCCCCATGTTAATAATAATATGATTCTGCTTGGCCAGGAGTTCCCAACCTATTCTATGTCCCGTACCCTTAAAAACCCCCAATTAATTTATGTCCTCGGACCACCTACAAAAATAGTATATTATCATTATTATTAAAATTATTATCATTATTATTAGAATTATTATTATTATTATTATTATTATTATTATTATTATTATTATTATTATCATTATTATTATTATTATTATTATTATCATTATTATTATTATTATTATTATTATTATTATCATTATTATTATTTATTATCATTATTATTATTATTATTATTATTCTTATTATTATTATTATTATTATTATTATTATTCTTCTTCTTCTTCTTCTTCTTCTTCTTCTTATTATTATTATTATTACTATTATTATTATTATTATTATTATTATTATTATTATTATTATTATTATTATTACTATTATTATTATTATTATTATTATTATTATTATTATTATTATTATTATTATTATTATTATTATTATTATTAGTTTTATTATTTTATTATTATTATTATTATCATTTCTTCTTTCTTCTTCTTCTTCTTCTTCTTCTTCTTCTTCTTCTTCTTATTATTATTGTACTATTATTAATTATTATTATTATTATTCTTATTCTGTAAAACATTTTGGCCAAATAACCAAATTCAAGATTTTGTACCCCTTAAATTTAACCTGGCGCCTCCGGGGGATGTAAACAACGGGTGGGTTTTTTTTCTTTCCACCTAATGTTTTGAACACTTTTTTTTTGGTCCGGCGGGGATGTCTTGAAATATTGCCATTGGTGTTTTAAATTCACGCTACACCATTGGGTTATAAAGCGTTACAATTTATATGTTCAATGCTTGTTCATGTGCCATACTATGATGAAAATAAAATCAATCGAGTAATCAATCATGACAGGCTTTTGAACCAGACCTCCATAACTAAATAACACAAACCATTAGAACAAGTGAGTACACAATGTATAGATCTATCCAGGGTGGACGCGCATAGTTTAAAAACAAAAACACCAGCACCGTTATTTTAACCTACCTGAACATTTTCGGCGATTCGATCTGACCGTGTCAACTTGTGGAAATTTTCCGCCATTGCTCTCAACCTCGTGAGATATAAATATAATGTAAAAAAATAGGATCGGACAAGGTTGAGGTTGTCTTTGTGTTCGATCGGCTGTAGGTCAACAGCAATGGGTAGACTAGTGTATGTACACGTAATATTTTATTATTATTATTATTGTACTCGTCTCTTTGCCTGTATTCTAACCAGGAAAGAAAAAAACCCTCATCTGAAACGGAGACATGAAATCCATATTATTATATTATGTTCGTCA
>JAXRKP010002210.1:12500-62500 GCA_037039925.1 Doris montereyensis | reverse complement strand
TGGCACTTGCACACCGTGTATGTCTGTGAAAACAGATTGAAATGAGCAGTGTCTTTTTCTTTGATTTCTCAACACATCCAAAATTGGACTTACACAGCTTGCGGCGTTCACCGTTGATATATATCTACGTCATTGGTTTATTTGAGTCAGCATCATGAAATAATAGCAATGAACTCTATGTCTCTTCACAGATCTGTGTGTTGGAGCCCCCTATGATGGTGAAAATAGAAAAGGTGCTATTTATATATATCATGGCTCCAAAAAAGGAATTATTACTGAGGCATCTCAGGTGCGTACCTCATGTGATTTTTTATGACACCAATGTCCCTCTTTTCTTTAGAGCTTTGAGTAGAATGAAAAGTCAAAGAAAGGCAAAAGATACAACATGCTGGGCTCTCGCTATTTTAAAGCTATTTTTGAAAGTCAGCTATCAAAACAAATTATATCCATTATTGAAAAAGGAAATGGCAAATCAAACAACTGCAAGGTTTTAGTTGTAGAAAAAATACTCAGTCACCTCATATTGCTTTGCCTCAGGCTTATTTTCCACTTTAAGCGATTAGATTCTTCATTTTAATTTAATGTTAGTGATTTTGTATCCTGCTATTTCAAATTCAGATTTCATACAATATGCTTTATGAAGACGTCTTTGTAACCAGAGACTACTTAAATGTTTGTTATGTCATGTACTAGTCGAGACTGTTTCAAAGAAAGCATAAGTTTACTGAATCAGCATAAAAACAAAGATTGACATTTAAGCATTTAACTCAAGGCAGTCAAGAATTGGTTAATAAAATTCTGAATGTGATGCAGAAATTTTAAACTTTATTAATGCTCATATTGCTTTTTAATACACAATGGCAAGTGCCTAAATTTTCTTAAGCTGTGAATTGCATTGAGCGTGATCAAAGATGTGAAAAATGTTCGATTTTGCCATTAAGAATTAACACAATCATCTTATTTAGTCATCTTTCTCAAATTTATGTAAAGCATAATTGAAAGAAAAAGTGTTTTCATTGGTAAATATGAAACCGAAAAAAATTTAAATCAAGATATTAAGAAAGCTAGGACCAGAATAAAAATGATTTAAATTATTTTTTATTTTTATATATGTTAATATTGATAAGAATAAGAATGATGATGATGATGATGATGATGATGATGATGATGATGATGATGATGATGATGAATGATGATGATGATGATGATGAATGATGATGATAATGATGATGATGGTGATAATAATAATAATGATAATAATAATAATAGTAATAATATTATGGAAGTTTTCATTATTTTAATTCTGTTTCAAATTTTTGTCAAAGGTTATCTATGCTAAGGATTTCGATTCATCTTTATCAACATTACGACATCGCAATATCTGGTGGCATAGACCAGGATGGAAATTTGTACCCTGACATGCTTGTTGGAGCCTATGAGTCAAACAAAGCAGTCTTTTTGAGGTTTGCAAACAGTAACCAACATTACAAATAAGCTACAGCCACTCATAAAAATTTGGTTTCAAGATAAGAATACTTAAAATGTCACCTTTGTGTTAGGAGGTGGTAGGGGGGGGGGGCAGGTCCTAAGTGAACATTTCCCCTTTTGTTCCTATAATTTAACTTATGCATAGGTATAAGGGGCATGGTGTACTGGTTTGAAAAATGTTGTTTTTTGTGCCGCTTCCGGTTGCCATGGAAACGGTGGCCATCTTGGTTTTGCCCCCAAATTTGACCAAATTCAATATCGATAGGCTTTTTTATTTTTCAACAAATTTCTTTCAAACTTGGCACACATATTATTTGATACAATATCTAAATTTGATCAGAACGAATTTTGTTTTATTAGTAAGTTTTGTTTTTATGAAGTTTTGAAAATAGCATATGAAAACAACCAAAAACATACAAAAATATTGTACAAAAAATTGCATTTTTTCTAAAACTATAATACATATCACAAAAAGCTTCTGACCAGTTCCTTATTTTCCCCCTCACCATTCACACCAAATTTCAGGGAAGATATGTTGAGAAATAAAAAAAGTAGATAAGAAATAATGAACAAATAAGGATATTGTGAGGAAATCGTATTTTTCTCTGATTTTCTTTTATTTGAATACATTTTTCTCCCATACACCTCCAGTAAAGAGTAGGATAATACTTTGAAACATAAAACCTTGAGAGACTCTCAATTACTTCTCATTGACTCTGTTTCAAGTGCACCAGCGCCGTTTACTCATTTAGAGAGGTACCTTCTGATAATAGGTGCGCGGAATATGTTCCATATTTCCCGGGCGATCTAAGGTAATATTCATAATAGATCCTGAAATAAAAAATTTGGATAGCGATTATAGTGATGATCAAAATGAGTACCAACTTGCCATACTTTAGATAATAATTCTAGCTTTTAATGTATAATAGATGTGTTGAAAGATAGGACTGTCATCGTTCTAAAAAAAATCGTGTTAATTCAAAGAATCGATACTGAACTTTTTTATATCATTATGACGGGAAGGAACTGTTCTATCCACTAGTATGATAGACTAGATTTGTCCCATTTTCAGCAAAAATGGCATTCCCAGAACCCCCCCCCCCCCCACCTTAAGAATAAACTGAAGAATAATTATTTCATCTCTGCAATGTTTATTTGTTACCACAGCTTTTTCTTTTGAGGAGAAGTGATATGCGTATAATATTATTGAGCGCTTAATAGGCTGTTTCTCAGTAAATTGGTATGAGGTGTTGCACTTGTTTTCACTTTTAAGGTTACTAGTTAATGCCAGAATAATTTCAAAATGAGATTCTACATTATGGCACAAAAATTTGAATAAATTATTTAACATCAATTGACACTTTAGAAAAATTGCTTAGCGAAAAGCAGACTCAAGTTTAACATACGAATATAAATGAGTTGTAATATTTTGCACATTTTGTTCTCTGTGATTGACATTATATTAGATAATGATATTGGGCCATACTTTGAAAATAAATTTATAATGAACTTGTGATGTTCTGCAAATTGTTAGAAATCAATTTATGTAGCAAGTTATAGAGAAATAGAAAGATCATAATACAGCATTTACAAACAATCTTATTATGCTGTTAAAAGTATGTATGAAAAAGACAAAGAAATTATCATTTGAAAATACAACAAACAAAAACATTTCATTGAAAAGAAATAAAGATGCAGCTAACCTGCTCATTAAAATTATGGTTTGATTTAATGTCTACAGGAAAATCGAAAATCAATGCAAATTACTCTATTAATCAAAAAAGTAAAATAAAGTTCCCTAAGGCCATTATGGCCAATAAAAACGAGCTTATCCCAGTTTATATAACGAAGCAGAACAGGTTATAATAATCACCTCCTGGACAGAATGCTAACCTGGCTGAGTTTTTACTCAAGTTAGTGCTTGTACCCATTTGCACCTGGGCAGAGTGGGGAGAATGCATGTTAAGTGTCTATCCCAAGGAACACAATGTTTGACCTAGCTTAGGATTCAAACCTAGGACCTCATGATCTCAAGTCTGGCAGCCCAACCACTCGAATATCGACGCCATTTAGAGTTATAAATTAAAAAATTATAAGTCAGTTTGGATAGTGTCACCTTTAATGCCTTTTTGGTTGTTTATCTTTTCTGACATTTTTAATTTACATCAACAGAACAAAGCCAGTGGTTGGGTGTGTATGCAAGCCTAAAATTAGAACCTGACGCGTTGATCTTGATAAGCGTTCATGTTCCCTATATCCGATGCAACACGTCACATGGTAAGAATGAATGGGGAAACAAATTTTTATCATTTGATACTGATCTCATCTTTAATTCCATATTCAGTTTTTATGATCGCTGGTGACCAGTGATGTCTTTACCACAAAATAATGATCCTGGCATGTTTTTAAATTAAAATTATTTGATCTAGACAATTTTAAACCACTACCATTGTACTTGCTTGTCATGTCAAAATTAGATAAAAAAGATATTAAAAATTATTTTTCTTCATATGGTTGCCGTGGGAGCACTTCGCCATCTTGGATTTTCATTGCGAAAATAACAACACCTTCATTTCAAATAGGCTGTTTCAGTTACTAAACAAAATTGGCTATAACTTTGCATGTTATTTGGTTCAATATCTAAATGCACCCAGTAGCTTTGTGGATAAATGAAACAGTTTTCATTTTATGAATTTTTTGAAAATGCATATATAACCTTTCCATTTTTGATAAATTCAATCACAAAAACATTAGTTTTGCAAAAATCTAAGAGATATATCAAATTTTGGAGGTAATAGGACAATAAATAAAAAAGTAGGATTGCATATCACTATCAAAAAGTAACATTTTGAGAAAATCGTATTTTTGTAGAATGCTTTCCATTTTCATATATAAACCTATAAAATAATAATATAATACTTTAAAACATCATACAATCGTGAGAAGCTATCAAATACTTCATGTCGACCCTATTTCAACTGCTCCAGATCCCTTATACTCATGTCGAGATGGCATTTTTCTTATGACAGGTGCCGGAATGTTTCCCATAATATTCGGCGATTGTATATAATATTGACAATAATTCATCAAAAGTAGATTCTTCAGATAGCGTACTTTGTAGTAATTAAAATGAGTACCAACTTGATATACTTTAGACAAAATTTCTGGTTTTTCATCATTGCAATGTGTTGAAGGTTAGGCCGTTTCTAAAAAATCTTATAAAAAATGAAAAGAATCGATACTGAGTCTTTGTAATGGTATGAATGTCAAGGAATGAACTGCTCCATCCAGTAGTCGCGATAAGAGAGTTTTGTCCTATTTGTGGTAAAAACTGCTTTCTCAGGACCCCTTAAGGTATCCAAATATTCAATTCTATTGCATTGGACACTGGTCAAACATTATAAATACCTAGGTGTAAATAGTCTGATTCACAATGACGCTATTTTTGAATTGTCAGTGATAACTTTAACCTCATTGTGACATTGCTATCATATGAAATGAAAGAAACATCACCATTAAATTTTGACAAATATTTCACTATAGTTTCGTGTTGAGCAATTATTGTTTATTTTTGTTTAACTTGTCCACAGTTTGAACATTTACTCATGCTTGAAATACAATGGAGTTGGTGTTCCAGATACATTAAGTAAGTTTTACAGAGATAATCCTTTTTCTTGCTAATTAGTCGAAATCTGGTTAATCGGAGACTAGACGGTTTTCAGGCCACTCACTTTTAACTTTTTCATTTCTTAATGTTTTTAATAACTGCTGTGACTGATATTTATTTTGCAGGAATACGTAACAGTATCAGATTAACCTAAAATGGGAGGTGGTTATACAACTTATCACTTTTTCTTTAAAAATAGGTGTGCTCTACACTGATGTTCAGGCTTTTAAAAAGATTTCAGGTGGTATCCCTAGTTTTAACACTCTTAATTCATTTATATTAAGATTGAGAAAAAGGATTCTTGTGATAATGTTGTCAACCTTATTTAGACAGGACGAGTCCTTTGATAGGAAGCTAAAAAGCTGAAGAAAATGAAAATAAAACAAAACTTGGCATGACAAGACAATACAAGACAAGAAGAAAAAACAAAACAATAAACCAAACAATAAGACTAGACAAGGTGAGACAAGATGAGATGAGATAAGGCGAGACAGGACAGGCAAAACAAAATAAGACGAGACAAGATAAGACAATAACAAAAAACTAACAAAAAACCAGCAAAACTAGACATACAAGACAAGACAGAATGAACAAATTTTAAAAAAAACAAAAAAAACAAAACAAAACAAACTAAACAAACAACTTCTCAAAACCGTTCTAAATAGAGCAGGTAAACCTATAATGCTAAGTCTTTTCTATGTCTTTGTATAAAAAGACATTTTTTGGTAAATATAAGAAGCACAATCAAGAAAAAACAGAGGATGAAAAATCTTCTTTTCAAACCCAATGGTTATTATAAGTTTTCTGATCATTTCAATTACAGATTTTGAACTATCTTGAGGCTTTGGATGTGAAAGAAAACAATGCCAGCAATCAAGAGCAGAGGGCTTACTACATTAATAATCCCCACTATGTATAAAGAGAAAAAGACTTTCAAAATAGAAAAAGATGACACGTTCTGCACATCTTCCTACGCATATGCTAAAGGTAAAGCCTAACACTTTAACATTTTTTGTCCTGTACGTCTATAGTAAGTCGTTAATGAGTGCAATGAGAATTAAATGACTTTATCATGGATTGAGTCATTCCACTTTTGCAGTGTTAATTCCTATAAGGTTTGAAATAGAAAGAATTCAAACCAGAGAAGTCATGTTTCAGCTAGGTACTAACTTCATAATGGTATGAAAGTTGTCATTGCTTTTGTAGTCTCTTTTCCTTTCATAGTAAGGGCTGGATAGTGAGAGGCAATGGTTTAGGTACACTGCTTATACCTTTTCGTTTTTATCATTTCTGTTTATCTGGGGTTCTATTATTACATTTTTTTCCCCTCTGACTTCCCCTACCTCCCCCTCCCCCCCACCTTATATTTCCCTTTTCCCTTCCACTCATTCTAAAGTATCATCTCTTCCTTTTTGTAGATTCTTCTCTCTCTACTCAGCCTTTTCCCTCCTCCTTTCTGTTTTTCCTTCTGACATCCGCTGTGTAATGCTTGTATAAGTGTAGATACAGTGGAACACAAAGAAATAGGGGAGTTCATAATTAATGAGAACTCAGAAATAATGCAATCAATCCAAATCCCCAGGGGTTTTTATTCCTTAAGCTCATAAAAACACCTTGTCGATCGGGAGATAAAAAGGATAGCTAACTTGAGTTTAGTAAGATCCCTTTTCATCTGAGCCTAGCGTTACTGTAAAGTAAATAATACCCGAAACAAGAACCAACACAGTCATGAGAATCTCCGTCATATTTATCAGCGTTTAATCAGCGTTCCTGTCAAGGAAGTAACTAATAAATTGTCTGTCTTCTTCACTGACATGAGTGGCATACATTTCAAGACAGCTCAAAATTAGCGAGAACTCAGATTTAGCAAGATTTGTTGTCAGTCCCAGTGATGTTGCTATTTCGAGTTCCACTGTATTCTCATTTATTGTCTGCTGAAGGATATACCCAAAACATTGCGTGATTGTTCTGTCTTCCTTGGTAGGTTGTCATTCATTGTCATTTTATCACTTTTGACTTTGATCCGCTGTGGCTCATTTGTGTGAAGGTGCACATATATTTTTCTGAGGTGAGGTTATAATTTTTAAAGTAAAAACATTGGTTTGAGATTGTTATAGATCTGCGTTGCTGTGGTAGCCACTGTATTACTTACCTCGTTGTTTGTCTACCATAGAAAAGTGACAAATCACCCCATCCACGAAACAGATATCAGAAAGGAACCGTTTATAGAAAAAATTTGTATCAATATTCTTTCAATATTCCTTTTGTGACAACAATTAAATGCAGCACAGAATGTTGATATCAAAGCGTTGTTTCAATTTTAATCGATATTATATGGTTGGTGTTTATAATAATGTATTTTATTTTCCTTTCGTTTCCTTCAGAGTGACACAAGTGATAAACTGAGCCCAATTGGGCCACTCTTGATTTTTGATCATTGAAAAGACTTTATCAAGGAGAACTTCAGCAATTCTGGATGCCTACCTCCAACAAAGACATCTTTTACTGTGGAGTTTTGTTTGTGGATATTTCATGTAATCAGAAAATATTCCACCAAAATGTTACACTTTAATTGATTAAACAATTATAATTGACATCCTGACATCCTGTTTTGATTCTGTTGGTTTTAATGCAAGTGCAAACAATTTAATTTTTCTGGATTTACATGTGTAATTAGGTAAAAACACACACACACACATATACACACATATGCACATACATACACATGCACACATATATTAAATACACATAACCTATGTATATATGTGTTAATGTGTAATATAGTTCCTTGACTTTTCTTCTTAAGCTGATACAAAATAGAGGTCTTGAAAATGATCTCGTTTCACATTTCTTTCACAGGTACAAATATTGAAAGATTGTGGGATAGACAATGTTTGTATACCAGATCTTTTTGTCACCTTTATTGACCATGCCCTTTTCTTTTATTGTCTTTACATATTAATGCAACTCTCTATTTAATAAAAAAAAAGTATGCAGTTACTATTTTCCTGTAACTCAACTGAAACTGTGAAAATGACTGTCTGTCTGATTGGGAATTTTCATTTTCATTTCTTTGAGAAAATGATGAGAAAGTCAGGATCAAGTCTTATTGCTTAAATCTGTATGAAAAACATTTTAGTTTTGTTTGGCTGTCAAAATATCTTTTTATTTTTACCAGCAGCAAGAGAGGCATTTTTAGTATGTGTATTATTTAAAATATTTATTATTATTGTAACCATTGTCACTGTTACTATCATTACCATGATTATGGTCATCATTGTTATCATTACATGATGATTATAGTTGTTGTTGTTATTATTATTATTATTATTATTATTATTATTATTATTATTATTATTATTATTATTATTATTATTATTATTATTATTATTTATTATTATTATTATTTTTAGTAATAGTAGTAATAGTAGTAGTAGTAGTAGTAGTAGTAGTAGTAGTAGTAGTAGTAGTAGTAGTAGTAGTAATGGTAATGGTGGTAGTAGTAGTAGTAGTATTAGTAGTAGTGGTGGTAGTAGTAGTAGTAGTAGTAGTAGTAAGTAGTAGTAGTAGTAGTAGTAGTAGGAGTAGTAGTAGTAATAGTATTACTATTACTATTATTATTAATATTAGTAGTAGTAGTAGTAATAGTAGTATTAATTAATGTGGCAGTGGAAATAGCGGTAGCGGTAGTAGTATTATTAGTAGTAGTAGTAGTAGTAGTAGTAGTAGTAGTAGTAGTAGTAGTAGTAGTAGTAGTAGTAGTAATGGTAGTAGTATTGGTAGCAGCAGCAGTAGCAGTAGCATTAGCAGTAGCAGTAGTAGTAGTAGTAGTAGGGTGGTAGTAGTAGTAGTAGTAGTAGTGAAGTAGTAAATGGTAATAGTAGTAGTAGTGGTAATAGTAGTATTGTAGTAGTAGTAGTGGTAGTGGTAGTAGTTGTAGTATTACTATTACTATTATTAATATTAGTAGTAGTAGTAGTAAGTAGTAGTAGTAGTAGTAGTAGTAGTATAGTAGTGGTATTAGCAGTAGCAGTAGCAGTAGCGATAGTAGTAGTAGCAGCAGCAACAGTAGTAGTAGTAGTAGTAGTAGTAGTAGTAGTAGTAGTAGTAGTAGTAGTAATAGTAGTAGTATTGTTATTACTATATTTACATTATTATTAACAGGGTGGACACAGAGCATCTCATGGCAGCAAGGATGGTTGGAAGTCTTGATAATTGTTGGTAACAGGGGGAGGATTCATTCAACACGAGTGTGGATACAGCTGCCACCTGGTGTAGATTATGTCAGCTTTGCTGGAGAAGATCCCTTGTTCCTATTGGATGTAGACTTCTGGAGAAAAACGACACTGTTGTTGTTTTGCGATATGGGAAATCAATGATTAAAATTCCAAAAGGTCAGTCTTTTGGCAGAGCATAGACACAATGTAAAGAAATTGTTTAAGATTCTTGGCATATAAAACATCTGACAGATTGGGTTTTTAGCAACAAATTCTTTTTGAAATTATTGAAAAACAACTACAAAACTAGCAATAAATGGAAAAAAAATATATTAACAATAGGAAAAAGAAACTGTTTTGTTTACAGTGTCTCTCCATTCCTTTTACCCTTAAAGAATCAAAATCAAATGATCTGTTTGAATGAAAGTAATTGGGTGACTCTGTTATGGGTGTTTTAAACTTCTCTCTTTTATTCATTGATTGTTTTTAAAGCTCCTTTGCAGATAAGATGAATAAATAAATCATAATAAACACTATACTAAGATGGCCATACAAGTTTTATCTTTTTAGTGTTATTTGTTCAGGACTAAAAGGAAGATGAATATTGTGTTATACAATAATTATGTTTCAGGATTTCTGAATAATTATAGAAATGAAAAGTAAAATTACTGTTTCTCCTAAAATCATTTCTTAGTCACACGACAATTTTACATTTGTTTTGTTTTGTTAATTTCTTTCCAAATATCTTTTCAAGTCATCATTTTATATACTTTATCTATTTTATATGTGAAATATGAAAAACAAAAAGCATTCAGATAAAGGGATCTTCATCTTCTGTTCTATAACATACAAGTACATTGCAGAAAGAATTGATTTTTACATTAAAGCAGAAGACATTTTATTTAGAAATATTGATATGTTAATACCTAATGACATTCTCTTTTGTATTAATTTCTAGTCTGAGTTTACCATGATTTTCCTACCCACTGATTCAAATGATACCGGGATACCTGGATTTCAACCTTTATGTTAACAGGTAAGGTCTCAAAGGCAAAGTTAAAGTATAATGATTTTGTATATATAATAAAATATATCTCTTTTTTTTATCTTTATGGAACAGAGTTTCATGTAGTTGTATTTCAAGAAAGATTCATAAACAGGTTCTCTCACTTTCTTTTTTGATAGGTTTTCTGGCTATACTTTGGAAATGTTTTATACAGATAGTGAGAATATTTTTATGTTTTATACATATAGTGAGAAGTTTTTGTATCCTTGGTTCATAAGAACTTGCCATTTTGGCTGTAGGTCGTTTTGGTTTGTCTTTAAATTTTATGTGCAGGTTTGCTTACTTCATTCTAGAATTTGTTTCTTAATCATCTTACTTTTTAATGTAAAGAATGAATTTACCTCAATTTTTATTTATGAATCAGTGAGATGTCAAGAAGAAATTTTCAATTCCATTTTCTTGACATTGGATTTTACTTGATATGTCAGTTTGTCATGTCATTGAAGACATAATCCCTACACCTTTTGCTTTCTTCCTCAATTTAGTTCAAATACAGAAAAACCTGACACCTACAATGACAATCAGGCTATGCTAGACATACCTGTAAAAGCAGAAACAAAAATAGATTTGTTTGGGTAAACTATCTGCTTCTTAACTAACTGTAATTTCAGGTTAATCTATCGTTGATATTTAATCTGGCATCACTCAAACCATTTTATTTTTGTCCTTTGTTGCTAAAATTAGATTATTATGTTGGTTTTGTTTCTATGAGATCAGAAAAGAACCTTAATAAAAAAAAAAAAAACGATTACCCTACATGCCCCATTATAGACCATCAACATTTATGAAAAACAAATTTGCACATATACCCTGATGCTACTTTTTGTCCACCTGTTCTTGTGTTTCTATCCTAAAGCTCAAACAAAGTTGCTTCTGAATGATAAGAAAATAATAGATTAAATCAAAAGGACTTATGAGAACTATATATTGTTTTTATATATTTATTTAAGATAACATAAGTTAAGATCTCTTTCTTTGTCCAAAAGGACATTTGTAATGGTCACATTTCACATTAACATGAATAAATAACAATATAATTTATCTCTTCCACTTTGACTCTCTCTTCCATTGTCAATTTCACGACTAAAAGCATAAATCAATACATCACATTCTGATAACAGGTAAGAATTTATTTATTTATTTTTTATTTGTTTATTTTTGTTTTTTATTAATTTATTTGCTTATTTATTAATTTTGTCTTTTTCAGCAAAGCAGATCCAGAACTTCTTATTGTAAATACTACTCAGGAAGAGGTAACGGACAAAGGAAGAGTTGTTAAGCATATATTTCAGGTGAGAATATAATTCATCACTTGCTTAGCATTGATGTCCAGTACAGGTTCTAATGATCCTCTTATGTAAGTCATGAATTCTTTTTGAGGCTCATTTTATATGCAATTTGTTCTCATTAGGTTGCAGATAATAGCTTCTTTACAAGAGAATTGTAATTCATAATATTGCAAATAAAGTTAGGAAGAAAAATTAATTCACAATAAAATCTTAAATTCTTTTACTGTGTGATGGATTCTGTCTTTTAAGGTAGTTTTTTTTTTCTACAGATTTTCTGTTGCTGAGCTTTTACATGTCCTCTGTGAACAAGATTATTAAAGTTATATTTAAAATCATTATTTTGTATTTTACTTTGCAGTTAGAAAATGATGGAGGGAGTGCGACGAATGAAACAGAGCTTCAAATTCGATGGCCAGCTGTTGATGAGGAAGGATTACCAGTTTTAGTTCTAGATGGCCCCTTAAAAATTGTTGGCAATGGCAAATGCAATGTCATTGTTGTCACCCCAAATAACGCTTCAGTAAGCTCTGTTTAAATTTCTTTTTGACAATATCGTAAACAGATGGAAATTATAAATATCTGCATCTTGATATGTTCTTAACTTTCAAATGATGGCTTTACACATTTGTGTATAAAGAATTTATTCTTTTGTATGTTTAAATTTCATTTCATACATTTTTGCATGCAGATTGACTATCAAAATTAATAGGAATTACAGTTTAACTCCACTATTTAAAACCTTTACTTTCAACGTTATAATCAGATGCTGTTGGTCTCATGTTAACAAGAGTAGCACTGCTTTTTTGTATGTATGAGCAGTTGAAACAAGAAAATGAATTTAAGGTTGCGTGAAAATTGTAATCAGGTCAAGAAAATGTACATCTAATGACATGATATAATGGAGACCAGGAGAATGGATAGCAGGGTGGTCATTATGAAGGGACTGAGATGATTTAACCAAGGGATCCATTCAAGCTTTTAAATTCGATATAAGCGAGAATTATGACTTAAAAGATTTGAAAGCCAAGGAAAAGTGCCTTTTCATTAAGCATAGAGATACAACTTAACTATAAAGTCATGCATTCATGTTTTATGATTTGTAAACATGAGAAAGTTTTGATCCTAAACTTTACCTTTATTTGACTTATTGATAATTGCACTGTTTGTTATGTCAATATTATCTTGCATGACAATTAATTCAAGTATTCAATTGAGATCTCCACAGACATTGATTTGACTTGGTGTACCTTAAACCTACCTGTTCATTTATTTGTATTTTGTTCTGGATTTTTTGTTGATGTTATTTTGGTTTATTGTTTTTTGTTGTTATTTTTACTCTTTTTTGTGTGCTTGCAATCAAACAGTACATACTGAAAAGTAATTTTTAGCATTGAATTCAAATTAGTACTTTGATTTCTCTAATTACATCTTTTATCGACAGAGCTTTGGGTACAGCTCTGAGCTTAATGGAATCAACTTTGCATCAAGAAGCGGAAAGGAAAAGAGGGACACGAACATGGAGAGAATTGTATGTCATCGTTGTTTCACAATGAAGCCTAAGATTTTGAGAATTTGTATTTTTTATAAAAATAAAAATGTTAAGTAACACCTCTGTGAGGTATTGAGCCATTATCAATTATTTGATGATAGATGATTGTAAAAAGCCATTTTGATGGCTTACAAAGTTTCATATCATTGCTTTATAAAAGTCATTCAATCCAGTTCAAAGGGAATGATATGTTGGTTTGAAATTATCAATGATGAAAGTTGCAAATCGTTTAAGGTTAAGTCAAAAACTTGAAAGTTTTTCTGTGAAGGTTAAGTAGTGGTCCAATGATGTGAATGATGGCCAACAAAATGACATAATTCGATCAGTCATTCAGTCATTGAGTTTGAGCTTTGATACTCATATTTAATCTGACATATAATTATGCTTTGAAAGAGTAAAACTTTTCTAATTGATATTATCATAACAACAGAATAAGATGATTTTTTAATTGGCATAGTTTTTTGTTTTTTTACTGTTGATATTTCAAGGTATTTTTTCTTCTAATAATACAGATTGTATTACCTTTCACAATTGATATATGACCGTAGGATGTTATATCTAACCAATATGAAAATCTTTCACCATTTCTTTCTCATTTCATTATTTGTTTTTCCACAGGCCTGTACACAGCAATATTGTACCATCATTCAGTGTTTAGTTGGCTATATGGCAAAATACCAACGGTTCATTCTTACAGTAAACTCACGAATTAAAGTCAAAGATTTTTTAAAGGTGAGCTAACAGCTCAGAGATTTGTGGGAGATATGGTCTAATTAAGTTGCTGATATATAAAACATGTATCTGATTAGATAAGAAATCCCTTTTGAGATCCTCACTAATAATTGAGGATTTAATATTATTGCATTTTGATATTATTTCATCAAGCTAAAGAAGCTCTTGATAATTCGGGTGTATTTTTATCTGATTTGTAATCATTGAAACTTGGTTAATATAATTCCATGTATCCTTTTACACTTCAACTTTCTTAGTTTTCAAAACAATTAAAGCCTTCACTGCCTGAGCAGTGACATAACTAAAGATCAAACTAATTATTTCATTTTTTTAATTGTTAAAAGTGTTGGAATTCATCAAAATGCAACTTTACCACAGTGTAAATGCTGTTAGTCTCCTGAAAAACCTGCATTTTGGCAGAGAGTGATGTAACAGTAACAGGTGTCATATGCCCCCAAAATACCGTCAGAGGAAACAAATATAAAAGGACAGGATAAACATAATTATTTTGGTAAACATATTGCAAACATTTTTCATAGAAATTATAAGCAGTTAAAGAAAGAAAATTAAACGGTTTGTGATTCCATCAGTTTATTAATAATTATTATTGCATGATTTGTGGCACTATAAGCACCTAAGTCCATCTCCAATGAAACTGGTACATGATGGCAATACTATCATAAATGTCCTTTTTTAAATTAAAACATTAGATGTGATGAAAAAATAAAAAATAAAAAATAAAACAGGATACAAAACAAAGATGGATGTGCACATATAGGTGTAACATAGACTTTTCAAGGCTCTGAAGCAATTTGCTGTGAGACAAGTGCAAACAATTTCATCATAGTTCAATGAGTGGATCTTCTTTAAGTGGATGGATTACGTTTTGAGTTGCTCTAGAGAACCCTTTGAAACGGAGACTCAAAGCTCACGGCCTCAGTTGGCATGGGGCCAGTTGTGGGTCTCTGAGGCTTAACCCGTCTGTCGGTGATCGGGTTGATTTTACTGTGTTACATTGGGCAATAAGGGAGCCACCCTTTCAATGCCAAGGTTCGCTTAACTCCCCTCACAGGAGCAGGTTTACTCTTGGTCATTGAGGGTATTTTGGGGAACTCCGCCATTTTTAGGCTGAGCTCTCATAAAAATGACCTTGAGCGAGTCAATTATTTTGTGTTCATATTTTTTTATAAGGGAAACTATAAAAAAACATTATTTTGTGTTCATATTTTATTTATGATAAGGGAAACTATATAAAAATTAATTTGTGTTCATATTATTGTTATGATAAGGGAAACTATATAAAAAAATGTTTCTTTTGACAGAGACGACAAGACACAAAGATGTACCATATTGTATCTGTGGCTCATGCCAGAGTCAGATCAGTGCCTTACGATTTCAAAACTATAGACGAAAGTTCTTTCCCCGTGAAGAGATTGGAAGTAAGAAAGAATTTTTTTCTGTCTGATTTTGCCACTATCAAAGGCATAGTGTGACTTTTTAATATTGTATTCAGAATGTATGTATATATATAGAGAGAGTGATATACATATATGCTTTTCCTATTGCTACTAATAACCTTTTCAATCAAGTGTTTTAAATCTGTGGTAAAAGTGAAGCTCATGTGTTTCTTTTCGTATTAAATTTGTAAAAAGTGTGAAGTCAGGAGGGAGGAATTTTGTTTTATTTCATTTCATGATGTAAAATATGACATTATCTAATATTGCAAACGTATTTCCTCAATCCACAGCTTTCTACCAAATTCAATACTTACCATCTTCAGCCATCAAGTGACAAAGTTGAAGACTGGATAATTATAGTAGCAGTTGCAGCTGGAATATTTCTTCTTGCTCTAGTTATTCTTCTTTTTGGTTGGTACGTATCTATATCCTGTTACATCTTATCTTTTAAAATTGATTTTTATAGCTAACAAGGATACAAAGAGAAATATCTGTAATCATAGAACAAGAAATGCAATAAAATACAATAACTGGATTGCAGTTTTACTTTTCATGTTGTTTTCTGGAGGGTGACTCTAATTTTTATGAGATAAATGTAGTGGGAAAATTGTGAAAAATGGCAACCTTGATCTTCCAATGTTTTAAATTTGTTTTTCAATCTTATCTTTTTTGCAGTGTGGATTTTTCAAGCGGAAGAAGCCAGTAGAGGAAGGATATTTTGTTGTCAATGGCAAGAGTGACATTGATAGTAAATATGTGGACTGATCATGTTTTTTCTGCTGTGCTATGCTATATGTGATTTTGAATAGATTCCTTCCAAATTTTCTTAAAGGAATTGAGAAGTTAAGAGCAAAAATATACTGAGTCCCAAATTTTTAAAATTTCAATGAGCTATGTAATTAGTTTTTTTCTCTTTATTATAACAAATTTGTTTTATGATTAATTTTCATCATTTCATTCTGGTATTTTTACATGTCCAGAGTGTTTCGATTTTCAACTCATCTTGGCGATAAAGTGAAGTAGAATTGATAATAATTGGACAAATTTGGCTTAGTTTATATCTTTACTTTTAATTCACTCAAATGCCTGACCTATAATTTAAATACAATTGAGAATTTTTACAGTGTAAAAGATCAATTTTTAAAGAATTATCATTTATCACGCCATTACTTTCCCAACACTGCTCTATAGCCCTGCGGAAAAATTTTTCATTTGGTCTCAACATTGTGACCATGGTCCTGAAGAAATATTTATTCTTTTATGTATTAATGTTTGAAATACTATAAAAACTTTTAGCACAATTAAGATAAGGGATTGCAAAGGAAGAACATCTATCCACATCCTATAAAGTACAACAACATGGCTTTTCTCTGAAGGGATATCTAGTTGGACTGTTCAGAAAGACTCATTCAAAATTAAGATTATCGACATGTTAAAAAAAAAATCATTTCCCCCTTTTCTAATCATTGTTTCATTTAATTTCTGTCAAAACTTGAAGTACAAGCACAATAATATAATTAATTTCAAATGAAAATGAAGGCATTTAGAAATCTATTTAATTTTAAATACTTCTCCCCGCTTTTAAGATTAAATACTAAGTTCTTCATCATAACATTCTTTCTGTCTAAAGAGATAAAATCTGCCCATAAGAATGGCATGCTTTTGTTGTTAAAAGTAATCTTGGCATCAAATAAAAATTGTCTCAACAGGACCATTAAGAAATAACCGAAATTGCTGCTGGATTATTACAGAAAGCTGATAATGCTTGAGCACAATTTGATTTACATCCTGCGTGGGTGATTTTTTTTCCCTTAAATTTGGTGAGAATAATTTTTTTTTAATTTTAAAAAATGCAAATTTTGACACAATGACAGTGAATTTTGTCACAGGGCCAGAGTGGTGTGGTGACAACGTAAAAGGAATAGTTTGAGTTTTGTGGGACAATAATTATTTGGATGTAGACCACCACAGCTCTTTTTCAACACTTTACATACATTATTAATTTTACATAAATTGTTGATTGTTGGATCATGAGATTGTTTCTGGTGGAATTATAAATCTGTGTTACCAATCATATTTCAGTTGAAATCGTAATTTGGATTAAAAATTTGAACACTTATGATTGGTGGCAATCTTTTATAATACTACTTTGATACTTTTTGTGTTATTTGCAAATGATGAATGTGAAAGAGTAATCTTACTAGGTTGTGGGGGCACCCAGTGTCATATTATTTATCTCAAGACCCTTGATTAACTCATATATATAAACGAGCAATCAAAAAAGCTAAAATGTTCTGAGTAATGACAGGATTTGCTGGATGCATTTGATTTATGAGAATTTTTGGATGTACGTTTAATATGGAGCAAGTCATGTATGTCTGGAAGAGAAGTTGTTACATGTTAGCATTTATGAATCTATGGCTTTTATCTTCTCTTTCTTTGAAATCAATTTTTAAACTTTGCTCTGTATGTTTGTGTAGTTTTAAGGGCTGGATATAAAGTAGTTCTTGCTAACCTTTGAAAGGATATAAAATCTATTCCAACATTAACTATGTGCAGCGAGTATGGATGTAATTTGGTTTAAAGTTTACTAACACATTGTTTAGCAATGGAAACACTTTGGTATGACGACAGTACAAACTTACTATAACAAGGTCATCTTTCTCAAAAGTAATATACTACATTGTAGGTATAGTGGTCTCTGCCTAAGAAGCCTGCTATCGGAAGACAACAAAAATGGCCTCCTAGATGATTACATGGAGTGTAACCTAGATAATCAAATACGTAACATTTATCAGACACGACATTTGGCCTAGAACTCTTATACGGGGTAAATAAAGGGCAAAAATCTGTTACACACAAAAATAGGCTTCTTAGGTGGGCCAACCTCTCAGGTGGAGATTGTTGCACTGGCATCAACTTTACTTACCATAGGAAGAAAATTATTGCATCGCATGTATCTCGGATTAAAAGAATGTCAAACAAAAAGTAATGCTTTGTTTTGGATTAGGAATTTAATCATTTGATACAGACAAATAGTGAGGCAAATGGCCATTTTGACATAACAATGTTGTTGAAAGATGATTATCCTATAGAGACAAGAATAAGACAAAGTGAAAGTTACACTTACAGTCAGAAAAAACCATATTACAGACTATGGTCCTTAACTGTATATAAATATAATTTTGTATGTAAGTATGAGTGTGTCATGTTGTATCGTGGTAAGGACATGCAGATCTGTCATCGTCATTATCATCATCATCATCATCATTATTATTATTATTATTATTATTATTACATCATTATTATATCATTATTAGTACTGTTATAATTATTTAAATCATTATTATTATTATTTGCCTTAAAATTTGCTTTAAATTAAGCTTTATACAAATTGTTTTGATTCTTTCTAAGTAACTGTTATTTACACATATGCATGTTTAAAATACCTACTGCTTTTTGTCCTACGAAAGTTGTGTCTTTTTCTTTCAAGAATTTTTTTATTGCATATTGTGTTGAATGTTTTGTAGATCCGTTCATTAGTGCAACAACGATAACACGCTAATCTCCTTTATAATAATTTATGATGGAAAGTAATATATATATGGATTAATGATGAGAAAATAACATGGTAAGCCTTAACATGTGACTGAGACAAAATTTTTAACAATGTTAACATTCTGGTGTTCTACAAGTGGCTTGACATATATTATACTGATCTTTTTCTTCTTCTTTTTATAATAACTGACCAATTCAATTTTTGAGTACTACTGTCAGTGATATTATCAATCTATCTTTCGTATCAGAATTACTTTACAGGTGAACCATCTATCTCAGGTAAAAAGCAAAAAAAACAATACCATGAGAAATACAAAAGAACGAAAAAACTATGTCTTCTTTGCCATTTGATAAAAAAGATATAAGAAAAAACGATTGTTTATACTTTACTAATTCTTTTACATACTCTCTGAGTGATAGCAGTAGTTGAATTGCCAAAAAGTGTCCGCAAAAAAATTTCAGACAGCAGTTTCAATATGGTAGATCTACTTCTTTGATTTTTTCTCCATTTTTTCTTTGAGTCATAAGCCACCAACACTGTCTAAACAATAATACTGTTGTCAAAATTTCTCAATCAATTTATTATTCTTCCATAGAAATGGTGCTAGTTCAGGAAAATAAACATAAATATTTACTGCTGATCTTCCTGTACCACTGAAATGTTGAATTATGAAGTAAGAAAATAAATGTGAAAACCATATGGCAAGATTTCTGATAATCTTAATTATGCTTGCCAAGCCTTGAAATTTGGTTGTTACAAGCTTGAAAGATTAATTATTCAATATTATGAACTGCTTGATATACATATTGTTCTTTATGTGTACTGATGTCTTTCTTAACACTAGAAATTCTGCTCTGAGATCTAGCCAAAAATTAAAGAGCATTATGAAAGAACAATAGGTGGGGTGGAATTGAAATAAAATCCTTACCTGTGTTTATTTATTTCTCTACCCCCCCCCCCGCCTTTTTTCTGCTATCTCTCCCCCTCTCTCTCTATACCCCAATCTCTCTCTCTCTCTCTCTCTCTCTCTCTCTCTCTCTCTCTCTCTCTCTCTTTCTCTTTCTCTCTCTCTCTTTCTCTTTCTCACAGTTGAATTTTTTTCTCTGTAGTGTTTTCATGGCTTTTTAATATAAGTAGCTACGAAATTTTTAAATCAATAATGTTATTTACAAATTACATGCAATTTTTTTGTTTATATATATTAAGTTAGCTGTAAAAACTCCCAAGATGTACTTGTATTTAATTCTTAATCACGCATGGTATTTTTAATATAATTTTGTGTTTGTTTTGACTTTCATGTCAATGAATGCTGTATAACGCAATGATGTGACAAATAAGTGAGACAGATTTTTTAAGCATTAATCAATTGTATTCATTGTAATTTTTCAAATTACCTATGCTCCTTTAAGCAAATGACAATTTATATTACATAATACATGTCCTTTCTCTTCTAATTGTAATGAATGAAGTTTGTATGTGGTTGATGTTTTGATTGATCTTTCTTTCATTCAAAGAGAAGGTTGTTTCGCTCCTTGAAAGTAACTTTCTTGAAATCGTGTCTTTGGCAATTCCTTCCTTTCTCTTGTAGTCGTATGCCATTCCTTGTTTTAGAAAGAAGTTCTATGCTTTGCCTTGGACATTTTATTCATCAGCATTTTTTCATATTATTTGTTGTCATTTCATTATCATCGTTGTTGCTATGAAGGCTGATAAATCTATTTTTATACCCTTTTTGTGGCCTTTTCATCTAACTCATCTTTGTCAACTCAATTCTTGCGTGAGAACACATTGATAAAAGACATCTTTTTCTTTCTCTTTTATGTTACTTTACACATATATATCATGTTTGTATTTTGAAAGAAAAAAACAGATGGAGAATTATGTGAATGAAAATTAGAGAAAATAAAAATTAAAATAGGTCAAGGGGCTTATTTGGCTTTCTGTTTGTTAATTTGTTATATATTTGAGTGAATTTCAGTGGCACTCGGACAAGAAAGCCTGAGGCTGAGAAAAAGAAGATGAGACATATCGAATCCCAAACCAAATATTTAAGATGTTTCTTCTTTAGCAATATAAAAGTTTAGACTGCCATTCTATACAGGCTTATAATTATATTGTACTAAAATTATCGCCTTTCTTGAGCCCAAAAATCACTTTAGCTTACAACTTGTCAAATTCATGATATTCAGACCTTATCTATGCACATCACTAAGCAAACACATTTTTGTTTAATGAAGGGAGACTTTCTGCTGAACACGTCTTACACTGATTATGTAATAAGAAAATTTAAATAAAAGAAAAAAAGGAAGATATTTCTTTTGAGTCAATATAATTAGTTAAAACATTGATCATGTCCAGTACCATTGGCAACATTTACAAACATTAGTATAAAGACAACATTGCTGGACTTGTTATTGACAAGAAATTTTATTTTATTTGTCTTGTTTGTTCCATAATGTTTCTTTAGTTTGTGCAAATTGTTTCCTTCAACTTTCCCTTAAGTTTCTATTTGTGTGATTAAATGTAGTAATAATATCACTTTACTAGACTGGGCAAGTTCATTCTTATATATATTCAATATGTGTGAAAGATTCACAAATTCTTTAAGTGCTTTCCAAGGTTCCTTGCAATAATTATGGTATGATTGACATGCTCTATCCAGGGATTGATGAGCAAATACATTGTGTGTGTGAGAGATTGATATATTCTGTGAGCATATATTTCTTTGTTTTCATAGCCCATAATGTGGATTGAAGGGCTTAGAGTTATTGTTTTTATACATTTCTTACATAATTGCATAAGTTATTGTACATTGTATTTAAATTAGATGAATAAAAGATTTTGTAAACAAAACGTTTAGTCTTAAATCAAATTCTTTTTGTCTAAACAAAGAAAAAAAAGAAAGAAAAGGAAAGAGTGAAGATTTATTTGTCTTTTAACTCTTTGCTGGTTAGTGGTATATAACTTAATATAAGATTTATTTGTCTTTTAACTCTTTGCTGGTTAGTGGTATATAACTTAATATAAGCTTTATTTGTCTTTTAACTCTTTGCTGGTTAGTGGTATATAACTTAATATAAGATTTATTTGTCTTTTAAACTTAATATAAGTTTTATTTGTCTTTTAACTCTTTGCTGGTTAGTGGTATATAACTTAATATAAGATTTATTTGTCTTTTAACTCTTTGCTGGTTAGTGGTATATAACTATAAGCTTTATTTGTCTTTTAACTCTTTGCTGGTTAGTGGTATATAACTTAATATAAGATTTATTTGTCTTTTAACTCTTTGCTGGTTAGTGGTATATAACTTAATATAAGATTTATTTGTCCTTTAACTCTTTGCTGGTTAGTGGTATATAACTTAATATAAGATTTATTTGTCTTTTAACTCTTTGCTGGTTAGTGGTATATAACTTAATATAAGCTTTATTTGTCTTTTAACTCTTTGCTGGTTAGTGGTATATAACTTAATATAAGCTTTATTTGGACCATGAGTCCAGAAACTCGTGCAAGCAGAATTTGTCTGATTTTAATCCATTTCTTCTATTGTCAAGTAAACTTAATACAAGAACAACCAGATCAGGCTGTCAAACATACATGGTTCCATATTTAACATTGATTGTCACTTGCACTCTTTTACCCTAGTAACAGTAAGGCTGCGGAATAGACTGCCAACAAAAAAATAAAACTCAACAATAGCACTGAAGACTTAAAAAAAAATAAATAAAAACATCACTTTAAAACCAAAAGTGGATTAATATTTTTGGGTTAAATTAAAATACGCGCACTGACAGTAATACTAATACTCATAAATTGAGTTGGTCAGTTATATGAAGAAGAAGAAAAAGAAAAAAGAAGAAGAAGAAAGATGTCAATGTCATCACCACAAGTGAATTGACGGCGTGTAATCTGATGTAATATTATGATCTTTGATGGCACACAAGGCCCGAGATGAATATCTGGATTTCTCATTGGTTGATCTCTTACTCTTATGGAAAGTTCAAAATACTGTGGGAAACTTCTCCGTTTAATCATTGTATAATCTGATCTCTGCCTTTCAAATTATTACAAACATGTAAAAATTACATTATTACAGGATATTGATATCAATAACTATAATTATCATAGTTTTTTTTTCTTGTATATCAAAGTACTACTGACATTGAAAACCAAAAAATTGATTGAAACAATATTAAAATTACCCTTTGAAAGATTTACTGAATACAAATAGCCATCTACAATACAATTGATTAGGTTTTACATGTTCACTCTTCTCAGTCGTTTCATTGTGGTGTCTCTTCAACAATTTAAAGCTATCAAAGTTTAATAGTGACAACGTTCTTTGCTTCATTTTCACAAAGGTTGAAATCATTAATTCTCATCACCATTGTTGAATTATTATCATTGCACCAGTGGCCCATATACTATAGGCTACCAGGGTTAGGACTGTGAGGTCCTGTGTCTGAATTCAGCCAATGTTGGGTCCGACGTTGTGTTCCATTGAGAGAGACTTTTAACAACAAAAAAATTCCTCTTGACCTAGGTGTAAATTGGTACCAACATCAACTATGAAGTAAAATCTGCTACAGATTAGTGTCCTGTCCAAGAGGTCATGCGTTACTACCTGGTCTGCTTCACAAGATAGAAAGCCTGATTAAGTCTGGTTCTTATTTTATCTATATCATTTTACTATATATTTTTTCCTTTTGCTTCCTAAAGGCCATTTTCTTATTCTGTATTTCCTTGTGAAGTCCAACATAAGGTTTGTGTCAAGATATCAGTAATATCACCGTTTGCTTTTCACTTAGAGTGCCAGATATCCATATCCATTTTCTTTCCTCAATTCTACTTCTTCTATGAATCCTTATGGAGCTATTTTTTCCAAAGTCCCAAGGTTCTTCAATCTGTGGTGCCACTTTATTCTATGGACGATTGGTTAGAAGCAGTTACATTCAGAAATTATTTTTTAAAAGTGTGCTTAACAAATCATTTCATTTTGTAGTGCAAGTATGTTTGTGAAGAAGATGTGATATTAAGATGGTGGACTGCACAATGTGTAAACTCAAAAACAAGTCTCTCTCTCTCTTCCCGTTGTCTCTCTCTGTTGTCTGTCTATCCTCCTCTTTTTGTCTGTCTGTCTGTCTGTCTGTCTCCAAAACAAACAAAACACCCCAAAAAATCCAACTCACACAAAAAGATGCACAAACAAACTTTGCTCAAGTTTAATAATAAATATGACAATCTTTAATTCAAACTTTTGTTCTGTGAAGACCGCATACAAAAGCAAACCCTGCTAACAAAATATTGCGTAACCAAACAATTAAAAAACTTCTAAAACTAGGAGACCATAATATTATACTATAAATTTCATTTAAAAAGTAAATAAAACTATTTGTTGTGGAGGGATTTTTTCTGTCTCCAGTCTGCCATTTCCTTTTCATGAATATCCTGACAAACAAAAAAAGAATTCAGACAGTCTTTGAAATTAATATTAAGATAGTTTTCAAAGCTTTTCACCATACAGTGTTGTCATCTTGTGGTGGAATTTTCTTTAAACCAGTTAGGGAAATAAAATCAGTTCTCAATTGAAATTGAAAACAAATACAACTGGTAATGGTATATATTTCGATGGCATTGTTGCATGCCATACCTATACTTTATTACAAAAAAAGACACCAAAAAAAAAAAAAGAAAATATTCATACAAGGAAACCATCATGATAACATGGTTAAAAGCTTTGTGAAATAAAAACATAAGATTTTCTTGTTTCGGATAATAGCAAAGGCTAAGCAACATAGATATAAAATAGTTTAAAATTAACTGGAATGTATCAGTCGATGTCAGGCCAGGCACTTCTGTCTCAGTTCTGAAACCAAATTTCTTCTTCCTCATGCATGGAAATGATGTGTTTGGTTTTCTAAAATAAATAAAAATCTTATATTGTTAATAATAGTTTATGCAGCTTCCTTCCTTCTGCAGAAAAGGAAGGTGCAGAAGTTCAAGCATAAGAGTATTAGAATGTAATAAAAAAATTCATGCATTGGGGGGACAGAAGTGCCTGTTTCATACATAAAGGATATTTGTGCAATATATATATATATATACAGCTGTGATTTAACTCTTTTTTTTCTTTCTTTTTTTGGTGTGTATTCCATGAGCAATGGGGTTTTTTTCTCTTCAAAATTTCCATTAATACATGAAGTTGAAAAATACTTTTGAGAAGCAAATCATTTGAAAGCTTAAACACGATTTCAAAGAGGACAAAGATCTAGAAGAAAATGAATAGCTTTACACAACACAGACCTCAACGTGAAACATGACAAGGAAATAAAACCAAAATGTCAACAACAGAAAAGAGGAAAGAAAAGAACAGAAAGAAAAGAACAACAAAACAATCCAGGATATATCTTACAAGCCATTTCAATAAGCTGTGAAAAGCAATACAAAATCATTTGGTAATAAAATTGATATATATGAAATAATTGCAATATGAAATAATATAAAAATTGATATGTTGGAGTGCCGTTATAAATAAAGACATCAAACTTATGTTATGGTAGCCATCAGTAACTAACACTGTACTGCATTTGTAGAAGATGCTCCCTGAATTCACTAGTTCCCATATTAAAACCAGTAGAATCTCTAGTGAAAGACAGCCAAATTATTGTATTTCATAGATCAAAGTTTCCTGTGTGGCATTGATTTAAAGTTCAATAATTTCACCTCTAGACTGGAATGCCACACACTCAAAATTGAAAGTACTATGCATTCATCTTATCCTTTATAAAGTCATGGATATGTCAAGTGGGTATGGGAAAACACAATTAAGTACTTTTGATGTTAAGAAAAGTAAAAACGTAATCAAAACCTAAATGAACTAAATCTCAAAATCAAATGTGAATAAAAAGTGAAAAACAGTAACATTCTTTGTTGTTTTCATTATTCTCTAACAGAAAAGAAAAACTGAATGCTATGAATCGTAAAGTAGGGAGCAACTGGTTTGAACTGCAGATCTGCAGACTTAAAAGAGATGGTAGGAATATAAGCCTACTGAAATGATAGGGCTTATTTGCCAGTAATGAGATTCAGAAAGCATGTACAAGTAAAAGTTCGATATAAATATAATATTCTTTTGGGGAAAAAAGTATGTATGAAGAAAAGAGAGCATTGAAGTAAGAAATACTGTCTAGAAAACATAAAGAGATTCAAACAGTGATTAAGATCTCATGAGGTGGAGACCATTTCCAAGCTTCACAATGAGAGATTAATGTGATAACAATGTCTTAAATGCATCATCACTCTCGCATGTTGATGACCCATGAATAACAAGCATGGACAAAACCTACATAATTATTTCCTGGGGCAGTGTCTTTGATAAGTTCACTATATCACATAAAGGTTTATTTTTCATTCATAAAGGGCACATTTTCAATAGACTACAGTTGTGACACACAATAGAGATATAAAATAAAATCTCATTTTCCTGATGGATAGAAAACAATTTTGAGGGTGTGAGAAGGAAGGTGGGTGGGAGTTGGGGGAGGGATATAATAAAGGAAACAACAAGAAATAACAAGACAAAAAATACAACAAAGAAGAAATAAAAAGAAAATGAGTCAAAATTTGTGAGATAAATGGCATCTTAGTCCTGGTTTGAAGCTTGGAAAGAAGAGAAAATACTTAGGAGAGCGCGGTATCTGGACTTTAAAATCTGGACACAGACGTTTTGTGTAAAAAAAAACCTCACTGATATTTCATCTTGTTGTCATATAAATTGGTTTTCAATGCAAAAACTCATGCAGTTCTTTACCAAAGATTTATAAAGCATTGGGCAATTTGGCATGTATTACAGTCAATGTCCAATCTATTACAGCCACAGCCTTCGTTCCCAAAGCAAGGATCAGGAATAAAACTAAGCACTAATTGCTTGATCGTGTTTTCCACCTTCTGACTTGGTATTTCAGCTGGAGAGTGAGAACACAGGACTTAACCGTGCTCTTGATATGAATGGAACTTCATAGAAAATCGGACAGTTTAATTCAGGAAACATGCTGGTAAAAATAACGAAACTAAAAAAATTAAAGTTAACTTGAAGTTCTTCAGAAAAATCTAGAAATTGGTTGAAAATAAGTATAAAACAGTTGGCAGGAATGCAATATCTGTGATGTAAAAGCAAATGCGAAAAGAAAGCATAAAAAACATCCCACCCCCACCCCCCCTCTCTCCCCAAAGAAAATAAAATAATAACCCAAAATGCAAACATAAACCTTCAAGCTCTCTCCCTTATCATCTTATCACAGACGTATTATGAAGATATTCACTGATTACAAGAAAGATAGAAACAGAAGAAAAACAACAAACAAACCCACGGCCTTAAGTATAAACATAGAAAGATATTTTAGTGTATAAAAATATTTTGATTATTCAAGACAGAGGTTTCCAACCTGTTGAGACTTGTTTGACCTTTGTCTACCGTGACATTGCATACAACTCCCTTCTGTTACGCTCTGATTGCTTTGATGAGAAATGAAAAGAATTACTTGAATGTTGGGGGAAGGGGGGGGGGGGGTAAAGAATTATGTGTAAATTTGTCAAAAAATACTCTCCAAAAGCATTTCAATCATCGCTTTTCTTTAAGTTTGTCTAATTCTACACCTTCTTCTCCTACACAATTTAAGATTGCATGACAAAGGCCAGTATTTAGACCATTGGCACATTACTGAAGCAGAGCAGCAGAAGTTAAATCTTTGAAAACTGTTATCTTTTCTTTTCAGCTTCTTTGAGATCACAGGGTTGAACCTCAGCCTCCTATTGACCAGTTTATTGAAAACAAAATTTTCATATTTCCTTGTACTCTATAAAAGCTTTCTTTCAATGCAAGTAGCCTTTGTCATTTGAATCAATGTGATCATGCTGACAGAGAAATTTTCTATAAGACATTTTGTATTACATGCCAACCCCACTTACTCAATTCATTTGTTTTAGTCTTAAAAAGGGACTTTGATCGTTTACATAACAAGGAATATTCATTTAACAGAATTCGGCAAATGTTCAAGAAGCCTTTTAAGAATATTGAGGTCTCTTCAAATCATTAACTGCCACCTATCGGCTGGAATCCACTCTTTTATGCATGAGGTAATATATTAGTATGCATGTATTTTTCCACTTAAAAAAAGACATGACAACACAGAAATAAGCTACTTAACAATATATACACATATATTTATACATATAAAATTGACATAGAAAAGGATAGAAAAAAAGAAGAAAAGAAATCTCTTAGAAGTGACAAGACGACTACTGTGAAGGCGGACAAAACATTTTTAAAAATGGACAATTGTTTTATGCATTGTCTATAAACTATTTTAAAATAAATGAATTATGCATTAAGTTACTGTTTGAGCTTGTTAAACATAGTTTGGGAAAAATTGCTTTAAAGTCTCCAAAACATGGCTTATTTACAACACAAAAATTACAGGGCGAGAACAGTGACGAAGAGGACCCCACCAGGATCATTATTGAAAATTATGGTGCCTACTCAAGACTGTTTCAATTTTCCACACGGCTTTTATACAAACACAAATTGATTTAATTCCAAACAAAAAAGAAATCAAAAATTTATTAATGACAGAAAGAAAGAAAGACAAAGAAAAGATCCCAATAAATAGGTCCTTCGCTTTATCCCATGCTTCAGTAAAAATGGTCAGATAGCAAAACGTTTTGAACTGAGAAAATATAACTACAAATCATTGACAAAACAAAATAAACGAAAACAGGACAAAGTAACAAAGACAAAGTGGCCTTATTGACCATCTACATTGCTTGGCAACCATGTTCAGATTAAAACCGCAAAACAACATCACACACACTCACATGTCAGAGTCAATGACCTTGGCACGATGATAGGGTTAACTGAGTCAGAAAATTTCGAAAGCCACTCTTGAGAATGAATGTTTGATGTATGCAAACCCTTCTCAATTTAAAAATATTATCTTGATTACTATGGTAATGATCTTGAAATAGATTTAAACAGTTAGTGGAGTCAATTAGAACCAAAAAACACCCCGATTGTGCACATTTTGGTAAAAGCATGAAACTCAACCGATTAAAGAGCTTTGAAAGTCAAACAAAATGTGACAAATGAATAATAAGAGAGTTAGAGCCATCTCAAATTGTCGATACAATTTTTATGGCATATTTAAAATACAGAACACCGCATTGGTCCTCTGTCACAACTATTTCAATCCTTTATTTTGTCATGTCACCAATGCGCATAAACTTACATCATACACACATTCACACACACACACACACACACACATAAACACACACAGACGCCTGTATCGAGATCGTGGGAAAACCGGATTTGATAATATAGACCCTCCTCTCACCCCCCATCCCGTCCCTGAGAAAGTTTTTGACTGAACATAAAATTGTGAGGACTTGTCATCCGTGAAAATCTGATTGCATATTAGAATTCAGCGACTTAAATATATCCTAGTCATCGCGTGGAAATACAAAATTAAGTATTAGGTAATTGTTTGTTAGAATTAGTTATTTTATCGGATGCGTATTCCTGTGCGTTGAACGTCTAAATCTAGATTTATATCCCCCCCCCCCCCCCCCGGCAAACCCAGAGACAAGCGCAGTGCTAATGTCACTGTGTCAGTCTCAAAGCAATACACCTTACTTTTTTTTCTTTCTTACCGCACTACACAACCCAAACCATTGTGCCTTATTCAAAGTCAGCCACCTTTGGTGTGTGTCTCTTGCATGTGTGTGAAAATGTGTGTCAGTTCAAAGCGGTGTTCACTCAAATTTGTTCCGTTTCTCCAGGATAAAATTTTGCCGCTGCCTTGTTAATAACAACATAGTCAAAGAGTTGCTGTATATGTTCTGTCCGCTGCTCGTTAGACATGACCTTTGATATCTAAATTCATTGAAAGCATGCATTCTGTGTTCTTATGCTGAATCTCATTTTAAGATCGCTTTCAACTGATCTTTACATGTCATCGATAATGTCTAAAAAGAATTTTATAGAAACCCTTGAATGTACTAAACGTATTATATGTCACACCGATACATATGAAAACTTAGAATGCCCTGCCAAACAAAACACTTCTTAGTTCAAGGGAACAAAACCTTCGAAATAATCATACACGAATGTCTTTGCCACATGACGGCAGATGAGTTAAGCTTAGCCATTTCATCAATGGACGAATACGATACACGATGTTTTCTGTTACATATGTTTTCCTCTTCACAATTTCAGTGTTAGTTAAAATGTGAAATAAGATTAAATTTAACAAATTGTGACACCAAGCAGCGAAAATATGGGATTTTCTTTTCTGTATTGGTCAATCTAATGGTCAGTTCAGGACTTATTACTATCGTTTTGTTGTTTTGATTGTTAAGTATAAGCAAAACCCAAATACTTATATTTCAATTTTGTTTAAATCTTGCTTATTTGTTCAATACTAAGTTATGATAACTTTACTATGCCCTTCCATGAAGCATTTATTGACTATTATACACGTTTGTTCTCACAATTTGGTCAGCTCAGGAAGTTTGTTACTATACAAATATAGTGGACATTTCACTGGTCAGTTTTAGTCATTCAGGGTACTTTCTCAGGGTGGTTCTATATCAACAATCATTTCTATTAATATTGGTATTAGCTACAATATTGCCAAGTTTGGTGCTTTTACCCAATTTGCACAATATTGCACTAACTGACTCCACTAAGTATACCATATCTTTTTTTTAAATGTACGTTATATTTCAGACAGGAATTGCATTTAAAGACCCTATCATTTCACAGGCATAAAGTAAACAATTATTTGTCTGTCTTTGATTCCAGTATTTGAGATCAAAGATTTCAAATAGGTATTTTTACCTTTAAAATTTGCCCTCCCAATATTTCCAGAGCTGGGGAAGATTCTCTTCTTATGAGTTCCTTTGTCCAAATAAGTCGTCATATAAAGCCGAGGATTTTCATATTTTGCAAATTAAAATAAAATATTATTCCACACAAATTATGTAACAAACAGTAAAATCAACAATAAAATGTAACGAGAAAGCTTGAGTATTGATTACGTTTAAGCCTCTGTTTCAATTTTATATTTCGCTGCTCCACTGTCTGAGCTGCTCTTCCAGAATTGAATCTTTGCTTTCATTTGGCTTGGCCGATGCTGCAAAAATGAAAATATGGAAAAAAATTGTTTTTAAAAGGATCAACTCTACAGAGTGAAAGATAAAATACTAAATACTAGACAATGCATATGAGAAAAACAAACCAAAACAAAACAAACGAAACTCGAACAAAGCATTCGGTCAAAACAAGAATGTCAGTATGATGTTACGAATGTAAGGCAAGTTAAACTTAATATTTCAAATCTTGTCTTTCAATAATTGTTTTGATATTTGAACATTTCAAAGAGATACTAACACTTTTAATTCTTTAACTAACATTTTTTTTAATTGATGAAAGTAAAGCAGAATGGTTTTGATCGATTAATTGATGAGTTCAGGGTGAATTTAGAGGAAACACCAAGATGAAAGAAAGACATGTAAGAGCAGAATGGCAAAAGCCGACAATCAAAAAGAGTTTGTAAATGAAGTCAGGGAGAGATCTAAATTCTCGAGTGACCCCTTATCCTTATGTTGATAGAAACCTAAACCACACAACTCTGTTCATTACACACCAGGTGATCAAGAAATGAATGGATGACTCTAAAGGCAGATTACTTTATTTATTTATTACAACGAAAAAGGGGGAAAAGAATAGAAATCAAATAGAAGTGGGCCAGGTGACTTTTTAAATAAATATGTAAAGGCATCAGCTTAATGTGCACAAAGCAAGAGAAAGAGAGAGAGAGAGAGAAAGAGGGAGAAGAGAGAAAGAGAAAGAGAGAGAGAGAGAGAGAGAGAGAGAGAGAGAGAGAGAGAGAGAGAGAGAGAGAGAGAGAGAGAGAGAGAGAGAGAGAGAGAGAGAGAGAGAGAGAGAGAGAGAGAGAGAGAGAGAGAGAGAGGGAGGGAGAGAGGGGGAGTAGGGAGAGAGAGGGAGGGAGAGAGAGGGGAATGATGGAGAGAGGAGGGGTTTGTTAGGTTGTTTAATTGAAATTTACCTCATCCACCATTGTGGTGATCTCACGGTGGATTAAGAGGAAACAGCAAGATAAAAGATAAGAGACAGAGTAAAAGGACCACCCATGAGAGGGAGGGGGGAGGGAGGGAGGGGATTGCTGTTTTTCATTGATATTTACCCTGTCCACCATATGAGGTAACCTCAGGGTGAATTAAGAAGAAACAGCAAGATGAAAGAGAGAGGAAAGAAGTAGGACCTACCAGTAATGCTGCAAACCATCCACAAGAGAAGGAAAGGAGAAAAGAGACAGAGAAAGAGAGAGAGAGAGAGAGAGAGAGAGAGAGAGAGAGAGAGAGAGAGAGAGAGAGAGAGAGAGAGAGAGAGAGAGAGAGAGAGAGAGAGAGAGAGAGAGAGAGAGAGAGAGAGAGAGAGAGAGAGAGAAAAGAAGAGAGATAGATAAATCGATAGATAGATAGATAGAGAGAGAGAGAGAGAGGGAGGGAGGGAGAGAGAGAGGGAGGGAGAGAGGGAGAGAGAGAGAGAGAGAGGGAGAGAGAGAGGGGAGGGAGAGAGGGAGAGAGCGAGAGAGAGAGAGAGAGAGAGAGAGAGAGAGAGAGAGAGAGAGAGAGAGGGGAGGGAGGGAGGGAGAGGGAGAGAGGGAGAGAGGGAGAGCGGAGAGAGAGGGAGAGAGGAGAGCGGGGGCGGGGGGGGGAGGAGAGAGAGAGAGAGAGAGAGAGAGAGAGAGAGAGAGAGAGAGAGAGAGAGAGGGAGAGAGAGGGGGAGGAGAGGGGGGTGAGATGGGCAGAAAGTAACAGAGAGAAACACAGGAAAATAATGACAAAGTCTGAATTTGACACTACATATAGGTAGGGATGATCAAAGCAATGCCATTGTGGCCATAGCCTAGATACCAGATAGGCGAGCTTGCACTTGTGTTGGGACAAGGAGTACTATAAATCTTTCTCTCACCCACAGCATAGACAGCACTTCACTGTTTACTTTCATTAAGTTCATACTGATCTCTGAAAGCTTGCATGGACTGGTGGAGAAACTCTTACCTCCATGAGCCACATTCCTGACTTCGAGGTGGGGTGAGTGTAGGCGTAAAACACCCAGCCTCCTATACCCACAACAAGACCGCAGATCAGAAGAATGATGATGACGATGACGGCCACCGGAGTACTGGAGCCTTTGCCACACTTCCCATTCTGCAAGAAGCCAAACAAAATTTATGTTCTAATGTCACACGGTAACATGGGAGAATATCACATATGTTACGTCTCAACTTTCTTTACATTATATATATATATTATAAATGTATCTTCTCACCCTTTCAAAAGCTGGCGCATGGCTCCAGTTCTACCATCTATGCTAATACTGAGTAAATTTATCTAAAGGGCAACCCCTGTAAGAAAACATCACAATTATTTGCTCTCTGGCAATAGACTTAATCTTTCTTTTGTTCCCAAAGCTATAGTAAGAAAACTTCATCTGAAATTGTAAATACACATATATAAGTTACAGGGCATAAAACAGGGGGGGGGGCTCAGCCTTTTATGTGACTAGAAATTTTTAAAATATCTTTCCTTTCACTTCACTTTATTAATTATTGTCTTTTGTTGTTGCTATTACTGCTGTAGAATTACCTTTTTTTTAAATCCCTTTGAGAATCAACTTGCATTACATAACATATATGTCTTTAGTTTTTCATGTTTAAGCATCTAATTAAATGAATTTATAATGGAAGAGTTGATGTGCAAAGTCATAGACAACATTGAAAACCAACGTTAACTCACAGAAAACCTAACTTATGACTACCATGTTAGAGGTAACTGCTTTAACCATAGTACTTAGCAAAATAAAGTTCATTTCCACCCCACTTTTTTTCATAGAAGTAGCCTAAAATTGCACCAAGTGACCTACAACCCATAGCTTACTTTGTAACTATAACCATTCAATTGTAGCAACAATAATTTGACAAATAATTTACCTTTTTTTTCTTTAAGGAGATCAGTGTTTATACAATAATATATAAATCAGAATCAGACATTGGGAGATAAATTTTAGTTTAGGCATGTTAGCAAGAAACAAGTGACTACACGAAAAGCAATAAAAGCAAAACGAAAGAACAAAGCATTGAGGGTTGAAAATTAGAACCAATTGCAACAGCTAGGTTATTAACAGAAACAAACTTCTTTTTTTTTTTCAAAATCAAATTTTTAATAGAAAGAATGATATAGCCACTTCATTAAGAGAAAATGTTTTTTGTTTAGTTACTGTATGCAGCACATCAAACATAAAAAAGTCTGGGAGACAAAGTTTGTGCAGAGAGAGATGAGTATAATATAATACTACAACAGAAAATTAGCAATCCTATAAAACATTAAGGGAACATGCGCATGTTAATAATTTCCTGAGGAAAGTGGTGAATTAGTAAAAAGTTGAGGACTCAAAACTACCCTGAAATTCTCAAAAGACTGTAGAAATGAAACATCAGGAATTGGATTCAACTGTCAGCTTGGTCAATATATATCTAAACCACCAGAAACTGGATCGGTTGAAGACCTGATTCACAAAAGCCAAGCCACTACATAGGGCTGCTTGAAATTGAGGGGTTCCAATTAGGACGGTCTGACTGACTGACTGAATTGACACACGCACACACACACAAACACACACACATACAATATCCATCTATACCCACCTTGGTGTACTGACTGATGACTGTGTGAAAATGTACTGAGTTTGTATTCACTTATAGGGGAATACACAAAAGAGTAATTACAACAGTTTGACTGACTGATTTCAAACACACACACACACACACACACACACATACAATATCCATCTATACCCATTTCGGTGTACTGACTGATGACTGTGTGAAAATGTGCTGTTTGTATTCAATTATAGGGGCATACAACAAAGATAGTCATTACAACAGTCTGACTGACTTGACTTGACAAAGTACCTAAAGGTAATACTATTAAAAGTATATACTTTTAAGAAGGGTGGTGGAAATTTTAAAAAAAACAAGTCTTAGTTGTACACCGGCAAGACAGGGGGGATTTAACAAGAAGACAAAACATTTATTGAAGTGTCGGGAAAATGTGAGCAAATTCGTGGCAAATGTAAAATCTGCGATACCATGTTATTTCTATCAGACCTATTTTCCGCGATCCTTTGCAAGTCGCTGATCTTATAGCTTATTGCCAAACATTTGTACACTGTAAGTTTTACTTTTCAAAGTTGTTACAATCAACAGTTTTCATTTGTCTTCCTCATTATGTTATAAATATAACTAATCGTTCATATCAAATTGTGTGACACACATACATGAATGCACATATTACATGTATACAACAGTCCATCCTACACTGTTCTGATTTCAGATACAAAAAGCTTATTAGTCTTTAATATCAATAAATTGATGGCACTAGACAACTTTTTACTTCTAATCATAAAGTTTGTAAGAAGAAATGTTTGAACTGTTATTACTATTACATATTTCTCGATGTTGCAGAGAATATTCTACTACAAAAGACTTGCCATAAAAGAAGAGATTTTTTTTTTAATGACAAAACCCCCCAAAAAGAAAAGACAGTTCTATGTGTTGACACTAATTTTATGTCAATGTTGAAATGAGGCCTTGCAGACTAAATAAATCCTTGTGGTGATAATTAAAAGCACACCAGTTGAGGTATTAAACGGTGAATCAAAGGGCATGTGGTTTTTACCAAACAAAAATGATGTCAAACTCATCACTGAAGTTAAAAGACAATAAAAGCGTTTAGGGAATGTGTAGGGAATGTGTACAAAATAAATTCCTTAAACAAACTATATGGTAGAAATATAGGGAAATTAGTGAAAAAAGAAAATCATGAGTGGGAGGGGTGGGGGGAGGGGGGGGGGATGGTGAATTTGATGTGAACAGGAAAACTATTACTTTCCTTGACAGAAACAGATTGATGTGAATATAGAAATAAAATATGGGTTTTTCTATTACCCTTTCCATTTATAAATAATTCATTGACTTGAAAAACATACATAGCCATAACTTTTACAGGTCTGTTGTAAAACTGTCAGAAATCTTTATTGTGTTTTCTTAAAGGAGAAAAAAAAATTCTGGAAAAATGCTTACTTTCTAACTCATGACACCTTTTTCTTTTTCTGGCAACAAATCTGAATTTCTTTAAACAGTAACAGTTATGTGTCCACAACAGGCAACGAGAAGCACGGATGTCAATTAATTATCTTATCATTTCATTGAGGGACAATCTGATAGGTGGAATACAATTCAATGAGGAAAAACAAATAAAGGAAAAAAGGGGCAGGGAAGACTAGGCTAAAAGTAAGAGAGAAAAAAAGGGAATAATGAATGAAAACCGGGCAGATAAGTACTGCCTTGGAAGTGAGATTCAACACACGTGTGTGTGCATACTTACAGCACATTTGTCCTCGCGGGTATTGGGTAAAGGATGACTAATAGGGTCTACGATGTTCACATGAGGTGGGGGAAGATTGCTGCATACCTCTGGATCGATGGTAGACTACAAGAAAGCAAATACTTGTGGATAAGTCATGCGCATAGGTCATCTCGCAGCTTACTTTTTTGTTTTTTGGGGGTTTGGATTTCTTTCTTTTTGCTGTCTTGCAATTGCATCTCATTCAGATGTGTTTGTGTTGCTGTGTAACTTACCTGAAGTTGGCTGTATTTCTTCCTACGTCTCATTACAGGATGCCATTGCTTCTTCTACAATAAGCTTAAGCACATCCAAAAAGCAACTTTCAAGATCCCCAAAGCATCCGAATGCTAAACATTTTATCAGAACCGGTAACATAAACTGACTTTCTGTCAATGCATAAGGAATAACATGTAAAGATTTGAAATGATGCAAGGGTATGCACCATCTGAAGTTTCTAGAACAAAGATGTCAAAATGCCTTATCGCTGATATCACTATTGATCATTGCGATATTATAGTGGTCGTATCGTGACCATTGAAGACAGTTATAAAATTACAGTTTTCTTGTTTCAGGAGGAAATATCTTATGAGATTCTCAACAACTCCAGAATACAAACATATAACTAAACAGACATACTTACAATTGTACACTGAACATTCATGAAAACAAACTAAAATAATTAAAAATTTATACACACCAATTTTTCGTACAAATTTTGAAAACTGTTTTCTGCTTTAGTTCTGTTTAAATGCTGTTGCATAGAGACCACACTTAAGCCATTGTGGCTAATATTTTGTTTCCACGTTTGTCACTTTCAGTTTTGTTAATTTTGGAGAGGGGTGGGGAGTGGTGCCTTGATTTGGGTTGGACCTTTTTAAGAGAGGGACCTCTTCTTTCTTTTGTGTGTTTGTTGTTTTTGTTTGTCCTGTTTGTTGCTTTTTAGTTTTGTTGTTTTGTTTAGTTTTCTCTTCTTTTCTTTTTGAGGAAGGGCTGGGAGGAAGGGGAGGGGTGGAGGGAGCTGTGTTGTTTTATATTTCGTTCTTTCTCTCCAGGAGGGGAGGGGGGGACCATAAGTGTTCACCCTATCTATGATTAGGGTTGATTTCTATTTTCAAAAGTCATTTCCTATGTTGTGATAACTGTCTGTTGTTGTTCGAAGAATATCATTCAATGTTCTAATAACATCATCAATAAACCTGGCAAGACAAACTCCTCACTACTTTTATCGTTCCTTTACAGGTTGCCAGACGATGAAAATCAAAGTTGCAGTTTTTGAGGATTACTTCATTATTGTCTCTCAAGAATGCCTCATCAAAACAAAAAGTGCATGAAATGTTTAAATCAAGATGATGAATATGACAATAAGCTGCTCTTGGTCCTACTTTGACACTGGAGATCATCATGACACGTGTCAGATCAAGAAGCAAAGACAGGCTGAGAGGAGAAATGGCTTCTCAAGTTGCAACACACTCAACATGGCTTTGGCATAGTCAACCAAGCACACAGAAAGAAAAAAGTGTTAATGTCTCATAGAATATTTCCAGGAGAGATGATTATAGAGATACCCTGAGCCACATGGAAATGAAAGCTCCACAGGATATATTTAGAAAGATCTGTTCAAAAGATACAAAAGATATGTTCACAACAATCCAGACATTGAAAATCTTCAAAGAAGGGATATCAGGCATTTTAAAATAGACTCAGAGATACCAGATATTTCAAGAAGACCAACAGACATTTGACATGTTAAAAAAAGATTCAGAGACATTGGATACCTTCAAAAAGATTAAGAAACATTGATGTATTCAAAAAGATTTAGAAACATTGGATGTATTCAAAAAGATTAAGAAACATTGGATATATTCAAAAAGATTAAGAAACATTGATGTATTCAAAAAGATTAAGAAACATTGGATATGTTCAAAAAGAAAAGAGAAAGAAAGAATATGTTCAAAAAGATTCAGATGTTGGATACGTTTAAAACAATTCAAAGACGTTGGATACGTTCAGAACGATTCAAAGACATTGGATACATTCAAACAGATTCAGAGACATAAGAAATGTTCAGAAAGTTGCAAATAAAACCAGGAGAAAACCTTTCAATGTTAGAGACTCTGAATCCTCTACTTTAGGATTCTACCTGAATAGCACATGAAAATTCAATTCACTCCTAAATCCTTTCCCAATTGTCAACAAGAAAGTCAAAACTCCAGGCCTAATGTTTCTTGATTTCGTTGTCACATTGAAGTATGTGAGATGTACACTGCAAAAGCAAGGTGTATCCTCTACATCTTTATATAGATCATATCTGTCCAAGTTTTCTATACCTCTACTATTGGCCAAGCAAAATGTACTGCAAAACAGGCCAAATGGAATTAATGTGGCATTATCAGTATACCTCCTATGTCACAATAGAACATTGAAGTCCAGGATTTTAAGATGATTTCATGTGAACGTCCAGTGACCCTTCGAGATCATGACATCCTTGGGTATACTTCATATTCAAGACATCAAAAACGGTACCACAGTTGATACTTTGATGTCAAGGGACAAATTAATTATTTGGTATATTAATTTTGCATTGCATACCACTGGAAGAAAGGCAAGAGAAAACTATGTTAACAAAACTTAGGTTAAATAAATATTTTTTGGCCGAGTAACATTGGGATGGCTAGATAACAGTTAATAAATTAAGGGAGTGCAAGCAGAAATTCTTACTCTTAAAGAGAAGTTAGTGTGTGCAAGGGTTGAATGAATAAAGAGAATCAGGGGTAAAAGTTATCAAGCCAAATTTTTCAAGTGTTTCTAATAAATGGCTAGCAACCTTTACCCCTGGAGGTTTGCACACATGTTAAAGGATATACATGAATAAAGAGCATTTTAAATGATAAAACGGTGAAAATCAGTCAGATGGAAAAATAAGCTGATGAAAGATATACATCTATACATTAATAAAGAGAAAACTTTGAAGAAATCCAAAATACACAGCAGTTTATCGGGATGATTATTGCTGCTTAACTGTGTAAGTAAGGTCTCAATCGTGCAGTTAAGTTGCGATCTATTTTCATTACAGATTGTGATGAAGAAAGTTTATCTGGCCTGGAAAATTCTTTATGTTAAAATGTACTGCATCTATCCCTTATGTTAGTATGATGCTAAAGAGACAGCTGGCACCACAGAGATCTGACGGCCACTTACACCACAAAATCCATTGAAGCTACTGGCTGCTACTCTTAAACGATCTCCATCTCCATCTGCTCCTTCCGTTGTTGAGGCGGTTGACATCATGGTAGACTGCGTGGGTTCTTGGGTGGTAGCAGGTCTGGGTCGTGTGGGTTCTTGGGTGGTAATATGTCTAGTTTGTGTGGGTTCTTGGGTGGTAGCGGGTGTGGGTTGTGTTAGTTTTTCAGTGGTAGCGGGTGTGGGTTGTGTTGGTTTTTCAGTGGTAGCGGGTGTGGGTTGTGTTGGTTTTTCAGTGGTAGCGGGTGTGGGTTGTGTTGGTTTTTCAGTGGTAGCGGGTGTGGGTTGTGTTTGGTTTTTCAGTGGTAGCGGGTGTGGGTTGTGTTGGTTTTTTCAGTGGTAGCGGGTGTGGGTTGTGTTGGTTTTTCAGTGGTAGCGGGTGTGGGTTGTGTTGGTTTTTCAGTGGTAGCGGGTGTGGGTTGTGTTGGTTTTTCAGTGGTAGCGGGTGTGGGTTGTGTTGGTTTTTCAGTGGTAGCGGGTGTGGGTTGTGTGGTTTGGGCCTTTGTAGGTGTTTTAGTTTCACCGGTTTTCTCAGTGGCTGGGGTGGTAGTTACATCACTGGTGGTTCTTTGGGAAGAAGTGGCATATGTTGGAAGAGGTCTTTGGCTCTCTCCTGTTGATTCTGGAGTCACTAAGGGTGACGTTTGAACAGGCTTTCTGGTGGTACTTGGAGTATTGCCCTTGCACAGACTAGGATCAGCGTGTTTCTAACGTGAATTATTTTAAGATCTCAGTCAGAAAACACAATTCAAATTTATTTCATTAAGTATCTTAATTCAGTGAGAATGGTTAGAAAATATACCAAACATAAAGAAAAAATCTACATTTAAATGACTGTCACTGGTGGTGGTCAAGAAATGATTTAAGTCAGGGGTCTTAGGGTATTTTGTGTGGAAAATGGGTTTCGTGGAACTTTTGGAATTGAAAGCAAGGTTGCAATAACAATATGTCAATATCCTATTGGCAAGGTCGTGTGGTGACTATTTCAGTTCGTATATGTACTGTTTTTCTTCTGTCTCTTTACTTTATTTTGCAAGATTTGCATAGAAATGTACAGAAAACTAGTCTCAATGATCTCGCTATATTAGTGATGTCATTGAGGGGGTGGGAAAGGGGGGGGGTGGGAGAGGTCCTGAGGAAGGCATTTTTACTGCAAACTTGACAAATCTAGTTTATTGAACTACTGGATAGAGCAGCTCATTGCCTTCACATTGATACTATTAAAAAAAAAAAGCTCTGTATGGACTCTTTCATTTTATATGATCTTATTATAAACAATACAGGCCTAACTTTCAACACATTAGGTGCTCATTTTAATCATCACAAAGTACTCTATTCGAAAAATCTACTTTTTACGAACTATTTTCAATATTAGCTAAGATCGGCCACAAATTACGGGAGACATGCATCTGTTATAAAACAAGTGCCATCCAACATAAGTATAAGCAGAGAGCCTAGATGAACGAGAGGTGAGACTGACATGTGACTTCCGTGTCAACACGCCGCTGTCACATAATCACTTTTGGTGAGCATGGAAGCAAATAGGAACGGTAAACAAAAAGGCGATTAAGGCATGGAAAGAGTAATCAATAGCAGAGAAACTAGAGACTCTCTCTAATTAGACCATTGTAACTCCCCCCGCCCTCTGTCAATGATTTTATTAATTAATTAAATGTGTTTATTTCATTGATTTACCTATTTATTTGCATATTTGCTTATTACTCATTTATTTGTTTACTAGTAAACTTCCCTCCACTTCGCGGGTAAGATAACACTTCTATTTCTTTTTTCTTCTTTTTTCTTCTTCTTCTTTTCTTCCTCTTCCTCCTTGTCTTCTAGTATTGATCATCCACTGATTTCATCTGTAAAGTGACAGTTTTAAGTGTTTTACTTCCTCACTCTGCATCTTTTAAAACTGTTTTCAGCACTGATTCTTAGATCAACAAAACAATGCAGGAACCAAAAGAGAAATGGAAAATTATAAAAGTCTTTAAATGTTACAATATCTGTATGTTGAACAATTCACTACCGCTTTCTAGCGATATTTCATAAGCCTACCACTAAAATGGAAAAAAAAAATATTCTCAACTCATAATTTGATTTTAAGCAATATTGAGCGAATAGGCCTAGATCTATAGCCCATAGACAGACACTGTCTTAAAAGTAGATCTACATCTAGAACTTTTCTCCCTTTTTCAGGCTACTCCTATCAAGCCATACTATAAGTAATACCACATGGATCATTTAACATAGGTTATCTTTTTTTCTCTCTCCTTTTTGTACTGAAGGCAACATTAAAAGGAGAAGAAAGAAATAAGTCCAAGGGGAAATGAAAAAGGGGTAAATTTGTTTTTTACTTTTGTAATTTGAGCCATTTATTCCAAAGCACAATTGGCTATGCATGTTTGTATTAGCCACAATTGTTCAGTGTGTTTACCATTCCTATTTGAAGGTCAATTACGTAGTGTTGGAATTGGTTTCCTTTCTTATTTATCTAGGCTCTCTGGTATCAGGGACTCGGAGCAGTTGAAATAGGGTCAACAAGAAGTATTTGAGAGCCTCTCAAGATTGTATGACATATTATTCTTTTCTAGGTTTAGTCGGCCTTATGTGCTGCCCAGCACCATAAAGATACCTACGTTTCTAGGTTCATATACAAAAACATTCAAATAACGGGGGGGGGGGGGGATCAAAGGTTGCTTTTTTACAGTGATTTGCAGTCTACTTTTTTATTTATTGTCCGAATGCCCCCAATTTTGGTATATAGCATCTATATAGCATCTATGAAGCAATACAACATTTCAATCAGTAGCGATTTTTGATATCTCTTCAAAATTTTGCAAAAAGATTTTTTCTGTGATTAAATTTGCCAAAAATTGGAAAAGCTGCTGTATGCATTTTCAAAAAATTCATAAAATCAAAATCGAAAATCGCTACTGATTGCGGCTAGATGTTCAACCGAATAATATGTGTGCAAATTTCCAACCAAGTTTGTTAAAAACTGAAAAAACCTATTTGAATTGAAGTTGGTGTTTTCGCAATGAAAATCCAAGATGGTGGCGTTCCCATGGCAACCATATGATAAAACGAAAATTTCTTCTTTTTCCCAGCTAATTTAGACATGTTGAGCTCAATGGTAGTGCTTAAGATTGTCTATTCTAAATAATTTAAAAAATCATGTTCAAGACAATGCAAAGTTTTCACTTTCATGTTCAAATAGAGGTCAATTTAAAGTTAAAATAAGAGCTCCATGAGGACTAAGTAGGAAGAAACAAAAGCCCGTGGGGGACCCCTGATTAAGGTGAAAAGTGAATGGAGAAAGAAGCCTGGAGCCTTTATTTCAATCTTCACTTACTTGACAAACCTCTACTTCTACCATCAGTTCAACACATGAGCATGTGAAGGCCCAGGATACAAAAGCAAGTTTGATAGGGAAGCCCTCAGAACAGTAGAAAGTTACCCACAACATTATGAGAAGCGATCCATCTACTTCCATTGAAATTAACCCTGTCCACCATAGGCAGTGACCTCATGGTGAATTAAGAGGAAACCGAAAGATGAAAGATAAGTTAAAGGAAAGAAGTAGGACCTACCCGCTAACAGGGTGAAAGAAGAATATGAGAGAAATGCAAGCAAAAAGACAAAGACAAAAAAAGTTGTGAAGGTATCCAAGATGGAAAACGCAAAGCAATTTACCAATTATTAAAGACAAAACACAAATTTCCTTTGCACAAACACTCAAGCTCATCATTACATGAGCGTCAACATGCAGAATATTTTAGGCATGGCATGCAAAACGTTCTAAACGGTGATCTCTGTCACATTTAATTTCCATGAAATTTCCAACCTAATCAAAATGTAAACGTGAGGACAAATCTGGTGGGGCAAAGGAACCCTTAAACAAGAACAACAACAAAAGAAAATAGAAAAGAAAAAGGAAGCACAATTTAATCTTCCAATGTTATCTTTTAAAATAAACTTATAATGTTTGCCTTGTCCATTTATAATGTAGAGCCAGGTATTGAGTTAAAAGATGAATAATGCCACAGATATTGGAGGATGTCTTTGTTACCCAAGAAAAGTGCATTTATACCATTTTGTCTATTGGATCAAAGCGGCCATTGCCACAAAATGCCACTTCACCATAATTAATGAATATCATATTGCTTGACAATAATGAGAAGTAAATGAAAAGGTCTTCACACTGGATATCACACTGACCAGATGCTTGTTTTTTTGTTGTTTGTTTTTATGCCATGGAAGATCACTCCTAAGACCAGATACTGCAGCTTATAGAAAGATTGCTTATCATTCTGTTAAAATTTGAATATGGTAGGAAGAACAGGAGACTTTGTCCACATACATGATGCCTCCAGATATACTGATGTTTGGACATTTCATAATAGAAATGTAGGCTTTGGATGTTATAACCCCAATGTGTGTAGCAATTCATTGATTGAGCCAAAACATTTATTGTTTACAGCAGTAGTTCAGGGTAACCACATAGATCATCTACAATGTGCTCCAGTAAACCAACTGACGGAATTAGGAAGGACAGATAATTGAATACTTTTGGGAAAGTTTTGGACAGTGCCGTATCAGGGAAAAGGAAGTTCATGATGTCAATACAGTACTAAACAGCAAGGCAGGATGTCCAAGGTACAAACATATTCTAAACGATGTATGGATTGATTGATTTACTCATTGCTTGACTTATTTATTCCTTAGTTCATTGATTGATACGATTATTGATTGAATTTTGCATTTTAACGCCTGAATATTTTACTTTATATAGGAGGGGGGAAGGGGACATGGGGATTGGCTTATCCAGGGACAGCTCAGGCATATAAATATTATTTGTTGATGCCTCATGTTAATCAAAATGATTAAAGTAGTGAAATACATATTATACTTATATACTTTGAAGAAAGGGCAAGCTCTGACCATCTGCTTCAGGTATACTCAACCCAAACCAAAAACAAAACAAAAAAAGAGAAAAAGAGAAAAATATATACAATATTATCAAAATCTAATGACACAATCCTTTTAGAAATCTCATTTAGGAAAGATGCAATAGCAATAATCTCCTGCTGCCTTGCAGAGGTCTTATCTGCCAATTAGATGGTCAATGACTCTAGAGTTAACAATCTGGTAGGGGGCCTCAGAATGACACAAACAGATTTTAGAATGTTAGAGCAATGTTAGAAATGGAAAAGAGTTAGAATTAGTTGAAGAAATGGAAAAATTCAAAGTAGATATTTTGGCTATTACAGAAACAAAAAAAGGACAAGGAATAGAAAATGTAGGACCGAATCATATTTTCATCTTCTCAGAAGTAGATGTCAAAGATAGAGCTAGAGCAGGAGTAGGCCTCCCTAGTGCATAAAAGACATGAAAAGCTACTAGAAAGTTGGAAATTTATAAGCCCACGGCTATTACAGGTAAATATTAAACCAAAAGACAAGAAATTAAATTATTAATAACTTATGGCCCAAACGAAGATGCAACTAAAGAAGAAAAAGATATCTTCGAAAACGATTTACAAATAGCTGCAGAGAATTTTAAACCCAAACAGGAACTTTTAGCTTTTAGGAGATTTAAACGCTAGAGTAGGCAACAAAATAGAAACATCAGGAGGAGTAATAGATAAAGAAGGAGAGACAACAACTTCTCCAAATGGAGAGAGACTAATAGATTTTTGCCTAAAGAATAACATGAAAATAGCCAACAAATTTTTTCCTCATAAAGATATCCACAATTATACAAAAGTAAATGAAGACAGGTGTGAAAAGTCAATGATAGACTACATAATAGTTAGCAGCTACCTTTTTACAGTACATTGGATGCAAGAGTAAACAGAGGAAGAGAAAAATGTATACATTGGATGCAAGAGTAAACAGAGGAAGAGAAAATGTATTGATCATCCCTTAGTGATTGCCAAATGAGATAACTGACTGAGGAAAACAAACAGAAAAGGAAAGAGAAGAAAGCTACTAAACTCAAAATAGAGGAACTAAATAAACCAGTAGTAAAACAGGTATACCAATCTAGGATAAAAAGATTTATCAGTGAAAGACAGATGGATCTGAATGAAAGCACAATAGAAGAAAAGTGGCAGATGTATAAAGAAACACTCCTCAGTTGTACTGAAGAGGTCTGTGGTAGGAAACAAATTAAAGTAAATGTATCAATGCTTTCATTTTGCCAATGATTTAGTTCTGTTTGGAAAAATCAGAAATTGACCCTCAGTCGAATATGAACATTATGAACAATGAACTAAATAAAAGAGGAATGAGAGTAAATGGAAAGAAAAACCAAAACAATGCTAGTTACTAGGAAGCTAAAACACAAAATCATAAATTGGGCAGGAGAATTTAGAACAAGTTCACAGCTATAATTACCTAGGAGTAATGATTAACTCAGATGGAAAACTAAGAAAGAAATCAGCCAGAGAATCAAAAAAGGCAAGAGCAATATATAACGATCTAGGAAAGGCATTTGTAAGTAAGCAAGAGTTGTCAACAAAACCAAAATGGCAGTATAGAATACAGTTTATTGTCCTACTCTCTCTATGGCAGCGAAACCTGGACCTTAGACAGTAGAGAATACAGTAGAGTACAGGCAGCTGAAATGAAATATCTAAGAAGAGTAGTAGGAAAACTAAAAGAGACAAAAATCAGAAACACAACAATAAGAAATCAAAACCACAGCAGCCGGCATAAAAACAAAGATAAAAAACAAATCAATTGAGATGGTTTAGGCACGTAAAACAGAATGAATGACAATAGAATAGGTAAATCCGCATACAGTGCTAAAGCCCAAGGTAAAAGACCAAAAGGCAGACCTCGGAGAAAGTGGGAAGAAGATATAAAAGAGGCATTGAAGCACAGAAATTCAACATTTTTGGAAGGAAACAGAAAGTGCAGGACAGGGCATCCTGGAGAAAGATCATCTCAGGCATCTGAACCCATACAATCGAAAGGTAGGATGGAAACTGATAAAGGAAGAAAGAAGCTTGACACAAAACCAAGACTAGAAGAAGAACAAATTTAGCATCAGAATACAACCATTTAGGGTCACAGATTTTGACAATATAACTCCATACGTTTCTGATCACAAGTAAGGAACATTGTAAGGCAAATCTTAAAATCAGCTGGCATTTTAATTGTTTGTTTGTTGTATGTTTGTGTTTGTGCATGTGTGTGTTTGATCATTTTTCTTGCTTCCTTCCTTATTCAAAATGTACACGCTAACTCATTCAACCCATGACTTTTGTTACACAGGCCAAACACGGACAATAAGGGAATGGGATTCTTTTTCGCTCTGGGAAAATTTGTTGAATGGAATGAAACACAACTCTGTACAGAATGAAAGTAGAGCTCTCGCTTTAAAAAAATTATCAAAAATTGTCTCCTCATTTCCTGCTATGTAAATATTTAAAAAAGTGGTAAGAATCTCTGGGATGTTACAAGATGGAAGGAACACTGTTATGTTTAATTCCATTCAACAGATTTCAGGCACTCTAATTCTCTGCCCAAAATTAGACATTAAAAACACCAGATTAAAAAATAACCAGAAAACGTTAAAACCACAACTTAGTTAAAAACATTCCACACAGTGCAATATATCTTTGAGAGCTGAAACATAAAGTGTGAGCTTGTTTCTTCATAAAACATGTGACAAGTAAAATTGACAGTATTCTTAATTTGACGCCCACTTTATATACTCTGTGATGACACTCTAATCTTCTGCAATCTTTGTCTTTGTGCAACATTCAAATCTCATTTTCATAAATGTGAATGTTTATTCCTGGTCATGCTAATAAACTCTTTGACTATACATCCATGGTTTGGTAAAAAACAAAAAGAAGTAATTTACTGTCAAAATATCAAATGGCCAATTTCGTCACAATCTTAAAACCAAAGGCAAACAAGTAACTGTGCAGATCTTAAAATTCCTCTGTAAAGTAAATGAGTACTTGGCCATAACTTAAAATTCCTCTGTAAAGTACATGAGTACCTGGGCATAACTTAAAAATCCTCTGTAAAGTACATGAGTACCTGGGCATAACTTAAAAATCCTCTCTGTTGACATGCAAACATTTTCATTCTTCCTTACTGAGGGAAAAGCAAAGGCAATTAAGAGGCGATACAACATGCTCACATGTCACCATAGCAGACAGAATCTTTCAACATGCGATTTTCATTTAAAGAAAGTGAAAATATGGTAACTTACAGTTCTTTGGCAACCATAGCGATCCCAGTGCTGCCGATACCAATCTAGGCCATCAGAGCAACGTCCAATGGCATTACACCATTGGCAATTAAAGTTAACTCCCACATGTTCCGTGCATGACTTGCAATCTTGCAATGTGTTGCATGCTGAGGAAAAGTTTTATTGTCGTTAATATTTTATCTGCCTGATAATGTGTATATACCATCACTTTCTTGCAGTTTTGTGAGGGGAAAAAAGATGATGCGTATCGTGAAACCAAAATTGTGATCACTTAGATGTTTTTAAAATTGCATAATTTTAAACAAACTAAGACTAACATCCTGTCCAGGAGATGATGCATTAATATCTGATCAGTTTCATGCTATAGAAATTGAGAAAAGCTGTAGCTCTATGGGCCGTATGTAATGGCCTTGAAGGAATTACGTTTTTTTAACTTATCTTATGTGCCTACATAGCTGTTCTCCTGCATGATTGAGAGGGACATTCAATAAATTAGTATTTAGTCAGAATAAGCTGCTGGTTGCCATTTTCCTGCAAGCCAAAATCTGTAACCATTTATTTAGAGAAGTCAGAGTTGATCTAAGCGTTTTATCATCATAAAAAATACACTAATTTATTCGAACAGGGCAAAACAGTTGGGAGCATATATGTTGTTATCTGATATCCTTGTTTACTTACTTGGTAAAGGTTGCAGAACAATTACAGATTGGGATTTCACTGCCGCCTCCTTTACAATAACTTTGTGATATTGGTAGATTGTTCGTCTTTTAATGTCTGTTGGAGAAAGGGTAACATGAAGTTTCAATCAATGTGTGCACACCAGATATTATAATATTAATCACTCTACATTATTATAATCTGTTCATATATATACTAGAGGAGTTTCACGATTCTATGGGTAAGAAAAAAGCAATAACACATAATTTTTCGTCTTCTTCTTTTTCATCTTTTTCTCCTTCAAAGCATGTTATAATATCATACTAATTTTATTCTCGGTCTTCTTCTTCTATCTTCTTCTTCTTCTTCTTTTTTCATCTTCTCCATTTTTATATGATAATAATATCTCTTATTTCTTCGAAATTTAAGAAAATTTAAATATCAATAGTAATAAATTTATCCTCCATATCTTAATTTTCTTTATTGCTTCCTTGTCATCTTCTTCGTTGTTGCTTTTGTGTTCTTCGTCTTCTTTGGGTCATGTTATTGTAGTCTTTAGTATCATTTTCTAATTCTAGCTTTTTAAATCATTATTGGTACCAATCTTGTTATCCCTCTTCTTCTTTAACCTCTTTTTGTTTGTCTTCTGCATCTTTTTGGTGAGTAATTATCTATGCCATCTCCATGTTCTTCAAATTTATTATTTTAATGATTATTGATATAAGGGTAACAAGATAGAAACTAAACTATTATTATTAATAACAGGTGACCAATGTGAAATAGACATGTTCTTAATCAAACTAGGTTTTTGTAACTTGTTTGGAAAATATCTAATGTCAGCAATCAACAAGATAGTTGTGGCGTCGGAGGTCGAGTGGATGGGCTGAGTGGTTGAGATCAGAAGGTCTCAGTTTTGAATACTAGCAAAGCTACGTCCGACATTGTGTTCTTTGGGAAAGACATTTGCACGCATTCTCCCCACTTAATCCAGGTGCAAATGGGTGCAAGCATTAGCTTGGGGTAAAAACCTATGTCAGACTGGTGTCCTGTCCAGGAGGTGATTTTGATAATCACCTGTACTGCTTCATGCTATGGAAATTGGGATAAGCTCTGGGTCTATGGGCAGTAACAGCCTTGAAGAAATTTACCTTCTCCTTTTCTTTTTTTATCAACAAGATGACCAACCAGCTTTTCGTCTCCTTTGCAACTTATGTTCCCATTTTCATTATAAGACAAGATAACAAAAGGACAACAACTAGTGCTCAGTCTGTTATGCGCTTCTTTCCTAACG
>JAXRKP010002210.1:2500-10000 GCA_037039925.1 Doris montereyensis | reverse complement strand
TGAATAAATGTGAAAAATTTTAATGATGAACTGTTTAGTTTGAAGAATCCTTCTTTGCCCCAGGTGAAGCATTGGAAAGCCTCCTGTCTACCATATGCCATTATTTCAAGGTGAAAAAAGAGAGATAGTATGATGAAAGAAAGACATAAAAGAGTGGAAGGAAAGAAGTCGGACCTACCAGCACCCACCGTCAACCACCCACAAGCATTAAAAGAAAAGTTCAGAAGACATATCCATATACTAGCACACACACACACACACACAACAAGAAACACACCCACAAATGAAAATATTTTATTGACTTTAACAAGTGACTTAAATACTTTCCATACTAAGGCTAGGCCTGAGCACAAATAATTTTCTAAGCAAGTCACTCATTATCTCTGAGCTCGCAACTTTCATATGTTTTCGATGATGTAATGATAGACAAGCAGAAAGAAGAAAAGGTACCCTGCTTTAGTGGTTCTTTTAAGCTTTTGTTTTCAAGTCATTGCTTTTCAAGCCATTAGACTTACCCAGACCAAATAATAAATACTGGATTGGTCACTGAGAGAAAGATCAAAATTGGCCATCAGAGGAGCAATGTACTGAGTGGCAGTCAGCCACTGATGGAGAAAGGGACTCATGTAGATAAAACCTGTCAATATAAAATAACTTATGTGATGGGAACATTAAATTGATAAATCTTGACAAACTATTTTCAACAGCTCATTTAATACTTTAAAGATGAAGCTGCGCCATAAAGTTGCGTACACTAATTTTATTTTCTTACCTTTTATCATAATCCTCTCTATAGCAGTTATCTTTTTCCACATGTTTAATGCAATATAGGACTTATGGCATTCTTAAAACTTTTTTCTTTGACATTATCTTTGTCCTCAAACGTATCATACATTATCAAATGTTATCACTATGGGGTATCTACAAAATACCGGATTCCAAGCATTAAATTATATGGCATTCAATAACAATGCTATCTTAAATATGCTTTCCACTCTTTTGTTCTCTCAAACTACGGTTTGCACACCTGTGTACCGAAACATGTATTGCCATGTGTTACAAAGGATAATAAGAAATTCTCATTAATCAGCCTACCTCCAGTAGCAACTGTGACATTGTCCACCAAATGGCCGTAAAATGGAAATTTAAACTTCAAAGGCAGAACCTGTAAGGATATAGCACAATTCAGCGAAACTGAAACAACAAAAGGTAAAATACTAAACAAACAAAAACTGTCTGCCATTTTTTACCTCTACTACTACAACTACTACTACTATTACTCCTCTTTTCCTCCTCCTTTCCCTACTACTAAAACTACTACTAATATTTACTACTACTTGTGAAATAAATTACATTAAATAAATTAACACCCCATAGGAACAAAGACATGACAAATACATGGAATAGAAAAAAACATTGGGAATCGAACCAGATTCAAATCCAGTTCACGAGTTGTTTTTTTTTATTTCTTTTTTTATTCATTTGCTTTTTCACGTTTTTTAAATTCTTATCATTCATTGATTTCTCATAACCACGCAAGGCTTGGAATTCGTTCAAAATTGTTTGTAGCAGTGGAAACCAGTAGTGTCTATGTATTTGTTGTTTAACCGAGGCGCAGGACAAAAGATTACACAAAAATTTGATCAATCAATTTACAGTTAGCAATAATAAAAATAATAATATTATTAATAAAAATAATAATAATAATAATAATAATAATAATAATAATAATAATAATAATAATAAAGATGATGATGATGATGATGATGATCAATTGACCTGTGCGTTTGATTGAGGGAAACTAAGAGATGGACTGACAAAACCCTTCTCAGCCGGCTCATAAAAAATAATAATTCCATCATAGACATAAGGACATATAACTTACCGCTGCCTCTATGGCTTCGTGAGAGTGTTTCATGCTGGTGGCCTCTCTCAACTCGACCAGTAACTATCAAAAACTTGGGTGTTGGCTATGATCTCATAGTAATTGTTTTTGTCCTGGAACAATATTGCAATGAAAACAAAAACAAAGAACAGAGTGAAAAATTGAACACTTTGTTTAGTTTCAATAGTCGAAGTAGTAAATGGAACAATTAGAATGGATAGCTTAGAAAGAATATAGAGCGTGAAAATTGAGTAACTACTTGCATTTAAAATCGCCCAAATATTCATCCCATTAGATCAGCTTAAACTCAACACAAAGCACAAGTAAAAAAGCTGTCAAATCTTGTCACCTGCACATATTTTAATCTAATAAAATAAGACTGTGGAACAAACTGCAAACAAGAATTGATCTACAGCAGTAGTGCTGGGGGTGTCAAAATCGAACTGTGTACACTTCTTCAAAAACAAGTTGGTAAACGAAAAATAAATTCAAAATCGGGCCCGCTGACAGTAATAGTAATACCAGGAACTGAACTAGTCAAGGAATAGGAATAATAATAATACTGTGCTAATGATGAGGCTTCTCGTTCAATCTACACGACTCACATGGATAATTTTTGGATCAACAACGGGGTCTTTTTGTTGTAGGACCAGTCACGTCTTTTCCATCTTGCGTAGTGGTGATATTTGGGAAGTACTTGATGTGCCATTGTGACATCCCCTGTGATCAAGATGCGCCATCAGGGAGAAAGAAGAAGACAAAGGGCTGTTTTAATCTTGTGCAGATCATTACTTAAATATATAATATATTGTATGAAATTTAGTTATTTAAACCATTGTATAGAATACGATAAGCTTTGAATTATTTTTTTTTAGTGATTGATTTTACCTACATCAGAACTTAGATGAAATCTGGATTTTTGAATCGAATAAATTTAATTTGACCTGACTGCCCTGTAAACAGCCAAGGATCTTAAACGTGCACAAAATGATGTGATGTGTAAGCACATGGGACCTCTTTCCTGTGTATATATAAGAAAAATGTGTGCATTCACAAGGACGCTTTCCTTAAACTGTGTATGCTAGTCTCTATCTATCTGTCCCATGGCGGAGGCCATTGGGACGCTACCGATGACTAAATAACCAGTCTTCTCCACTCCTTCCTGTCCTTCACCCGTCTCATAAGGTCACTTAGCTTCAGGCCCGTCCATTCAGTGATATTGTCCTCCCATCTCTTCTTTTGTCTGCCTCTTCTCCTGCCTCCTCTGACAGTTCTTTTTTGAAGCACGGTTTTTGGAAGCCCTCCTTCTCTCACCAAGTGTCCAAACCATTTCATTTTACACCTTTTGACAGAGGTGAGAAGGTCTTCGTAAAGACCAATGGTTTGTCTTATTCTGTCTCTGACTTCTTCATTGTTGATATGGTCTTTGAGAGGGATACCGAGCAGTCTTCTAAAGCACCTGATTTCTGTTGCCTGTATTCTCTTCTCTATATCTGCAGTTAGTGTCCGTGTTTCGCAGGCGTAAAGAAACACTAAGTGAACAAGGGAGCGCATAAGTTTTATCTTTGAGCTAAGGGAGACTTTGTTGTCTTTCCAGATGGTTCCCATCTTGGCTAATGCGGACGTTGTCATTGCACTCCTTGTTAATACTTCAGGTTTTTGCTCCCAGATATTTAAACTTGTTCACAGTTTCAAGCTTCTTGATGATGTCAGCATGGATTCCAGTGTCACTGTTGATCATCAGTTTTGTCTTGCTTATACTGATTTCCATGCCGTATGCTGCGGAAGATGCATCCAGTCTTCTGACCAGATTATTCAGTTCTTGCTCTGTGCCTGTAAGTCCGTCAATATCATCTGCAAAGCGCAAGTTTGTGATTGTTCTTCCACCAATGCTCACTGTTCCTTGGTGGCCGTCGAGTGTGTCTGTCATAATTTTTTTTCGAAGAAGACATTGAAAAGGGTCGGAGAGAGCAAACACCCTTGTCTCACTCCAACCTCCCGTTTAGATATACTGCACTGCTGGCCTTGTTATAGAGGTTCTGTATGGCACGGATAATGTTGGCGTTGATGTTGTAGTGGTTCATGGTAGCCCAGAGTGCAGCGGGCCACACTCTATAGAAAGCTTTCTTGAAGTTTATGAATACGTGGTAGAGCTCTTGTTGGTGTTGAAGGTATCGTTCGCACAGAATTCTGAGGTTAAATATCTGCTCAGTTGTACTGCGCCCTGCTCTAAATCCTGCCTGCTCCTCACTTATGATTGCCTCGGCTTGTGGCTTCAGTCTGTTCAGTATGATCTTGAGCATAACTTTGCTAGGATTGCAAATGAGACTGATTGTGCGGTAGTTGTTGCACTGCTGTAGGTTTCCTTTCTTGTGAACGGTGTTTACTAAAGACTGGGTCCATTGAGTTGGACATCTTCCTGACTCCCAGATCTTCTGGCAGATTACGCTAAAGCGTCTACCATGGCCTCACCCCCTGCTTGGACAAGTTCTCCTGTGATATTGTCTATGCCTGCAGCTTTTCCTTTCTTCAGAGATTTCACTTCTTCCTCCATTTCTTCTCAAAGGATGGGAAATTCTCTGTGTCTGTTGTCGGATGTGTGTTGAGCTTTCTGTGTCGCCTACTGCGCAGAGAGTAGAGGTCTGAGCAATACTTTGTCCACCTGTGTGTGATCTATTTGCTCTCGGTCAGGCACTTTCCGTAACGGCATTGGGCCGTCCATGTTTGCTGCTCATAAGGTGTTTGACTATTTGATACGCTTTCCGGGTGTTGTTTAAATTAAGGTGAGGTAACGTTCGATATCGTTGCATTGAGCCGAGATCCATTCCTCTTTTGCTTCCTGCATGCCCTTCTTTACCATCTTGTCTGCTTGTCTGTACTTCTTTGCTCCATCTTCACTGTCATACTTTTGACTTCTTTAGTTCACTCCTTTTGTCACATAGTTTCAGCAAGTCCTGTGAGATCCAAGGCTTCTTGATGGGCCGCTTCTTGCCGAGGACTTCAGTGGCCGTCTCAGTCACTGCGGTGTTGAAAGTGTCAATGAAAATGTCTATATCACTGCCGTCCGCGTCGAGTATTAGGAGTGGTGCGAATTTGCCTCCAATCTTAGCCTTAAAATTTTTTGCCACTTCTGGGTCTTGCAATTTCTCCAGGTCAAACTTTATTCTAGTGTGGCCCTGCTTCCTCATCTTCTTGAGGTGTGAGCAGAAGGTCATCATGACTAGTTCATGGTCGTTGTTGATATCCGCTCCCAGGAAGCTGTGTGTCCTGGCAGTGTTGACTGACGTAGGGAAGCATCTTCTCACCAGGATGTAGTCTATCTGGTGGTGGGTGCCGTTTAGGCTGTGTCAGGTTCACCGTCTAGATGCCTTATGATGGCCGAATGTGTTGGTCACTTTCAGGTCATTGAATGTGGCGAATTCTAACAGTTTTAATCCTTTCTCGTTAGTTTCTGTGTTACAATAGCATTCGCATGTGTCTTTCCAGTCTTTCTGTGCATCACTGCACCTGCTGTGTCTTTGTGCACGAGAAACCGACACCTTCTTCATGTCTGTCCTCCCTACCACTGTAGTAAAGCTTGTGGCTTTCATGGATTGATGTTTCTCCTATACTCTTCCATCTCATCTCACATATTTCAATGATGCTCCAGTTATATTTTCTCAATGCATGTGTTAGTTCTTCTACTTCACCAGGAGCATTTAGTGTCCTGACGTTCCACGTACCAATGGTTGTGTTGTTGCACCTAGCAGATATCTTATCTTTAGTGGCACCAGCCGCATTATTTTCCACTTCCACCCTGGTGCCGAAGGTGTAGTGGCGGCCCTTGTCAACCCGGGCACCGACCGAGCCGGGTATGGAATTTGTTCTGCTTTTGGTCATCTTGTAGTGTATCTTGGGCTGTGATGCCTGGCGGAGCCCATCCCTCTCCAGACCTGGCCACGACCGATATCCTCCAACTTGGAGGCTTGCCCTGACCACGGTGTATGATAGTATGATGGTCTTAATCATATCTTTGGATATATTATGTCACTAGTGAAAACCAGTTGATAAATATGCCAGATAAATTTACATAAACATGTATCAAATACAATACATAGCTGAAAGAAAAAGACACAAGATAAGCACTAATAATTAAACGTTGAATAAATGAATTTATCAAGAATGAGTTCTCTTCCTTTAAGCATACGATTGATAGGATGTGCTTTTCCCCCTCTGTTTTTGCTTAGATGTAAATCAATCTCCCATTTTTAGAAATTTGCGAGTTAATTCTTTCTTTAAGAACATTGATGGTGGTTTCTTCAAAACCCTGTTCAACTATAATGACCTGAAGCTTTAGTAGAGAAATAATCGTTTACATACAGAAATCCTCTAGGTAAATAAAAACTTATAAATTTGAAAATAATGATTTTGCTTTCAGCCTTTTAGAAATGAGCACCCCTTCCTACAATACAGTGGGGCTTGGCCTATTCAAATGTTTCAAAATTGAGCTGCTGATATCAAGAGTTCCTTGTTATTGTCAAATTCTTCTTGCTCATTTTGGGATTTCTTAGCGAAAATGACTAACTACCCAATTACTTATATAAAATTCTGATTTTAACATCATATTGTTATTTCTACCTAAAAAGCATTTTTAAACATTAAAAAAAGAAAACCTCTTCAATTAGTTTAAATTATCTTTATTCATCCTTTAAAAAAAAAAAAGGAAATCATATTTGTGTTATCACAACATATTTCCGTTTGAAAAATAACAGAATACATCAATGTCTTTAAGCAAAAATAAATTTAACTTAAGTTCATCATAAATATATAGTTTAGGAGAAATATATATAAAGATAAGAAAGTGAGTAAATAGATAAGGCGGTGAAACAATATACATAAACAATAATTAATGAGTAATCCGCTCAGCTTCATACACATTCATCAAATTATCATAAATCATTCATTCATCATTCATCAATTTTCATTGCTTAAACACATGTAAGTAAAAGGTCATTATGCATTTTAAAGTTAAGTATGGTCAAAATTTTGTATGGCACTTGGAAGAAAAGATTTAAAATATCTCTTAATGCGAGATTTTATAGGTATAAGTCGACTGCTTTTACTACTTGTTTTGGGTATGGGGAAAACAGGATGGGTGTTGTCTCTAAGTATACTCCTGAGTTTGATCTTGCATTGATTTTCATACAGATCTTCAAAGCTCTTCAGCTCTACATTATTTATGTTTCCTGACATGTTTCAGTATCCTATTAAATTTCTTCTTTTCTCTATCCCTTGTATTCCCTCCCATGCTGTTATACTAAGCATAATAATACTCTTTATGCAAGCTTGATAGAAAAATCTTATTAAAATGTTATCAATTTGAAATTCATGAAGCTTCCTCACAAAATACATTCTTTTGTTTACATTCTTTAAAACTTTATTTGATTGTTTTTGCCCTTCTAGCTTCTCGTAAAAAATTATGCCAATACAGTGGAACCTTTCTAATTGGTAAGTCTCAGTGGATTGTAAAATCGTCCCGATTTGCCAGGGACCTAGGGAATTTGGTTTTCCCTCAGCAGTTTGAGGTACCTAAGCCCTTCTGTGAGTGGTGAAATGCGAATTATATGAACAAGTAA
>JAXRKP010000221.1:400000-425108 GCA_037039925.1 Doris montereyensis | reverse complement strand
TGAAGACAGAGCCCTGTTCTCAAGGCCATCATAGAGCCATTTGGGATCATTTGCAATGTCTAGTGTAGACATATTAATATTATCAATTATGTTTTGCATATTGAATTGCAGATTGCAAAGTAATCATTGCTGCAGATTTCTGAAAATGTCAGTTGAAGAATAATTTTCAAAGTTTTACATGCAGTCCCCAATACCTATGCAAAAGTTTGACATGCAGTCCCCAATATCTAGACGAAAGTTTGACATGTAGATTATGTATGTATGTATGTATGTATGTATGCATGTATGTCTGTAAGCACATATCTATTCATCTATGTATGCATGTATAGTATGTATGTATCTATTATGTATGTATGTACGTACTACGTATGTATGTATGTATGTATGTATGTATGTATGTATGTATGTATGTATGTATGTATGTCTGATGTATGTATGTATTGTATGTTTGTATGTATTGTATGTATGCAGCGCATCTGTTGTATGTATGTAGAATGTATGTATTTTATGTATCTATGTATGTATGTATTTATGTGATGTATGCGACGTATTTATGTATGTATGTATTTATGCTATACATTTTGTGTATGTATGTATGTATGTATGTATGTACGTATGGTATGTATGTATGTATGTATTATATGTATGTATGTATGTATGTATAGTATGTTAGGTATGTATGTATGTATGTATGTATGTATGTATGTATGTATGTAGTAGTAGTAGTAATAGTAGGAGTTGTGTAGTAGTAGTATGTTGTAGTTAGTAGTAGTAGTGAGTAGTAGTTGTTGTAGTAGTAGTAGTAGTGGTAGTAGTGGTAGTATGTACTAGTGGTGGTGGGTAGTAGTAGTAGTAGTAGTAGTAGTAGTCCGTAGTAGTAGGTAGTAGTATTAGTAGTAGTAGTAGTTAGTGGTAGTAGGTAGTAGGTTATAGTAGAGTTGTGGTAGGGTAGTGGTAGTGAGGTAGTGGTAGGTATGGTTAAGTGTTAGGTCTTTTTAAGTAACGGGGGTTGAAAGGGGGTTAGTAGACTTAAGGTGCAGGGTAGGATTAGTAGTAAGGGCCCCAGTGTGGCCGGGCAGTCCTAGTTGGTTGTGAGTAGTAGTTGATAGTAGTAGTAGTAGTAGTAGTGTAGTAGTTGTAGTAGTAGCAGAGTAGTAGTAGTAGTGTAGTGTAGTAGTAGTAGTAGTAGTAGTAGTAGTCCTTAGTAGTATTAGCAGGAGTAGTGGTATGGTGGTAGTAGTAGTAGTAGTAGTGGTTGTACTGTCGGTTGTGGTCGCAGTAGTAGAGTTAGTAGTTGGTAGTAAGTGAGTTGTCGTAGTCAAGTAGTAGTGGCAGTAGTAGCTAGTCAGGTAGTCATGCAGTAGTAGTAATAGTAGTAGTAGTTGTAGTAGTAGTAGTAGTAGTAGTAGTAGTAGTTGTAGTACTTGGTAGTAGTAGTAGTAGTTGTAGTAGTAGTGTAGTAGTAGTAGTAAGTAGTAGTAGTAGTAGTAGTAGTAGTAGTAGTAGTAGTAGTAGTAGTTAGTAGTTGTAGTAGTAGTAGTAGTAGTAGTGGTAGTAGGTTAGTAGTAGTAGTAGTTGTAGTGTGTAGTAGTAGTAGTAGTAGTAGTAGTAGTAGGTAGTTAGTAGTGTGTAGGTATGTAGTAGTGTAGTAGGTAGTAGTGGTAGTAGTAGTAGTGGTAGTGTAGTGGTGTGTAGTGGTATTGGTTATAGTAGTTGTAGTGTGTAGTGTGTAGTAGTAGGTAGTAGTAGTAGTAGTAGTAGTGGTAGTAGTAGTAGTAGTAGTAGTAGTTGTAGTAGTAGTAGTAGTAGTAGTGTGTAGTAGTAGTAGTAGTAGTATTAGTAGTAGTAGTAGTAGTAGTAGTGTAGTAGTAGTTAGTAGTAGTGTGTAGTAGTAGTGAGTAGTAGTAGTAGTAGTAGTAGTAGTAGTAGTAGTAGTAGTAGTAGTAGTAGTAGTAGTAGTAGTAGTAGTAATAGTAGGAGTTGTAGTAGTAGTAGTGGTGTAGTAGTGGGGTGGTAGTAGTAGTAGTAGTAGTAGTAGTAGTAGTAGTAGTAGTAGTAGTAGTAGTAGTAGTAGTAGTAGTTGTAGTAGTATGTAGTGGTAGTGTAGTAGTGGTAGTGGTAGTTAGTAGTAGTAGTAGTAGTGTAGTAGGTAGTAGTAGTAGTAGTAGTAGTAGTAGTGTTAGTAGTAGTAGTAGTAGTAGTAGTAGTAGTAGTAGTAGTAGTAGAAGCAGTAGTAAGTAGTAGTAGTGAGATAGTAGTAGTAGTAGTAGTAGTAGTAGTAGTAGTAGTAGTAGTAGTTGTAGTAGTAGTAGTAGTAGTAGTAGTAGTAGTATAAAAACAAAGCTACTGACGGTCAGAATGACTTCCCAAAACATGGACGATAATAACTGTTCACAGTGGTTTATAAACACGTGCTCTCATTGCCTCTGGGGTCCGCTCCATAGGTACATACGCCAGTCCGTTTTCCACTGCCCTCACTTAACATTCTCAATATGCCACACTTCACTACCGTCAAACAACTCTGTAGATACGAAACTCAAATGTTTCGTCTTCATGCCTTTTTATGCTTTTAACAATTTCCAATAAAATAAACATTTTCAATGCAGCCTCATGTCATGAGACAGTCTCAAGCCTGTACAAACACAGAGGGGTGTTTCCTTTTTTAAACTATTCAGTAATCGGTTGTAAACTGACTGAGTGACTTGTATTCGATACTGAACGCCAAAAAATGTAGTGCTCCAAATGTCACATATCGGCTTTGAAACGAAATGGTGCTCCAAATATCACATAGCGGTTTCCTTTGAAAAAAAGTAGTCCTCCAAATGGCATGCTACACCTGCTGGCTCATTGACTGCACATCCTTTATCCCTAACAGGCAGTTTTATTTCAACATTTTTCTCAAATTCTGAGAGCATACAGTGCAAAATCCTGTTAGGCGCTTCATACTAATATACGACAAGATCTTCTCCTTTTTCACAAAGATCACTTTATGTCACTTCACTTATTACCGGAAAAAGTCCGTACGACTGTTTTAAGTATAGGTCCCGTCTTTTCTCTTTACCCCAAAGGTTTCGAGTTTCCTGACGCATATAAAATGCTCCATACAATCTTGTTCTTCGGCACATTCAACTTGGCGTTTTACCTCGAATGTTATTTACGTAGACGCCCATTACGACATCGTCAGTCAGGTTCTGGTCGAAATACTGGAATAATTTTCGTTTCGGCTTATGTGGTTTATGACGTGGGATAGGAAAGTCATTCGGGGTGTGGTAATCTACTTTTCTTTACGGGCGATGTCATTTTTTTAAGCAAATATTATTATGTTTGTTGCACCTCGTGGAAATGTTACACGATGTGAAGTCGAAGAAGAGTGTTCGAGAATTCCGTTTATGTCGGAGTATCTTGAAAGTGTGTTTTACCCCCCCCCTCCCTTATCTCTCTCTCTCTCTCTCTCTCTCTCTCTCTCTCTCTCTCTCTCTCTCTCTCTCTCTCTCTCTCTCTCTCTCTCTCTCTCTCTCTCTCTCTCTCTCTCTCTCTCTCTCTCTCTCTCTCTCTCCCTCTCTCTCTCCCCTCTCTCTCTCTCTCTCTCTCTCTCTCTCTCTCTCTCTCTCTCTCTCTCTCTCTCACACTAGGCTCCTCTCGTCTCTCTCATCTCTTCTCTTCTCAGTCTCTCTCTCTTACCGTCTCATCCCTCTCTCTCCCTCTCTCCTCTCTCCTCCCTCTACTCTCCTCTCTCTCTGCACTCGTCTCATGCCGTCTCGCTCCCCTCTCTCTCTCTCACTCTTCTCACTCGCTCTCGACATCGATCCCTCCCTCCCGGTCCCTCTCTCCCAGCCTCTGCTCTCTCTCTCCTCCTCCTACTTTCTCTCTCTCGGCTCTCTCTGCCTCTCTCCCCTCTCTCCTTCGTCTCTCTGTCTACTCTCTCTCTCATCTCTACCGTCTTCTCTCTCCTCGCCCCCCCCCGTCCTCGTCGTTCTCGTCCTCTCTCTCTCTGCTCTCTCTCCTCTCCTCTTCTCGCTGCTCGTCTCCCTCTCTCCTCCCTCTCCCTCTCCACTCTCCCTCTCTCTCCCGGTCTGCTCTCTCGTCGGTAGACTCTCTCGTCGCTTCTCTCTGGCTCTCTCCTCTCTCTCTCTCTCTCTCTCTCTCTCTCTCTCTCTCTCTCTCTCTCTCTCTCTCTCTCTGCTCCTCTGCCTCTCTCTCCCTCTCTCTCTCCCCTCTCTTCCTCTCTCTCCCTCTCTTCCTCCCTTCTCTTCCTCTCTTCCCTCTCTCTCCCTCTCTCTCTCTCCCTCTCTCTTCCTCTCCTCCTCATCCCCCGTCCTCTCCCTCTCCTCCCTCCCTCTCTCTTTCTCTCCCTCTCTCTCTCTTCTCTCTCTCTCTCTCTCTCTCTCTCTCTCTCTCTCTCTCTCTCTCTCTCTCTCTCTCTCTCTCTCTCTCTCTCTCTCTCTCTCTCTCTCACTCTCTCTTACCTCTCTCCCTCTCCTCTCTCCTCTCTCCTTCTCCCTCCCTCCCCTCTCTCTCCCTCCCCCCTCTCTCTCTCTCTCTCTCTCTCTCTCTCTCTCTCTCTCTCTCTCTCTCTCTCTCTCTCTCTCTCTCTCTCTCTCTCTCTCTCTCTCTCTCTCTCTCTCTCTACTTTCTGCCTCTCTTCCTCTCTCCCTCTCTCCCTCTGTTCTCTCCTTTTCTCCTCTCTCTCCATTACTCTCTCTCCCTCCTCTCTCCCTCTCTTCCTCTCTCCCTCTCTTCCTCCTTCTCTCCCTCTCTTCTCTCTCTCTCCCTCTCTCTCCCTCTCTTCCTCTCTCCCTATCTCCCTGTCCCTCTCCTCTCTCCCTCTTCTCTCCCTCTCTCCATCTTCCCTCTCTCCCTCTCTCCCTCTCTTCCTCCTTCTCTCCTCTCTTCCTCTCTCCCTCTCTCTCTCTCTCTCTCTCTCTCTCTCTCCCTCCTCCCTTTCCTCTCTTCAGCCTCTCTCTTCTCTTCTCTCCTTCTCTCTCTCTCTTCTCTCTCTTCTTCTTCTCTCTCTCTCTCTCTCTCTCTCTTCTCTCTCTCTCTTAAATTTCTTAAAAAGTGTGCCGCAATCTTACAGTCAACAGTATATTGATTTCATCTTTTAAGAACCTACTGTTGCATACCTAGTCTCAATGTCCACTACTCGTGTTTTAATTGTTAGATTTTTTATATTTCTCGTTTGTTGTCTGACGAATGGTTGTACCTGAAACGTCACGTGTTTGTTCTGTCTTTATTGTCGGAGTTGTCATTTATTGTCATTTTTCACCTGTGTTGTTTTATTACCTAGCTCCTCGTGAGCCTCTTCTATTTTGTATTCTGCATCAAGGACTTTAGTTATTTTCTAAAGATAGAATACATGGCCATTATTAGTGTGATTAAAAGAGTAATGTCAAGTGAATATGAGAAACTGTTAGCTACCAGGTAATATTCCAGCAGGATGAAAAGTCATATATTGCAATATGTTATTGTAATGAAATCAACATATGCATAACACACCATGAAATAGACTAGACATTTTCATGCGATGACAAAAATGGAGGCAGAGAGAGCAAGGCAGGGGGAACAGAAACAGAGAGAGATGGAGATGAAGAGAGAGAGAGAGAGAGAGAGAGAAGAGAGAGAGAGAAGAGAGAGAAGAGTGGGGGAGGGAGGAAGAAATCAAGAGAGAGAGCCAGAGGAGAGAGAGAGAGAGAGAGAGAGAGAGAGAGAGAGAGAGAGAGAGAGAGAGAGAGAGAGGAAGAAGAGAAGAGAGAAGTGAGAGTGAGAGAGAGAGAGAGAGAGAGAGAGAGAGAGAGAGAGAGAGAGAGAAGAGAGAGAGAGAAACGAGAGGAAGGTAAGTGAGAGAGATAGAAAGGGGGAGTGAGAGGATGAAAGATGGAGAGAGAGCGAGATAGACAGACAGATAGACTGAGAAAGAATGAGAGAAAGAGACAGAGAAACACAGGAAGAGAACGAGAGAGAAAGGATAATATGCAGACAGACAGACAGACAAAGTAAGGGGACAGAAACAAAATAGACAGACAGAAAAACAAATAAACCAACTGACAGACATGCAGATAGACAGATAATAGAGAAAGAAAGAATAGGGGAAACGAACAAGCAAACAAGAGAAAAACGAAAATGATAGCCTGAAAGGATAAAGAGGAAGAAAGAGAAATGAAACGAAGAGAGTGAAATGGCGATAGAAAAAAGAGGATGTAAGAGAGTCACTGAGAGACAGACGGACAGACAGACAAACAGACAGACAGACAGACAGACAGAGACACAGACACAGAGAGAGAGAGAGAAGAGAGAGAGAGAGAGAGAGAGAGAAGAGAGGAAAGAGAGAGAGAGAGAGAGAGAGAGAAGGAGAGAGAGAGAGAGAGAGAGAGAGAGAGAGAGAGAGAGAGAGAGAGAGATCTGAAGGGAAGAGGAAAGTCCAAAGAATTATATTGTGAGCAAGGGACACAACAACGTTAAAACATTTTTATTAAGTAAAAGATTAACGGTCGTTGCAAAAGCAGAATATTGATATTAATACAAGTGATATCTTATTTTTGGAGTAAGGGTTTCGGAAATATTTTACTTCTTTCTTTCTTTATCAGCTCACACTCTACCTCTCGGTGTATGTGTTTTAGACGCCCGAAATGATCCTTCTCCAGGCTGCTCTGTTCTGACATTGTCTGTTTCATTCCGTGAAAAGTTAAATTTCTTAGCGTTAATGCCTCTTTTATGTCTTCTTCCCACTTTCTCCGAGGTCTGCGTTTTGGTCTTTTACCTTGAGTTTTAGCACTGTATGCTGATTTAGCTATTATATTGTCATTCATTCTGTTTACATTCCCAAACCATCTCAATTGATTTGTTTCTATCATAGTTTTTATGCTATCTGCTTTGGTTTGATCTCTTATTGTTGTGTTTCTGATTTTGTCTCTTTTAGTTTTCTACTACTCTTCTTAGATATTTCATTTCGGCTGCCTGTACTCTACTGTATTACGTAGTGTCTAAGGTCCAGGTTTCACTGCCATAGAGGATAGTAGGACAATAAACTGTGTTGTATACTGTCATTTTGGTTTTTGTTGAATATTCTTGTTTACCTGCAAATGCCATTCCTAGATGGTTATATATTGCACTTGCCTTTTTGGATTCTCTGGCTGATTTCTTCTTAGTTTTCCCTCTGAGTTGATCATTACTCCTACGTAATTGTAGCTTTGAACTTGTTCTAAATCTCCCTGCCTAATTTAAGATTTTGTTTTTTAGCTTCCCTACTTACTAGCGGTTTTGGTTTGCATTTACTCCCATTCCTCTTTATTTAATTCATTATTCATTATGTTGATATTCGACTGGAGGTCCTTTCTGATTTTCCAAACAGAACTAAATCATCAGCAAATGAAAGCATTTACTGGTTTGAGCTTCCACATACCTACATTCTTTTCTTCATTTTTGAGGATGCCTTTGCGACTGAATCCATAAATGTGATAAACAAAAGAGGACTTAGGACACAACCCTGTCTTACTCCTATATCTACATCAAATTCTTCAGATACATTTCCAGCTACTCTCACTGCACATGTTGGTTTATTATAAAAAAAACTTTTAATGGCTTCCTATTAAATTTTGCTCTACATTGTGTTCTTTTAAGGAATGCCATAGTTCGTCCCTCCTCACAGTGTCAAATGCCTTTTCTAAGTCAATAAAACACAGGTGCAAGTCAATGTTTCTCTCAAGGAATTTTTCTATTATTTGTCTAATTGTAAATATGTGGTCTTGTACCCTTCTTCCTGGTCTAAATCCACTCTGATGTTCTTCAATCTGATCCTCTACTCTTTTTCCTTAGTCTCATTTCCAGAATCCTGGCATACACTTTTCCTGGTACGCTAAGTAGTAATATCCCTCTATAGTTTGAGCATTCCATAGTTGATCCTTTCTTATGTATTGGTACTACCGTTCCCTTTTTTCCAGTCGTCTGGCACCTGTTTGGACTTCCATGCTTGTTGGCATATTGCATGCAGTAGTTTGTCTGCCTTTCTCCTTGGTTTTTAATCATTTCTGGATAAACTTGATCTGCTCCTGGGGCCTTTCCTAATTTCACTTTTCTTATAGCTGTTTGGATTTCTTCCATTGAGATATCTACATCTTCAGCTGTCTCATCTGGATTACTAGTTACTCTTACTAATTGATCTTTACTCCTTGTTTCATATGTTCTGGAGGGATTATGTAATTGTTGAAAATACTTTCTCCATGTTTCCATGATTTCGCTGTCTTCTTTCATTATTTCTCCTTTGGCGTTCTTAATTTGTCGTATTGGGCATGCTTTGGTCTTTCTCATGCTCTTCATTGCTCCCCAGAACAGCTTTTGATTTCCTTGATAGCTTTCTTGAAGTCTTTGTCCAAACTCTTCCCATTGTTCCTGTTTTGCTTTCCTAACTTCCTCTTTGGCGATAGTTCTTTTACTCACGTAATCTATCATATCCTCTGGTCTCTTTGTTTGCAAGTATTTCTTCCAGGCATCCTTCTTTTCTTTGATCTTAGTCTTGACATTCTTATTCCACCATGCTGTTCTTTTCTATCTCCTTTAATTTGTTTCCTACCACAGACCTCTTCAGTACAACTGAGGAGTGTTTCTTTATATATTGCCATTTTTCTTCTATTGTGCTTTCATTCAGATCCATCTGCCTTTTTCTGATAGATCTTTTTATCCTGGATTGGTATATCTGTTTTACTATTGGTTTATTTAGTTCTTCTATTTTGAGTTTAGTAGCTTTCTTCTCTTTTCCTTTTCTGTTTGTTTTCTTCAGTTAATAATCTCATTTTGACTATCACTAGGTGATGATCACTAAATATTTCAGCTCCTCTGTTTATTCTAGCATCCATTGTACTGTAAAATAGAGAACTGCTAACTATTATGTAGTCTAGGATTGACTTTTCACATCTGTCTTCATTTACTCTTGTCTATTGTGTGGATATCTTTATGAGGAAAAAAGGTGTTGGCTATTATTATGTTATTCTTTAGGCAAATATCTATTGGTCTCTCCATTTGGAGAAGTTGTTGTCTCTCCTTCTTTACCTATTACCCCTCCTAATATTTCTACATTGTTGCCTACTCTAGCGTTTAAATCTCCTAAAACCATTAATTCCTGTTTGGGTTTGAGATTCTCTGCAGCTATTTGTAAATCATTTTCGAGATATCTTTTTTTTCTTTGGTGGCATCTTCGTTTGGTCCATAAGCTTTTAATAATTTAATTTCTCTTCCTTTTGGTTTAATATTTACCTCTAATAGCCGTGGGCTTACAAATGTCCAACTTTTCTAGTAGCATTTCTTGCCTTTTGTACATACTCCTGAGGCCTACTACTGCTTTAAGTCTATCTTTGACATCTACTCCTGAGACGATTAAAGTATGATTTGGTCCTACAGTTTCTATTCCTTGTCCTTTTTGTTTTATTTCTGTAATAGCCAAAATGTCTACTTTGAATTTTTCCATTTCTTCAGCTAATTCTAACTCCCTTTCCATTAATTGCCCTAACATTCCATGTTCCAAAAATCACAATCCGTGTTCTTTTCCAGAGTCATTTTCGAAAGTTCAAGCCGGGTATATCATTGTATATATTACTTTGAATCAGGTTGTTTTGGATAAGCAGGGATTAGCCCAATGTACCCTAGGTAGATGGTGGGGCTGCCACCTTTGGGCCCCCTCTTCCCCTAACCGGGCCTTGTTATTTTCTGTCAGGGTTAACTCCTTAGCCTTTGGTCATTCAAGACCAGCCTGCAAGGCAGCAGGTTGTTTTCTGTCAGGGTTCACCCCCTTTGGTCAGCCAAGACCTGCCTGCAAAGCAGCAGGAGACTCGTGGAGGGCGGATCATCTATTCCCCGTACGGGTACTCTACCTGTCCACTGCCCGGATATATTTTACTATTACTACTATAACTACTACTGCTACTATCTCTACCACTACTACTACTGCTACTACTTCTACTACTACTACTACTACTACTAATATTACTACTACTACTACTACTACTATTACTACTACTATTACTAGTACTGCTACTACTACTACTACTACTACTACTACTACTGCTACTGCTACTGCTACTGCTACTACTACTACTACTACTACTACTACTACTACTACTACTACTACTACTACTAATAAGCAATATTACTATACTACCATTACAATTACTACTTCGTACAAATACTACTATTGCTATTACTACTACTACTACTACTACTACTACTGCTACTACTACTACTACTACTACTACTACTACTACTATTACTACTGCTACTACCACTACTATTACTACTATTACTGCTAATACTACTACTACTACTACTATTACTACTGCTGCTACTACTACTAGTGGTACTACTGCTGCCACTGCTGTTACTGATGCTTCTGATACTATCACAATAATAAGAATAAGAATAATCACAATAATAATAATCTTATAATGGGTTTATTTAATAAGAAACAATAATATAACAATAACAATAAAGTTAATAAAAAATTATGATAAGAACAAAAATGAGACTATAAAAGATGGTAATCAGATTTTATTTGAAGTTCGTACCTTCTCTTAAACGATTTTTGTTTATTGTAAACAATGCATGTCAGAAATTACGTAATGATCTGAGTGATAATGGTCGAAAACTTCAAAGGCGGCAAAACGCCTGATGTCTGTATTCACGAAAAGTCTTGAATTACACAAAGCTGAATGGACTACCATTCCACTTTAAAACTCAATGGTTAAAGAGGTAGATAAAGCCATTGTCTGATTTCAACTAATGGTTACGCAAGAGTGAAGACCTTCATGACAGCACAGGTGCTGTAACGAAGCGTTGTTGTTACTTTCTAATCACGGCACTGGTTCAAACTCCATGGCTGGCACAGGTGTTTTCACAACGTTGTACTCTTAGGTAAGGTGAATTCACTCTGCTTTCCTCACTTGACTCGGGTGTACATGAATACCCAACTATGGGTAGAGAATGATCTTGACAGTGTGTTTATATGGAAACACTTAACTGTACTGTTTGTTCTCCAAGGAATTGAGAGGGACTTTGAAAGAAATGGCCTTGGAGGGGGGGGGGGTAAAGCTGTACAGTCGGTGAGCCTGCACTTGTGCGAAGATAAAACTTTAAATCGTCCTTGATCCTTATCTTTAGATGCGATATTTAAAACAGTCACAAATATACATATATATTGTCCACTGACTGCTATTATTAAGACCAGCAGGTAACGGGCATAGCTTGTATTTACCAACACGAGTGCCAACCAATACGTTAAAAATAAAACGTATTTAGTATTTATCTTGAACAGTACGTATATAAGGGTTAACTGTATTTTCTTTTAGGAAATCATAAGTTAACTGCAGAGACACATAGAAATTGGTGTGAAAATCCGGAGACTTCATTCTGACTTCACAAAAATACCGCTGCACTTCGGCAGACTAGTGGCCTAGGTGGTCAGCGGATAGGTTGCCGGACTGGGGATCATAAAGTTCGAATCTTAGTAAAGCTAGGTCTGACTTTGTGTTCCTGGGAAAGACGCTTAACATGCATTTTTCCCACTCTACCCAGGTGCAAATGGGTATAAGAACTAGCTTGAGAGTAAAAGCCTGAGTCAGACTAGCGTCCTGGCCAGGAAGTGAATATTTGCACCTGTTTTGCCTCACGCTATTGAAACGGGGTAAGCTTCAGCTCTATGTGCCTTAACTTTCTGAATATTCCAGGTTGTATTACAATTTAGAATTAGTTAACACAATCAGACTGGGGTTCGCTATGCATCAAATGTTTAATTGCTGTTTTCCCGCCTTGTCTTTTGCCAGATATTTCCACGCCATCAGGTTTCACGTCGATGACCTTGACAGCCCTGTCATCCTGGCTGCCCTACCATTGGCTGCCCTACGTCAACTCGGCCCTCAACCTTGTCATCTACAACTTTATGAGCGGTGAGTGACGTCACGGATTTAATTGGTTTATGACGTACTTGCTGTCATGGCCGCATGGTGGTGTTGTCAATATAACCGTTTTCATGAATCCACCATGAGCCGTTTACCATGCACATCACAAAACTGACTGAAACTGAAGATAATAAATGGTTATTATAGGCTCAATCACTTAAATAATATGAAGAAATAATAGTTGCAATGTTTGATATTTACAAATGTATTTACCATTAATAAAATCACCCATGCCGATAGATTAAGAAGCGTGTTTCAAGAGGAAGACAATTTGGTGTGAGTTTTTTTGGTTTACGTGAAAACATAATCTCAATGGATTTCATAGCATGATAACAATTATGTCTCTTTATCTATTTAACTGTCAATATTTCAATCTATCTATCTATCTATCTATCTATCTATCTATCTCTATCTAGCTATCTATCTATCTATATCTATCTATCTATCTTACTATATATCTATCTATATATATATATATATATCTATCTATATATATATATATGTATGTATATCTATCTATCTATATATCTATCCTATATAGCTATCTATCTATCTATCTATCTATATATCTATCTATCTATCTATCTATCTATTTATCTATCTATATATCTATATATATTTTATCTATCTATCCATATATCTGTTTATATCTATTCTATCTATCTATCTATCTCTCTATTCATCAATCTTTTATATATATATATATATATCTAATATTATATCGATCCTATCTATCTACTGTCAGTCTATCTATATATATATATCATCTATCTAACTATATTTATCTATCTATATATTTACCTATCTATCTATTTACCTATCTATCTATCTAAGTATTATCTATCTATCTATCTGTCTATCTATATATCTATCTAACTACCTATCTATCTATCTGTCTATATATCTACTCTATCTATCTATCTACCTATCTATATCTATCTACATATTATACTACCTATCTATCTATATATCTATCTATATATATATATATATCTATACATCTATCTACCTATCTATCTATCTATCTATCTATCTATCTACCTATATATCTATTTACCTATCTACCTATTTACCTATCTATCTATATATCTATCTATATATATATATATATATAAAATCCACTTATCTATCTACCTATCTATCTATCTATACCTACATATATGTCTACCTATCTATCTACCTATCTATCTACCTATATATACTTACCTATCTACCTATCCATCAATCTATCTATCTACCTATCTATCTATTTACCTATCTATCTATTTACCTATCTACCTATCTATCTATCTATCTATCTATCTACCTATCTATATATATATATATATCTACCTATATATATATATATATATATATCTACCTATATATATATATATATATATATATATATATATGTCTATCTACCCATCTATCTATCTATCCATCTATCTACCTACCTGCCTACCTATCTATTTATCTACCTACCTACCTATTTATCTATCTATATATCTATATCTATCTATTTATCTATCTATCAATCGGCCTATATATATATATATATATATATATATATATATATATATATATATATACCTATCTATCTACCTACCTACCTACCTACCTACCTACTACCTACCTATCTATCTATCTATCTATCTATCGCCTACTCGCTGCGTGTTGTCCCCGCAAATGTTGTTTTTTATATGAAACAAGTTTAGATTACAGTTAGTTATTTCGCTTGACATCCCCTTATGATTAGATATCTACTGCCATAAATAATTCTTGGAACCAACACCCCCCTTCATCTATTAAATTATAGAAAGAAGAAACAAATTCTAGCAGGGCAATCTCCACAACTAGACACAAATCGTTGCCTTCTCTCCTGTCTATTTCCAGGTCATCGGTATCGCAGGAGAACTTTGGTTCATTGTTGAAATGGCCCTTCAATGATGGGCTCTATAACTGTACATACAGAAGTAAGCCGGACAGTCTATCGCATTACTCCCTCTTCTTCTCAGTCCATGGTTGCCTCCGCTTTAAAATTCTCAGCGCGAGATAAGTTTCAGAAATTCATATCATTGACGGCGTTTTTCTTTCTTCTTTCCGTTTTCTCTTTCTTTCCGTGTGACGACCAGAGTGTCTTAACCTTGTGAATGCTTCATTGAATTGGTTTTTCATTCAAGCTTCTGTTGTTTTATCGGTGTGGTTTTGGTTTTGCCACCCATAGCGTTATATTCTTTCTTAATGTCCATATAGCAAGACTTGCAAAAGGGAAACAACTGTTGGATGTTACAACGAAAAAATTGAGATCATACAAACTGCGAATTGCCATTTTTATTTAAAGAATCAAAAGATTGCATACTTTTGGCCATATTGAACAACATGGCTACACGGGAAAAATGTACTCTGGCGGAAAAGGGAGGAGGAAGACAGCGGGAAAGAGATAGACCAGAAAATTGTCCACACTGGGACATGGTAGAACGGAAGCATCACCCAACAGAACGAACTGGTTTTCGGATATCAGTGTGAGAAACTACGTTGTCATGGAGACACGCCAACCTGTTGACGATGACGTAGTGACCACTTGGTTAGACTGTACAGTGCAAATCCATTCAGCTGAAGTTCTTGGGGAATGGAGATTGAAAACGGTGGATTGTTGAACCGTGCTTTACCTTAATATAAATCTAAGTTTGTTTTATACATCCAAGGTTTGACTACAATATAGTTTGTGTTCAGATACATCAAACGCAGCAAATTATAGATCCAGAATTTACTGCTTAGGCATATTGGTAGATAGTCAGACAGACAGATAGATAGATAGATAGATAGATAGATAGATAGATAGATAGATAGATAGATAGATAGATAGATACAAACTGCACAAATATGGAGTCCGAGGACCCCTACAAACAGCAGATGCCCCACAAGGCACAATTCTAGGCCCTCTCCTGTTCTGGTGTCATATTAATGATCTACCTGAAAGAGTAACATTCCAGGTACGATTATTTGTGGATGACTGTCTAATCTACCGTAATATCCAGTCAAGTCAAGATCATATCATCTTACAGGAAGATCTAAACTCTCTAGCAAAATGGGCCAACGATTGGGGTATGCGTTTCAAAGTTTAAAAAATACCACAGTTTGATCATAAAGACGAAATCTAGTCACATATACCAGAGGAACAACACGATATTATAAGAAATGAAGAAAAGTCCCTATATTGGAATAATAATATCTGAGGATCTGAAATGGTGAAACCACATCGCAATGATCACGCAAAAAGCAAGCTCCACCATTGGCTTCCTTCAAAGAAGTCTGAGACATTGTCCTATAGATTGCAGGCGAAATGATATGTCAATTGTGAGATCTACGTTGGAATGCGGAGTCCCAGTGTGAGACCCATATCATGAAGAGGACATCAAAAGGCTGAAGAGAATCCGGCGACAAGGAGTTCGTTTCATCACAGCTCTAGAACAACAGGCTGCATTACACAAATGTTCCAGGATCAAAACCTCCCTGACCTCAAAGATCGAAGAAAACAGCTCAGACTAGCCTTCATGTTCGAAATTGTCAAAGGAATGACTCCGTCAATTCCCTCAGTGAAATTTTTTATCCGAAAACGTCCCAAGCGCATCATCAAACCACGGAAATTTGAAGACCATATAACAAATTTTAACATAACTGAGCCCTACGTCACAAACAACACACATTACTACACACTACTACCCTCCCATACAAACAACTACAGAAACTCTTTTCCTCATTCGTACCATCATTGGCTGGAATCACCTCGATGAAGATACCATCAACTCAACATCGATCGAAATTTTCAGAGAATCACTGTCACGTCTATTAACTGTATGTTGTGATTAGTCATCTTTTATTTCTTCCATCAAATCATAAAGCTAGTAGTGACATTAATGAATTATTCTTTTAGGTCTTGAAATTTTCTTTTGTTTTATATCGCTTTCGTCGCTTTTCGGAAGGATGAAATTCTAACTTTGTTGTATCCATGTTTTGCCTGACACTGTGGCGAATTTTGTGTGTGCTAGTCAGATGCTTTCCGACACCAGTAATCAAAGAAGTCCACAGCTGCTGGGTTTTTGGTCTTCGAACTGCTTCGATCTGAGTTTGATAACGACCGGTTTTGGAGACTTTCTAGATTTTGTTCCTTTACATCACACCATAGGCATGAAACTGGCGAAGGGGGGAAAAAAGCATCTCTTTAGATTTGATCGTGATAGCTTCCATGAAATTAAAACCACCTTTTTCTTTATCACTTATGCGACACATGTCACTTTGCGTTCTCCAAGTTTCCACATGTGAATTTCACGTTGTTTTTGTGTGTGACGCATGTTCCATCTTTGACAACCCTGCATTTTTTTTTATCTACACACATTTTCTCCCATTTTTCAGCTAGAGGTGTCAAACAAAATCCCTCCCCTCCCAAGAAGTTCACTTTATCTATTTATAATTATTATTGTACTCAATTAATTGGGGATAAATTCATGTTATAAAATAAATTGTTTGGTTTCAATGAAATTTTCGTTTGTTTCCTTCCCGTCAGCCAAATTCCGGAAGGAGTTCAAGACAGCCTGCTTCTGCTGCATCTACGGCTTTCGGCGGCGGCCTCTTTCGTGCCCGTCGAGATCGTCCATTTACGATGACCTTCTCCAACAGCAACTACAGTAACTGCCATACGGAGGAAGTGACGTTGGCCAGTGTGTAACCTCCAACCAAAAGCACTCTGGGACAGACGCGCGAGCCTCGGTGACGTCAGCAGTCGTCACAGGTGGGAAGAATGGCAGGGTGGTGCCTTGTCCAACGTTTTGATTGGTTGTTTGGCTCTCTGCTGTGACAAGACGTGACAATGTTAAGCCACATGTTGTGTTGTCAGATGTGCTCGCCACGAGGCCATAAACTAACTCTATCACATCAGTGTAGCCTGACTCTCTTTGTCCTGAATTTCAACTTGAGGTGACACATGAAAGATGAGTTGTGCTGACAACCAGACGATTCAAAGCTACACAGTGTGTCTTGATGGGCTGTCAACGTCAAAATGACACAACCACTGTGACACACCACGGCATCTCTCTATTTCCTTTTTGTAAACTTTGTATGAAAACAAAAGCTCATGTCGACATGAAAATTAGATGTTATGGGATGTTGTCGCAATGCACAGTTTGCCATGACGTGTTATAATACAAGCGAGAGTATGAGTAAGAGAAGCAAAAGCAGATGAAGGAGAAAGAAGTGGAAGGAGAAAATGAAACTGCATATGAATGTCACATTTTGTCACTCTTCTGTCGTAACTAAAATATTTATACCCCTGATGCTCAATGGGAGATGTATAGAAATGTATCCATCATATTACACTACAGTACAATATAATTATGAATTATCGTCAATCATCGTCAATCATCGTCAATCATCGTCAATCATTGTGAATCTTCTGCGATTGACAGAAAGCACGCTGTATCTTGACAACCCTGTGTTGTGAGCTCAATAAACATACTGTCATATCTGTCTGTCACCTATACATATGTATATTTATTTATTATCTATTTATTTATTTATTTGTTTATTTCCAACCGATTCAGAGAAACTAAGATATTTATATATTTATTAGTTTATTTAATATTTATTTATTTGTTTATATTTGTATTTTTGAATGATTTATTTATGTATTAATTTTCATTCATAATTTCGTTTAAGTATTTATCTATTTGATATTTGTTTTTGTATATGTATATTTTGATTTATCTATTTGTTTATTTTTCCTTACCTTCCCATTTCCCCAATGACATATCTTCATGATGCATTTATTTGCTCTGAGCGGTGTTCTTTCTGAATCATTAAAGCATTTAAATTAATCGTTCATACTTCTTTGCTAATTAAAAATCACCTTTGATTGTCCGTTCAATCAGATGTCAGATGTTGTTATGTGAATGTCTTCATTTTTTGTGAAACAGTAAGCGGTGACGTCAGCAGTCGTCACTTGTTGGAAGAATGGCAGGGTGATGCCGTGTCCAACGTTTTGATTGGTTGTTTGGATCTCTGCTGTGACAAGACGTGACAATGTTAAGCCACATGTTGTGTTGTCAGATGTGCTCGCCACGAGGCCACAAACTAACTCTATCACATCAGTGTAGCCTGACTCTCTTTGTCCTGGATTTCAACTTGAGGTGACACATGAAAGATGAGTTGTGCTGACAACCAGACGATTCAAAGCTACACAGTGTGTCTTGATGGGCTGTCAACGTCAAAATGACACAACCACTGTGACACACCACGGCATCTCTCTATTTCCTTTTTCTAAACTTTGTATGAAAACAAAAGTTCATGTTTATATGAAAATTAGATACTATGGAATGTTGTCGCAATTCACAGTTTGCCAAGCGATGAGTATGAGTAAGAGAAGCTCATGTTGTTAAACATTCATCTGTGCGTGTTCATGATTGTTATTTTTGAAGATTCGGCTTAGTGCTTTGGTGTGTTCATGTTTCGTTCAAGATTTACCTTACTATTTTGGTGGGTTTATGTGTTGTTCACCATTCACCCTTATTATTTTGGTGTGTTCATGTTTTGTTCAACATTCACCTTACTATTTTGGTGTGTTCATGTGTGTTGATTCAGATTATTAGTTTGGTGCGTTCATTATTAGTTTTATTGAACATTCAGCTTGCTTTGTTGATGAGTTAATGTTTTGTTGAAAATTCATCTTATTATTTTGATGTGTCCATGTTTTGTTGAACATTCATCTTATTATATTGATGTGTCCATTTTTGTTAAACATTCATCTTATTATTTTGATGTGTCCATGTTTTATTGAACATTTAGTTTATTATGTTGATGTGTTCATGTTTTGTTGAACATTCATCTTATTATTTCGGTGTGTTCATGTTTTGTTGAACATTCAACCTATTATGTTGTTGTGTTAAATTTTGTTGAACATGCAGCTCATTATGTTAATGTGTTCATATATTGTGGATCATACAGCTTGATATGTTAATGTGTTCATATATTGTCAAACATGTAGCTTATTATGTTAATGTATTAATGTTTTGTGGAACATTCACCTTCTTATGTTAATGTATTAATTTTTTTTGTGGAACATTCACCTTATTATTTTGATGTGTTCATATATTGTGAAACATCTAGCTTATTATGTTAATGTGTTCATATGTTGTGAAACATCTAACTTATTATGTTTATGTGTTCATATATTGGGAAACATCTAGCTTATTATGTTAATGCTCATTTTTTGGGGAACATTTAGCTTATTATGTTAACGTGTTCATGTTTTGTGGAACATTCAACTTACTATGTTAATGTGTTAATTTTGGGGAACATTTAGCTTATTATGTTAATGTGTTAATTTTGGGGAACATTTAGCTTATTATGTATTCATGTTTTGTGGAAAATTGTGTTCATTATGTTAATGTCTTCATGTTATGTGGTAAAGTATGTTTATTACGTTGATGTGTTCATGTTATGTGGTAAAGTATGTTTATTACGTTGATGTGTTCATGTTTTGTGAAACATTCGACGTATTATGTTAGTAGAGTGTGCTTTTCATTTCCATCTCAGCTTTGTTTCAAAACCCCATTGTTACGTTTTCACTTATGTCACACTTATCGATATAACTACATATATAATAATATCATTACCATGTAGACATAATGCTACGATTCTACTGACGGATAGATAAGCTGAAGAGTTTCCCCACAAACATGGCTTATTTATAGCGTCAAACAATCTCATCACTGTTATTATCGTCATCGTTATTTTCCCGTGTTGTGATTGTGGATTGACGTTGTTGATTGTGTTGTCCCGTAAGTGAAAATGTAGTTCCATCAAAGTCGTCATGGCCCATGAAAAGGGAACTTATCCCCGGTGTCTGTAGCGTGTACAGTAGCAGGTGATAACACGTCGCTTCATGGAGGGAACAGCCTGACAACGGTGCTTTGGTTGGCATGGCAGGTCACGTGTGTGTGTGGATTTGAACCCAGACTTTGTGTCACAACATTTGGGAACAAAATCGATTTAGGAATTTTGACTTGGAAATGAGACACAATTAGAGTAATATTGTTGCTTCATTTGGTTATATTTATAATATATTATCTCTTCACTGATTGATCGATTGATTGATCTTTTTGGTTCGTTGATTAATTGATTGATTGATTGTTTGATTGGCTCCTTGATTGATTGATAGGTTGATTGATTGATAGGTTGATTGATTGATTGATATTGATAGGTTGATTGATTGATTTGATTGATTGATAGTTTGATTGATTGATTGTTTAATTGTTTGACTAGCTGGTGTATGATTGATCGTTTGATGTATTGATTGTTTGATTCGCTAGTTGTTTGATTGATTGATTAATAAATTTATTCATTCATTGATTTTGTTCACTGATTTATTTATTCATTAATTTTATTTAATTTTGCTTAATTTAATTTAATAGTTTGCTTGTTTATTCATTTATCCATCAATCTATTAATTGTTGTATTTGTTTGTAAATATATTTATCGCATATCTATTTCTTTATCATGTGTAAAATGTTTACTTGTATTTCATGTGTATAAGTCTGTGTCCACATATCCTGACATGTGAGACTGCCACTCCACCGGGCGTAAATGAATTTATAAATGTTTCTAATCCCACATTCGTTTATCCATTAATCCAATCGTTTATATTATTTATTGTCTGTATATCTATATATCATCAACTGCATTGTATGTCTGTATATCTATATATCATCAACTGCATTGTATGTCTGTATATCTATATATCATCAACTTCATTGTATTTCATTTAAATGACCAAGCTGAACGTGATAGCGTGGTATTCAAAGACTCTCTTTTTCTATTATAAGAATAACTCTCTGAGTAGACTACCCCCACCCCTGAAGAGGCCCGAGTTCAATTCTCAGTCCAGGCAGTTTTTGTCTGGCCCCCGTAGCAATCCAAACGGCGAAATGGGTAGCTGGGTCTATTCGTACACGGCGAGATGGGTAGCTGGGTCTATTCGTACACGGCGAGATGGGTAGCTGGGTCTATTCGTACACAGCGAGATGGGTAGCTGGGTCTATTCGTACACGGCGAAATGGGTAGCTGCTACACAGGTCTATTCCTACACGGCGAAATGGGTAGCTGGGTCTATTCCTACACGCGAAATTGGTAGCTGGGTCTATTCCTACACAGCGAAATGGGTAGCTGGGTCTATTCCTACACGGCGATTGGTAATGGGTTTATTCCTACACGGCGAGATTGGTAGCTGGGTTTATTCCTACACGGCGAGATTGTAAAGGCGTAAGTTTGGAAAGCATTGGCACGCTATCACAACTATTCTCAACCACATAAAGCCGTATGCCAAGAAAATTCATGACTCTGCCCCCTGATTCCCCAACGTCCAAGTCTGAGTATGGGACTTCGATGTTTAGTCTCAGTTCAAAGGGACGACACTACGTATAATTTGGGGAAAGGTTGTTTCCCTTGGTTGTCTTATGTCCAGTGTGAGTTCCATAACGTTTAGTTTAAATTTTAGTTTAGTCGCTTGGCACCAACTTATGATAATATTATGTTTGAAACAAAGTTCATGCTACAAGGCTGTGACAGGTGTATTGTATCATAATCGTTATTATTATTATCATTATTATTATTATTATTATTATTATTATTATTATTATTATTATTATTATTATTATTATTATTATTATTATATTATTATTATTATTATAGTATCATTGCTATCTGACGTATGTTGATAAGGGTTTGTGTGAATGGCTGTCTCTCCCATAACAGCGTATCTGGTGTCAATGGTGTAAAAAGTGTGTCTCGTGACACCAACTGTCGTCATCAAGTTACGGATTTTTTTGGGTCAATCAGTACCATCACTAACCGCCTTTCCCTGAGCCCCGGTGTTTGAAAGAGAAAGAAGGCCTTGAAAACCATCTTTGAATTTAACATCATGATTTTTGTTTGATATGTATTTCTTTCTTTCTTTATCAGCTCCCATTCTACCTTCCGGTGTATGGGTTTAGATGCCCGAAATGATCTTTCTCCAGGCTGCCCTGTCTTGACATTTTCTGTTTCCTTCCGCGATAGTTAAATTTCTTTGCTTTAATGTCTCTTTTATATCGTCGTCCCAAAGCCAGGTCCGACGTTGTGAACCTGGAGAAATACACTTAACATCCCCTGTCCTCACTCTTCCCATGTGCAAAAGGGTAAGCACTAGCTTAGGAGTAAAAAACGGCTTTGAAAGAAAACATTGTTTGACTCAATGGGATGTGACAAATCACCACTCAACGAGATAAACATTGATGTGATTAACAAACGCAAAACTTTTCTTTTTAAACATGACTCCTGGGCCTATTAGAATGTGTTGCCAAATTCACAAAGAGTTGCCAAGTTCGTGCTGTGCCAAACCCAGCAGCTTGCTATCAAGCAAGATGATGTGTAAAAAGTTTGGTTTAGCAGATTGCGAAGCCTGAAAACGTTTAGGGTTTTGCGTGCGTTGCTTGAAAAACAGTCACCGTGTGACACGAAATGTCAAATGTATCGCGACAGCAACCAATTTAATGCTTAAATCATTGAAAGGTACTGGAGTTCTGTTTAAGTTGGGGATCAGCGGATGTCTTGGGTTTTTATTTTTGTTTTTATTTTGATATTGGTGTGCATTTGAATTGTGTGCGATATGGTGTAACAAATGGTCGTTGCTCTATGAAAATCGTGGGAGTCTAATGAAGAGAATATCACGAACCTAGGTATTTCAATACGGTTTTAGATGTAGTTCTACTACATGTTTCGAGGATAATATAAGTTATGCCCCTTATTGACATGCCCTTCTACACACTATTCTATCATCACGATAGGGTGGGAGTTACAACCTTTGAACGTACAGCTTTTGAAATTAAAAATAGACTCACTTAATTAGTATATAGTTCATAAAATGCAAAATCTTTATTGTGATGAGGTACTACGTGGTACCAAAGAGAGGCAGTACTACTTCATCCTTTAAACCATGTGCTTTTCTATTTTCATGAATGGAATTTTCAACCAATCAACGATTTTATACATTGTCATCTCCTTTTCACCTATTTTCGTCACCACCTAGATAAACAAATAAAAATTGTGTCGACAGTGTCATAATGCGCTCACAGCGGAGAAAATGTGTTCACTGCTGGAAATTTATGTTGTCAAGTCAGTGAGAAAAATAATCTGTTTTAGGGAAAAGGAGGAAATAGGGGAGCAAGAGGAAGAGGGAGAAAAGTGGGTTGGAAAGTCTTTACGATAGAGCAGTCATTTCTCAGCTAAAGCCAATAAGACATGTCTTTCATTCATACAGGAAAGTCAGAACAGCAATTTGTTCACCAATAATCTGTATACTAATGCTACATTTTTGGAAATGGTAAAATGTCTGTTCTCACAGCAACACAGAAAACCAAAAGAAAAAATATCGTTTTAACCCTTTTGAACAATGATTTTGTGTGTTTGAATTCAAGCAAAGAAAGAATAGAATAATCTTCGTACGAAACGGCGGAGCTTTTGTTGGGGAGTTTTTTGTTTGGGGGCGTGGGGGATTTGTTGCTGTTGTTTGGTGGAGGGGGGGGGGTTTGGTCGTCGTTCAATACTCATTCGGTTGTTATTCATTCACTCAAACCAAACTGTGACTAATGTACCAAGTTCCCGTAAATTCATGACCTCACTTCCTTGTTTGCTCATTTCATGAAGACCGATAACAAAGCCTTTTTTTCTACATAATAATAATTATGTAATATGATCCTTCATGTCAGCATGCCAATAAGATATAGGACATTAAGATGACCCCATAATGTGAACTATTTATTGCTGAGTGACTGCATAATATCTGTAACTTAGTTTGAGTTCTTTGTGAGTAATTGAATCGCACTTGTAATCTACATTGATGAATTGTCATGTTGGCATTGGATGACAAATAATAAATGTCGTGAAACAATTATAGTTGGTCTATTCGTGTATTAATAATGCTTTCGTCTTTCCGTTTGGTTTTGGTTTTGATCTACATGGAGTAATGCTTGTTGCTCTAGTTGTGTCTTTGTTTATTTGTTTGTTTTTGTGTTTGAATACGTGTTTGTTTGTTTGCTTATTTGTATCTTTAATTCGCCGTTTATTTGTTTACTTTGTTCGTTTATTTCTTTTCAAATTTTGGAGTTTCACTGTTGTTTTAGTTTTGTTGTGTAGGGTTGTTGATGTTTTTGATGGATGGGCGAGGAAGGACTGCGGAGTTTGGGATTTTGGGTTGAAATGTTCATCACTTGTTTTGTTTTGGTATGCACTTGTATTTTTTTAGGCAGAGGGGTTATTCTTTTGTTTTTGTTGTTGTTGTTTAAGAAGAGGGGTTATTCTTTTGTTTTTGTTGTTGTTGTTTAAGAAGAGGGGTTATTCTTTTTTGTTGTTGTTGTTTAGGAAAAGGGGTTATTCTTTTGTTTTTGTTGTTGTTGTTTAGGAAGAGGGGTTATTCTATTGTTGTTGTTTTTGTTGTTGTTGTTTAGGAAGAAGGGTTATTCTTTTGTTGTTGTTTTGTTGTTGTTGTGTAGGAAGAAGGGTTATTCTTTTGTTGTTGTTTTTGTTGTTGTTGTTTAGGAAGAGGGGTTTTTCTTTTTGTTTTTGTTGTTGTTGTTTAAGAAGAGGGGTTATTCTTTTGTTGTTGTTGTTGTTCCATATTCATATTTTTCCTCCTCTCTACTTCTAATTCGAAAATTTCATAATACTAATTTCAAATCCTCCCAAATTAGGTGCTTGTTCCTCTCATTAGTGGCATCTACCCCTCCATGTCCGTGTGTCTTATACTGTTCCTTACTTTTCATCAGCCTCTAACTTTCTAACTTTTTTATTAGCCTCTAATTTCTTTACTTTTCACCAACCTCTAACTTCCTTACTTTTCATCAGCCTCTAACTTCCTTTCTCCTCATCACCCTCTGACAAAAACACTACCGAGAGAGAAAACGGTATTTATTTGGACATCTTGGAACTGATTGGGCGATGTGATCCATTTTTGTTGTAGCACGTACAGACCAGCTAACCATCATCTGTCCATTTGATGGATCACCAACTTGTGACCAATATATCCAGTCACACAAGGCAGAGTCTTGCTGAACATCTGCTTTAACACTTGTTAGATCAGGACATCAACTTCAAAAGTTGAC
>JAXRKP010000221.1:337500-385000 GCA_037039925.1 Doris montereyensis | reverse complement strand
TAATCATTTTACAAATCCTGTTTTTAAGAACTCTGTTTGGGATCAACAAGTGAAAAATCGTTAAAATGGAGGAAGGAAATGAAGCAAAGTTTGAAGTGAATAACACAGTCAGTATCGGCGACAATGAGACAAATCTGCCAGAGAAAACTTTACAGGAAAATGGATCAGAGAAGGAATCCAGTCCCGGTATCACCATTGCTCCTGTTGGGTCAACGGAGACTGACGAAGGTGACACAAGTCACAAAGGCAATGGAGAATCTGGGAATCCAAGGGATGTAGAAAAACTGGAAGTTTTGAAAGAAGGTACTGTCCAGTTTCATGGTGTCAACAGAGTTCTACAGCTTACCACCGAAACCTTAAGACTTCAACCTGCCACAGAGCTGCCACCTGGAAAAAGACGAAAGCAAAATGCTGAAGGTATTCCATTTGAAAAACAGCTTTTTGTATTCGCTTGTAATAAAGAGGGCTCGAAATGCTTCTTTAAGATTTTAAGTTAGATTTCAGCCTGAACGTTTTTTTCTCCCATGAGTGAAAAGACTAATAGATATCTCCCCCAACTACACAACTCCCCCCCCCCCCTCTTCTTCCTTGAAAATTCATGTATTTTTTATTTTTGGTAAGCTCCTCAGGTTTTTTTGGGTCCTACTGTCCTTTTACTTATCTTTATCTTTCATTTTGCTGCTTCATCTTAATTCACCCAGAGTTCACCACATCTGGTAGACAAGGTAAATTGCACTCAGTTAATCAAATAAATACCTCAGTTTTCTGCTTTTTCGCACCCCTGACAGTAGTAGTCAAAAAATTCCTTTTTTTATGTTTTGATACCTAGACTTTTCATTTTTATCATGTTATTATGTCATTAAAAAAATTTTTTTGTTAATAGATGTTGTTTCTTAGCATGTAAAATGAATTTCGTATTTGTTTTTGTTAGCAGATTTTGTTTAATTCTTAACACATAAAGTAAGTCTATTGTTTGTTTTTGTTAGCAGATTTTGTTTAATTAGTAGCATGTAAAACAAGTCTCTTATTTATTTTCATCAGTACATTTTGTTTAATTACTAGTGATGTAAATGTATCTATTGTTCGTGTCAGTAGATTTTGTTTAATTGTCAGTGATGTAAACCGAGTTTCTTGTTTATTTTCATTGGTAGATTTTGTTCAATTATTAGTGATGTAAAACATCACTATCCTCCTCCAACCATACCAATCATGTGCCAGAGCCTGAGTTTCAGCAAAGGTCTTCTAAGTCGACTCTGTGATGTTAATGACTTTTGGTTTAATTACAAGTGATGTAAAACGAGTCTCTTGTTTGTTTTTCAGTTTTTCAAATCCAGTGGCGGGATGTCATTTGGGCTAACCTGAACTCTAAGGCCGCTGAGGCCGTTCAAAAGACAAGCTTTTCCGTCCATTACATGGCACATCAGAAGACAGCATTGAGGAAGCATTGTGTCAATCTCACAGCCAATGAGGAGCCAGTTGACGGTTGGATTAACGCTATTCAGGAGCAGTGTGCCAAAGGTAGGTCTTTATCTTTAGCAGTGGTACCGTCATTATGTGATAGTCTCCGGGTAAAGAGGAAAATGAAATACAAATGTGGAAGAATGACAGCAAAGAGGTAGGACCTAACGGTTGCAACCGCCAACAGCGCATTATAATATTGGAAACTTTAACCAGGTAAGTTCCAGTGAAATAAAACCCAAAACGATATAATATGTTAAACTATAATATAGTCTTATGCATGTCCTTTCAAATCGTCACAACTTATGGTAACGACTTATCAGAACATATATATATATATATCTACCTGTATACTTCTTATATTAAGTATGCTAGTGCACCCGTTGATGCTTGCCTTCAGTCAGTTGAATGTGAACAAAGTCAAATTCAAACTTAGCCGTTGCTAATTCTTACTTTTCCACAGGGTTGAGAGAAATGGCAAAATATTATCTTAAGTTGACGTATTCAGTCCAATCACCAATAATATTTATGTAGATGAAACAATTCTTTCTAATGGTTTTGACTATGCCCACTTCACCATAATCACCGGAAAGTTGTGAGCTCTGAAGAACCCTTGGAAGCATGATGAAACTTGCAGTCAACGTCTTTTGTCACCCATACAGGTGGAGCAGAAGAAGGCTGCCGTTCTTTTCAGCTGTCCAACATCGCCATATAGGGTGGCCTCCAAATTTGGTTCTCTGGGAGGCCACCTCCTCCCCTATTTCCTCAGATGCGGGCACTTTAATATGCACTGATTCATGACCGGGCCTGTGAAAACTAACTCGTGGATATACTTGCTTTGGCGGGATTAGACAGTGATCTGTGGGCTCAGAACTGGCAAAACGCTCACCTGAATAGGATAATCCCTCAGCGCTTCCCCACGTGCCGTTGGTGTAGTATCCCTCAGGAGTGCGTCGAGCACTTCATAGTAGAATGCCAACATTAACCCTTAATATATTTTTTACTTGTGCTGATAGTTTGTTTTTTTACGGTGGGAAGTCTATTCATGATTGTGTGAACAATCTTACTTCCATTCTATTCATGATTGTATGAACAACCTGACTTCCATAAAAGTATAATATAGCTTAGCGTGATTGACACCTTTTCAGTTGAAGGGCGGCCAAAAAAGCTGTTTGTTGTGGTGAATCCTATTGGAGGGGCTGGTACAGCACTGAAGATATTCAGAAGAAAGTGTCTCCCATCCTTCAGCTTGCTCAAATCAGCACCGATGTTGTTCGTAAGTTTGCTGCAATTATAGATTTCAATTTCTTACATATCATCCTTGCAGTTCGCTATCCGTGTGTGGAGCAATTTTTTAAAATTCTGGTTGCCTCATATTTGACAAGAAGACATGCCTCTGCCCCAGCTCAATAAATATCTTACCAAACAAGCAATAAAATTGACAGAATTTAGCCAAGACGCTATTCGCAAAGAAAACGTTGATTCTTTTTTGCCTTGCTGATCACGTATGCTCTCATTTGGTCTTAAGATTCTTTTTAAAATTTGAAATGATTGGCTGCTTCTTGTTTTGAAAGTGATAGTATTCCATAAAAGAGGGGCAGCACGACAGGAAGATTTTTCAAAAATAGACAATCTTTTAGTTGGCATGGTGATCAAGAGGGAATTTGATGATTTTAATACTCTATTCGGTCGGTAAAAACTGACCAGTTCTTGTGAATAGGATGGGACAAGACCATTTAAACAATTGTAACAATAACATAGGATTTTTAAATCTATCCTGTAACTAACTTTCTTGACAAAAACATTTTTATTCAAATCTTTCTTGCTAAATTGCACAATTTTAGTCATTGTCCTCATTCAATTTTAGCTTATTGGATATCATCCATGACTTATTGCCATAACACATTCTTTAGCCTTTTTGGTGACAAACAGTTCATCATTGATACAAAATGGGAAATAGAGCCTGTTGTCCTTAATTTGCTGTGTAATGTCATGTTATTGTTGACTTTGATTTGCTGTGTAATTGTCATGTTATTGTTGATATTGATTTGCTGTGTAATGTCATGTTATTGTTGACTTTGATTTGCTGTGTATTGTCATGATATTGTTGACTTTGATTTGTTGTGTAATGTCATGTTATTGTTGACTTTGATTTGCTGTGTATTGTCATGTTATTGTTGACTTTGATTTGCTGTGTATTGTCATGATATTGTTGTCTTTGATTTGCTGTGTAATGATATTGTCATTTGTTATTGTTGACTTTGATTTGCTGTGTAATGTCATGTTATTGTTGACTTTTTGATTTGTTATTGTTGACTTTGATTTGCTGTGTAATGTCATGTTATTGTTGACTTTGATTTGCTGTGTAATGTCATGTTATTGTTGACTTTGTTTGCGACTTTGATTTGATTTGCTGTGTAATGTCATGTTATTGTTGACTTTGATTTGCTGTGTAATGTCATGTTATTGTTGACTTTGATTTGCTGTGTAATGTCATGTTATTGTTGACTTTGATTTGTCATGTTATTGTTGACTTTGATTTGCAGAAACTGAAAGAGCCAGACATGCGTTAGAAATTGGTGAAACTCAAGATTTTTCTGCATATGATGGGTATGAAGTGTTACTTTGCACTCTTTTGAAAACAGTTCTATTTTTATTTTTATTCCAATTATTGCTAGTTGTACTTTCACCAATGGCTGCTTCAGCTCTTGTTGCCCAGGGGCAATGAGGAGATGAAATCTTTCCATAAACATTAAGATAAATAAGTTTGTTAATGCATGTAAAGCATACAGAGTGATTATAAAAGCAGTACACAGCTTGAAGTTAAAGATCCTTTGGCTGTTTATAGGTAGTCCAGGCAAATTTTTTAAAAGCCTACCAGAAACCGAGAGATCACCTTAGTTGTAAATGTGGGTAAATTCAAATCAAATCAAAGTTCTGTGAGTAGATTTTGTAAGTGAAAGATGAGTAATAGAAAAAAGGTTTTGAAAATTCTGCTGTCTTTTCATCACCTAGTGTAATTTTGTAATCCTCTCATGCCTTTTCTCATCCACTTTGTTGCCAGGGTGATGGTAGTCGGAGGGGATGGCTTGTATCAGGAGGTTCTGCAAGGAATGGCTATTCAGAGGCAAAAAGCGGCAGGGGTTGACTACGACGACGTAAACTCTAAATTTGTCGGCCTTGACAAACCCATTGCAATCATTCCTGCTGGTAGTGTATCTTCAAGCTTACTTTTCCTAACAATGAATTTGTTTTCCACCCTTTGTTTTCATTTCGTATTTTCATACTAAAGAACCCTAACATCGGTGAAACTGTCTAAACATGCAGGTCAGCCTAACATAACTTTTTAGAAGCAAAAAAACGTCATAATTAATCAATTCACAGACATGTCTAGATTAAAGTTGGGGATGGATTTATAGTCCTGATAGTTAAGCAGCCTGTAAGGCACATCGTACTAACACACTGACAAGACTTTTTCTCTGATTGTAACTGGATATTCTTTCACAACTGAGCCGAGTGAGGAAAGCAGGGTGAAGAACCTTTCCTAATAGCATAACGTCGGAGAAAAAGACCTGAGCCCACAAATGGGTGTGAACTTCAGCTAGTGTCATCGTGATTGCAAACTCGCAACACTACAGTTTCACCTTAATGCGTCTAATAGAGAGACAGACGAAGAGAGAGTTCACTTAGCTTACTTTAATGGAAATTATGGATTTTTTGTCTCATAGGTACTGGCAATGGTGTGGCAGGCTGGATCAACGGGACAAAAGACATGGATACAGCAGCGTTGCGTGTTGTAAGAGGTCAGCACCTTATTTATTGACAATGTGTATGATTTGGGTTTTAGTGACAAAATGTGTTATTGGATACTCTTTGACAAAATGTGTAATTGGGCATTGAGTGAAAATGTATAATTGGGTATTTATTGACATGCTGTTTCCTCGTAATTCACCCTGAGATCACTACTTATGGTGGATGGGGTAAATTTCGGGGAACAGGACAATTAAAATCTGGTCCATGGTATACATTTAATTTCACCAGAAGGATAGCAATATGTTATGTTATATGATATATCGTAAAATGCATTACAATAATTACATGCTTCTCGTTTGTTAAAAAATGTAGCCCCCTTTGTGTTCTCACTTTTGCAACTTTTTTTTTTTTCAGGAGAAATTCACCGGAGCCAAATATTCACAATCCACAGCAATGGGAAGTTTTTTTGTCTCTGTGGCCTTTTGTTTGCTTATGGCGCTTTCGCAGACCTGATCAAACGGACGGAAGAACTTCGATGGATGAAGAGAGCCAGATATCCCTGTATGTATATCCCAAATTTTTTTTCTTTTTGTGTTAGACAGCTATGTAGTTGATTGTTTGGGGTTGTGAACTTAAACTTGAGAGTTATGGAGGGTAGAAAAAGAATGAGATCAAGTGCTATTTCTTCCTCATAATTTCTGCTTTTTGACAAGGAAGCACAGAGAAAACGATAGGTGTAACATTTTGAAAATCTACTGAGCAGACCACCTCCTGAAAATCCGCCAGACATCATGCCTGCAAGAAGAGATCTCTCTATCAGCTGTGAAAAACCAACACGAGAAGAGATTGCAAAAGCTTCAGCTAAACTCCATTCAAACAAAGCAGCAGGCCCAGATGCGACACCACCAGAAGTATTGAAGACAGACGTAGCTCCAACAGGCGATATTTTACATGGATTGTTTTAAAAGGTGTGGAATGAAGAGCAGTTCCTAAAAGATTGGAAAGAAGGATATTTGGTAAAAGTTGCGAAGAATGGGTCTCAGCAACTGCAACAACTGCAGAGGGATAACTCTATTCTTCATCCCAAGTAATGTTTTTAACAGGATTTTATAAGAAAGGATTCACAGGTGAACATCTCAGAGACCAGCAGGCATGTTTTATGAAAAACAGATCTCGTACTGACCAGAGTACAGCCTTAAGAATCATCATTTAACAATGTTTTGAATTGAATTCTTCACTAATTGTTAACTTTATTGATTAGGAAAAAACAGTTGACAGTATCGATAAGGCCACCTTATGGAAGATCATGAGAGACTATGGTATACCCCAGAAGATGGTCAACCTAACAGAAAAGATGTGCGATAGTGACAGCACAAAATGCAGGATTTAACGTGATGTGACAACTCGTAGACAGCTTTTAGATAAAAACAGGTGTAAGACAATGTTGCCTACTGTCACCATTCCTCTTTATTCTGGCAATGGATTGACTCAGGAAAGGATTAACAGAAGGAAGAAGAAATGGCATTCAATGGACTCATCTAGATAATCTCAACTTCGCAAACAACCTGGCACCGCTATCACACAACCACCAACAAATGCAGGGTAAAGCGACAAGTCTTTCAGAATTATCCAATCTAGTAGCCTTAGGATTCTTTCTTTCTTTCTTTATCAGTTCCCATTCTACCTTTCGGTGTATAGGTTCAGATGCCTGAGATGATCTTTCTCCAGGATGCCCTGTCCTGGCATTTTTGTTTCCTTCCCACTTTCTCCAATCTCTGCCCTTTTGGTCTTTTACTTTGGGCTTTAGCACTGTATACTGATTTAGCTATTCCATTGTCATTCATTGTTTACATGCCCAAACCATCTCAATTGATTTATTTCTATCATAGTTTTTATGCCATCTGCATTGGTTTGATCTCTTATTGTTGTGTTTCTGATTTTGTCTCTTTTAGTTTTCCCTACTACTCTTCTTAGATATTTCATTTCAGCTGCCTGTACTCTACCGTATTCTCTACTATCTAAAGTCCAAGTTTCGCTGCCATAGAGGAGAGTAGGACAATAAACTGTATTGTATACTGCCATTTTGGTTTTTGTTGACAATTCTTGCTTACCTACAAATGCCTTTCCAAGGTGGTTATATATTTCACTTGCCTTTTGATTCTCTGGCTGATTTCTTCTCTTAGTTTTCCCTCTGAGTTAATCGTTACCCCTAGGTAATTGTAGCTTTGAACTTGTTCTAAATACTCCCTGCCCAATTAAGATTTTGTGTTTTAGCTTCCTAGTTACTTGCATTGTTTTGGTTTTCTTTACATTTACTCTCATTTCTCTTTTATTTAGTTCATTGTTCATAATGTTGATATTCAACTGAAGGTCACTTTCTGATTTTCCAAACAGAACTAAATCATCGGCAAATGAAAGCATTGATACATTTACTGGTTTGAGCTTCCACATACCTACATTAATTTTCTTCATTTTTGAGGGTGCCTTTGCGACTGAATCCATAAATGTGATAAACAAAAGAGGACTTAGGATACAGCCCTGTCTTACTCCTATATCTACATCAAATTCTGCAGATATGTTTCCAGCTACTCTCACTGCACATGTTGGTTTATTGTAAAAACTTTTAATGGCTTCTATTAAATTTTGCTCTACACTGTGTGCTTTTAAGGAATGCCATAGTTCGTCCCTCCTCACAGTGTCAAATGCCTTTTCTAAGTCAATAAAACACAGGTGCAAGTCAATGTTTCTCTCAAGGAATTTTTCTATTATTTGTCTAATTGTAAATATGTGGTCTTGTACACTTCTTCCTGGTCTAAATCCACTCTGATGCTCTTCAATCTGATCCTCTACTCTTTTCCTTAGTTTTATTTCCAGTATCCTGGCATATACTTTTCCTGCAACGCTAAGTAGTGATATGCCTCTATAGTTTGAGCATTTCATAGTTGATCCTTTCTTATGTATTGGTACTACCGTTCCCTTTTTCCAGTCGTCTGGCACCTGTTTGGACTTCCATGCTTGTTGGCATATTGCAATCTAGTAGTTTGTCTGCCTCTCTCCCTTGGTTTTTAATAATTTCTGGATAAACTTGATCTGCTCCTGGGTCTTTTCCTAATTTCACTTTTCTTATAGCTGTTTGAATTTCTTCCATTGATATATCTACATCTTCAGCTGTCTTCTCTGGATTACTTGATACTCTTACTAATTGATCTTTACTCCTTGTTTCATACGTTCTAGAGGGATTATGTAATTAGCCTCAGGATACGTCCTGGAAAATCCAAGATAGCCAAAGTAAAGACAACATGCACTGAGTCAATCACTGTAGACAACAAACCTATGAAAAAGTGGACAAATATACCTATTGGGGGGACAACAGCATGTATGAAGGCAATATAGAAAAATCAAGAACTTAAACAAGATCTGTTATCACCAAAACAAAGTTCAAACGTTTTGATTTCAATGTCAAATCAGACCTGGAGCCCTTCTAAGACCTGGAGCAGAAAACTTCAGAGATTTGAGGAACACCTACCATAAGAAAACCTCGGAGCAGTACTACAAGGCATGCCCTCCAATTGGAACCCAGAGGGACTTCAGAGGGATATGAAGAATAACTTAGATGGATAGGAGGATGATTTGAAAACCTCGTCTTTACTGTGGAGGCACTTAACCAGAATGGAACAAGTTAAAGGGACAGTTCATTTTGGGATATGGTTTATGAATAACTTAGAAAAGGCAATGATGAGGATGGTTTGCTGCTTTTGATGCTCTGCTTTGTGGAATCACTTCCCAGGTAGAATGAGAACAAGTAGCTGTTGTGACAGGATGTTGAGTTTTTACATTAAAAGAATCAAAGCTATTATTGTTTTAAATTGATGGTATACTGGATATTATGCAAGCATTCTGGCGAGATTAAAAATATTTTCTTTTTTATGTAACAGCAATAAATAGGAAATCAGAAAAAAGATCAAAGAGATGTTGAAATGCAAAAATTAAACAACATATTGATTAATTATAACCCTGATTAATTGTCAGTCCGAAGGTTTAAATTTTACTACTGCAAAGTACAGATATTTGAAGAAAGACTGGACTGTATATTCAGTTTAGAATTTAACAAGTCAGTTCTCTTACATGAATTCTTTCTGTTGTCCTCCAAAATCAGACAGCATGTTTGGACTTTTGTTTAAAAAGAAGAGCCGTGGGTCATTACCAATTTGAGTATTGTGTTGCTGCGGACAGTCAAGAGAGTGAAAACGACAAGTAAGTGAAACAGCTTTAGAGTTTCAACAAAGCTGAAAGATTACTTTATGGCATAATTTTCTCTTTCTGAACTTTTCTTGAGATTATTGGCTTTCATTTGAATTATTCTGGGCCATCCCCCCTCCCCCCTTTCCCCTCCTTGTTCTTTCTTTCTTTTTCCTTGCACCCATGGCAGTTTCTAAATACTCTAAAAGTGGTATAGCTGCTAACCAGTACGTAAACAAAATATTCTTTGTGATATTTGTTTTGGATTTGAGTCCGTAAGTCTGTGTTGACCATGAAAAGTATGCATGTGAGGGTTAACTATTCCTTGGCTGTTAAGAAACCCTAAATTAAAGGCACAGACTCTGAAAACTTAAGTCCACCAAGTTCGGAGATACTATTCTGAGTTCACAAAACTGCTTTCGCACTTCAGGTCAGAAAGGCCAGCAATCAATATACTTTGGGAGGGGTGTGGGGGTTCCCTTCAAGGGAGTTAATTCAAGTTGAAATATCAATGTTTCCTGGAATATCACAATAGCCGTCATGTAATTCAGTATTAGTTAACGCGGTCAGAGTCTGTTTTTTATTATAAAAGATTGGCAACCATGAAATAGCATGTGATTATCGCAGGTCAAGATATGAGATGAGAACAGACATCATGACCTGCCTAAGTCAGTCTTCGTTTTCTTAATGATTAGAAATGCAATAGATGGACGAGAGAAAATTTTGAAAGCCGTTATTGAAAATTGCAGGAATAAGACGTTTAACAAGAAAAGTTTATGAAATAATTGCAGGACAAATACATTAAACATTGACTTTTTAAACTTCGGTTTTTAACGCTTGTTTATATTCTGTAGTGGTCTAGCTGTTAGGCTGTCGGACAGGGATCATGAGGTCATGTTTAAATCCTAGCAAAATGTGTAGGTCCAAGTTGAAAAGAAAAATAGTTTTGTTCAAGAAAGATAGTATTGTTCAAGAAAAAAATAAATGCATTTTAAGTATATTTTATTCAAACAATTAAGTATAATTTAATGTAACAGTTAAAATTGTTTTAGATTTTGTATACATTTTGTCAAACTATTTTCAAGATATTTTGTCAAAAAATTAAGATTGTTTTATAGCAATTAAATTTCATGTTAATTTTCTTGTTTAAATTTCTTATTATTTGGACAGCCTGACCAAGGCAAGCAAAATCCAATTCAGGTTTTTACTGTCTTTCTCACTTCGATGGCTCGTAGCAGATTTTTAAAATTGTCATTTTTATCAACTGATTCCAAAGTAAACTTGGTTTGGATATTGGGATTTGTATTTCAATTTCAAGGTGAAGGGAATAAAAACAATCAACAAGACAGTTGTGTCCACACATGTTTCATTATGCATGTATCATTACACATGTATCATTATGCATGTATCATTACACGTGTATCATTCAAAATGTCATCTTCATTGATTTCATATTTTGAGTAAGAATCATTCAGGGATGTTGAATAAGAAATTCCTCTTGGTTGCATCATAAACATCAACTTCATCTTCCAATATTTATTTGTCTCCAGATTGGCATTGATTAAGCACGACAGTCTGTAAATGTTGATTGAAACCCTGTGGGACGCGTCCATCTTCAGGACATTTGATGACCGCTTCTGTGGATAAGTATCATCTATAGACAGAGACTAAAGACTTTATTACTTCAGAAGGCAAAATGAAAGACGTAGAGATGATTCATTTGTACATTTACTGTCTCAAAGGCTCTCAGAGAAATCATCTGTGTCTGTCTCTTCTCCCTCTCTGAATCTGTCTCTCTCATCTGTCTCTCTCTCCCTCTCTCTCTCCCTCTCTCTCTCCCTCTGTTAATGACAGTCTGTAAGTCAAAAGGCTCTCTCTCTCTCTCTCTCTCTCTCTCTCTCTCTCTGTCTCTCTCTAAAGACGTATCTTACTCACACCGCACTTCACAGTTCAGTCTCTCTCTCTCTCGCCTCTTTTGTTCTCTCTCTCTCTCTCTTTCTCTCTCTAACAGCATCCATAAATAAGATTTCTGTATATCTCTCTTATTCAAACTATTAAGTATAATTTAATGTAACAGTTTGAAATTGTTTTTCTTCCACGTTGTATACTTTTTGTCAAACTATTGTCGCAAATGATAGCATCCACCGAAACAATTAAACAACTAAGCTTTCTCTCTCTCAGAATAACGCTTTCTCTCGCCATACTTGTTATTTTCTTGTTTTGTAAATTTACTTATTATTTCAAGAAATATGTGAGACAGACTAAAATTTTCCTGAAGGTTTATAATCCCTCCCTCTCGCTTCATGACATTCTTCAATCCACTAGGCCCCTTCCATTTCTCTCTGTCTTTCTCATTATAAGGTCAAGCTCAATCATTATTGTCTACCTACTGGTTTTTAAAATTTCTATTTTCCTCTCTTTCTGATTCACTATTCTCTTTTAAATTGTCCATTTTGTCTCCTGTTTCTGTTTCATCTATTTGTTTGTCTCTCTTTATTTAGGCCTATGTCTTTAAAAAGTATCCCTCTAATCAATGGATAGATAGATAGATCTCTGTCTGTCTCTCTCTCCTCTTGTCTGTCTGTCTGTCTGTCTGTCTCTCTCTCTCTATCTCTCTATCTCTCTCTCTCTCTCTCCTACTCTCTCTTTCTCTCTACATCTCTCTCTCTCTCTCTCTCTCTCTTCATTCTCTCTCTCAAGGTGAAGGGAATAAAAATAATCAACTATGTGTCCACACATGTCTGCCTCTGTCTGTCTGTCTATCTATGTATCATCTATGCATGTATCATTACACGTGTATCATTCAAAATGTCTGTCTGTATCTTCATTGCCTTTCAAATTTGAGCCAACCTTTCTCTCTCTCTTAGAATCATTCAGGGATGTTGAATAAGAAATTCTCTCTTGGTTGCTCATCTCTCTCTCTCTCTCTCTCATCTTCCTCGCTCTTCTATCTCTATCTCTGTCATGTCTCTGTCTCTGTCTCTGTCTCTGTCTCTCTCTGTCTTGTCAGTCTCTGTAATATCTCTCTCTCTCAATTTCTGTTTACGTCTTTCTCCCTTACAGCTCTCTTCTCTAACCCTGTCTCTCTCTCTCTGATCTCTCTCTAGTGATCTCTCTCTCTTCAGGACATTTTCACTCTCTCTTAGATCTTCCTGTCTCTCTCTTTATCTCTCTCTCTGTCTATCTATCTCATCCCTCTAGGCTCTCTGCTAAACTCTTATTACTCTCATTGAGAGTCTATCTGTCTCTCTCTCTCTCTATCTATAGATCTCTTCATCTTACTCTCTCTGTCTCTCTCTATCTCTCTCTCTCTCTCTCTCTCTGTCTCTCTCTCTGTCTCTCTGTCTCTCTCTCTCTCTCTCTATCTCTCTCTCTCTCTCTCTGTCTCTCTCTCTCTCTGTCTCTCTCTCTCTCTCTGTCTCTCTCTCTCTTATCTCTCTCTCTGACTCTCTTTCTCTCTCTCTCTCTCTCTCTCTCTCTCTCTCTCTCTCTCTCTCTCTCTCTCTCTCTCTCTCTCTCTCTCTCTCTCTCTCTCTCTCTCTCTCTCTCTCTCTCTCTCTCTCTCTCTCTCTCTCTCTCTCTCTCCTCTCTCTCTCTCTCTCTCTCTCTCTCTCTCTCTCTCTCTCTCTCTCTCTCTCTCTCTCTCTCTCTCCTCTCTCTCTCCTCTCTCTCTCTCTCTCTCTCTCTCTCTGTCTCTCTCTTTCTCTCTCTCTCCCTCTCTCTCTCTCTCCATCTCTCTCTCCTCCTCTCTCTCTCTCTCTCCTCTCTCTCTCTCTCTCTCTCTCTCTCTCTCTCTCTCTCTCTCTTCTCTCTCTCCTCTCTCTCTCTCTCTCTCTCTCTCTCTCTCTCTCTCTCTCTCTCTCTCTCTCTCTCTTTCTCTTTCTGTGTCTGTCTATCCATAAACAATATGTGCATGTGATAATTTTTTGAGTCTGGCACCATGTGTGTTAAATTGTATAGGATAATATTTTAGATCTGGCACAGCAAGGGTTAACTTATACATGATAACGTTTGAAAGCTGTCACAGCAAGGGTTATTTGTATTTTATTATATTTTAGATCTGGCACAGCTATAGTTAACTTGTATGTGAGACATTTTAAACCTGGCACAGAAAGGGTATAAAGTGTATATGGTAAGATTTTGAATCCTGTCCAGCAACAACTAGCTTGTATGTGATGATATTTAAGTCAACGCAGAAAATATAGGTTGAAAGATTTTTTATCTGCCTGATGCATGTGTATGAATCATAGAATTAAAATTGTAGCTATGTTGAGTCATTTCTGAGATTTATAATACGGATGATATCCCCAAATTTACAGAGCTATCCCACCAATATGGAGGTCATGAAGGACGTCCAAGGAGTGAGGATCAAAATCGTCCATGATGAAGACGTGAATGAGGAAGAACTTAATGGGGCTGTGGCAAGGCTAGAGATATGGAGCACTACCTTGATATTGACGGGGAATGTCTGAAGCTTGAAGTACCAGAAATGGACATCAGGTGCGTTAATGCTCTTATCTTGCTCTCTGCTTTCCTGCGTTGGGTTTTCTCCATCCCCCCTCCTAGAATTTCATTATCAATCTGAAGAATTAAGTTCATTTTTCTATCTAAAGAATTATGTGAGAACAAATGACACAGACGTGACCTTAACCTTTAATGTCTTACGCTGCTGACATCCTAAAATCTGTTGACAGCCACTACTCTATTGCTTGTCGTACCCTCCTTTGTTTTATCAACATTTTAGACAAATCTAGTAGGAACAATAGCTCCTACCCCTGCTTCCTTGGTACTGGGTTCTAATCCTAGCAATGCTAGGTCTAACGTTTTGTTCCTCGGGACAGACATTTAAGTCATTTTTTCTTTTGACCTTGAGTCAATGTAAATGGGTCTAACCTTTGTTCCTCAGAACAGACATTTAAGTCATTTTCCGTTCGACCTGGAGTCACTGTAAATGGGTCTAACCGTTTGTTCCTCGAGACAGACATTTAAGTCATTTTCCCTACTGACCTGGAGTCATTGTAAATGGGTCTAACCTTTTGTTCCTCAGGACAAACATTTAAGTCATTTTCCCTACTGACCTGGAGTCATTGTAAATGGGTCTAACCTTTGTTCCTCAGGACAGACATTTAAGTCATTTTCCCTACTGACCTGAGTCAATGTAAATGGGTTTAACCATTTGTTCCTCGGGACAGACATTTAAGTCATTTTCCCTACTGACCTGGAGTCAAATGTAAATGGGTCTAACCTTTATCCACTGGACAGATATTTAAGTCATTTTCCCATTTGACCTCAAGTCAAATGTAAATGGGTCTAACCTTTTGTTCCTCAGGACAGACATTTAAGTCATTTTCCCTACTGACCTGGAGTCAATGTAAATGGGTCTAACCATTTGTTCCTCAGGACAGACATTTAAGTCATTTTCCCTACTGACCTGAAGTCAAATGTAAATGGGTCTAACCTTTGATCCACTGGACTGACATTTAAGTCATTTTCCCTATTGACCTCAAGTCAAATGTAAATGGGTCTAACCTTTTGATCCTCTGGACAGACATTTAAGTCATTTTCCCATTGACCTCAAGTCAAATGTAAATGGGTCTAACCTTTTGATCCACTGGACAGTTATTTAAGTCATTTTCTCATTCAACCTCAAGCCAAATGTAAATGGGTCCCAGCACCAGCTTGGGAGTAGAAACCTAGGACATATTATTCTGTGCAGGAGATGATTATCATCACCTGTTCCACTTCACTGCTATAGAAACTGGGATACATTCTGGCTCTCTATGGGCAGTAACGACCTTGAATAAACTTTCTTTGTGAGTAAATGTTCTGGTACCGCACATCAACATCATCTTTGGGTGAATTTGGAGAGGGAGGGAGTGGGCAGATTACAGCCAGTGATGTTCATTTTCTTGTATTGTTTTATAATCCCTGATGCATGTAGTCGGACATCTTTATAAATTGAGATGATGAGGGGACTAACATGTACAAGAAATTAAAAAGTACAAAAGAAGCAAAATATTTAGGCATCACACTAAATGAAAGATGAAATGGAAAAAGCATGTGGATGCTGTGTCGAATAAAGCAAATAAAACCCTTGCCTTTCTTCGATGGTAACTACAGCACTGCCATAGATTAGTGAAAAAGAAATGCTACGAGATTTATGTTAGGCCCGTACTTTGAGTACAGCTGCTCTGTTTGGGACCCATATTATGTGTGGGCATTATGACGGGCTGAAGCTGTGCTTGAAATGATGTTTTGAAAACTATTTGCGGTTTTCAGGTAGATAGATCTAACCTCCAGTGAGCAGAGCAAATGAATGAAAGGTTATGACTATGACCAAACAATGTAGTGATTTGTACAATCACTTCTGTACATGTTAAAAACTACATGATTGGTCATTCACTTTTCAGCAAATCAGAAAAGAGGAAAGTTGAGATCACAAAATAACGAAGTTTGAGTGTATATCAATTTTCCCATGTCACATTTTAGATAAAGAATGGGGGGGGGGGGGGGTGGGGTGTGGTATGCACAGGTTTTGAGTGATTTGATTCAAAGGAGTGAGCCTATCAAGCTTCAAAATTGGGGTAAAATCTAAGATGGCGGTCATTTCCATCACAACCAAGAGCGCTACAAAGTTTCAAAGGATATAGGATGACTATATTTTAGGATATATATACGTAAATGAAAAAGCCAAGTTCAAAGGCAGAAAAGAAATCACTTCCTCCGGGTCTGTTTTGTGTGAATGGAAGGAAAAGCTATAAAGTCAAAGAAGGAAAAGTTAACAGAAAGAAGGATATATATATTATTGATTTACAAAGAAAAGATTATTGATTGAAAAAAGGAACAAAATTTTGATTGAACAAATGACAAAATTATTGATTGAAACACAAAACAGAAGAAGTGACTGAAAAGAAGAAAGCAAATATTGAATTATAGAAAATACAAATGTTTTCTTTCCTTCTTTAAAGGAAGCTAGGCCCCTAGTCAATTGTTCTTTAATTTTTGTTGTTGTTGGTTTTCTCTCCACAGGGTCGTTCCATCCTTTGCACCATTGTATGCTTGCAAGATGACTTGATTACAAGATGACTTGATTGGGAGATGATGTGATTACTAGATAACTTGATTACAAGATAACTAGATTGCAAAAATGGTGACATGATGATTAAACTAGATTCCAGGGATTGTTGAAAGATCAAGGCCACTAAACAAGGACAGTTACCTTTTGTTTATTATTGTACTGACATGTATCTATGCAATGCACCCATCCGGTGTTGAAAAATCACACTATATATGTTGAACAAAAAACACTATATATGTTAAACAAATCACACTATATATGTATGTATGTATGTATGTATGTATGTATGTATGACTCAGTCTCAAAAGGTTCTTCTGCTAGCATTGCAAGACACCTGATAGAAGAAAAAAAACCTAAGGGCGGTGAATCAGTTGCATGTACATTGTGCCAGAGAAGATGCGTTGACATTAGGTGCTGATAGCTTTCTAGAATCTCCTAGAAAAACCATTCTTCTTCAAATCCCTTAGAATCTCCTTCTTTTATAAACTTTGACCTAGAAACTTCAACTTCTCGGGTCTTAAATTTTCTTGGCTGTTTAATACACTGATGTTGATACCTAATTCTACACCAAAATTTTCTTAATAATAAAAAACAAGAAAAGTTTTAAGCACAACAATATTGTTTCAGTGCCAGAGTAATATTTAGGGCCAGTGGTTGGTGAAAATAATCTGTGAATTTGCATCAATTCTCGTATAATTTTTTTTTTACATCTCCTAGAAAGTATTAATTCTCGTAGAATTTTTTTACATCTGCTAGAAATTATTAAGTTTCGTAGAATTTTTTTGACATCTCCTAGAAAGCCTCCTAGAATATCCTATAGTTGTGAAACAGCTGAGTGCTATAAGTCCTGGTTTACAGAACCTGCTATATAAATTTGGACCAATGTTTAAAATTTTAAATCCTTATTCCAATGTCACCGATGCCATACAGGAAATACTCCTGATCCTCATATTTGCTGTTTTGTAGTGAGGCTTTTGTCATTGCAAACTTACTATAAAACTCAAAGGGTTCGTGTAATGATTTTTTTTTTTCATCTGCTACTCCTTTTGTCAGCTGCTTAAAATACTTTTCCTGAATGTCACTGGGGATATTTGAAAAGATGATGTTAATTTAATTTTTTTCCATTCATTACGTTGTATGTGTTTTCTTAAGTATGTTTTACTTTTTACTCTTTGCTGTGAAAGTTTAAAGAATTCCAGCATATAAGACATGGAATTAAGTACTTGAGTCGGTTTAAAGAGCTTTTGACAAAATTATAGTTCACTACTTAATTTTCTTTTCTTGCTAAAAAGCAAGCCCAGAGAGACCTTTGACAGTCACAAACACATGCTATTCCTCAAAAATGAGAACACAGTCACATACTTTCAGCTTTCAGCCAGATTTATTACGTTGAAAATGAGAAGATAAAAAATATGCAGAAATTATAGCTGTGAGTATGAGAGAAAACAAAATAGTGTCACAAAATGAAAAGCGTGTTTGTAAATTCTTGTTTTAAAAGCCTTTCAATTAACGATCTTGATACTTAACAAATTCTTTAATTTCTTTCACCTATATCTACTTTTGTCTTGTACTTGATTCAAATTTAGATTATAAGTAAGTTATTAATTAGTAAATAAAAATAACTGGAAACAAATGTCGCATCCTCACAGCTGCACGTAAAGCTAGACCTAGGTCAACCTTATGAATGTAATGTATGCGTAGCTGCCAACTACTATGTAAAAAACGTATTTAGTATGTTTTTTTGTCTTTTGAATCAGTAAATCTGTATTTATCTTGAAAAGTACGTTTTGAGGTATGTATTTTTTAAGTTACCCTAAGATAACGGTAGAGACTCAGAGAAACTGGGGTGAAATCCGAAGAAGCCATTCTGGGTTTACAAAAACACTGTCACATTTCCCCAGAAAGGCCAGCCATTTTATTTATTTTTCCTTAAGGAGGTCAATTCGGGTTAAATTTTAAATGATCGATGTTTTCTGAATATAATGGGCCATCATGCAAGTTACAATTAGTTTGTGTGATCACAGTTTGTTTTTTATCTGAAAAGGTTCGCATCTGAAATCTTGATAGATGTGATATAGATAGAGCTAATATTTAGTGTCTGAAATCTAGTTAGATGTGATATAGATAGAGCTAATGTTTAGTGTCTGAAATGTAGTTAGATGTGATATAGATAGAGCTAATGTTTAGTGTCTGAAATCTAGTTAGATGTGATATAGATAGAGCTAATGTTTAGTGTCTGAAATCTAGTTAGATGTGATAGAGATAGAGCTAATGTTTAGTGTCTGAAATCTAGTTAGATGTGATATAGATAGAGCTAATGTTTAGTGTCTGAAATCTAGTTAGATGTGATAATAGAGCTAATGTTTAGTGTCTGAAATCTAGTTAGATGTGATATAGATAGAGCTAATGTTAAGTGTCTGAAATCTAGTTAGATGTGATATAGATAGAGCTAATGTTTAGTGTCTAAAATCTAGTAAGATGTGATATAGATAGAGTTAATGTATAGCGTCTGAAATCTTCAGAGACATAATATAGAAAGAGCTAATGTATGACACCTTAAGTCTTGACAAATGTGATATAAATAAAGCTGATGTATGGCATCTGAAATGTTGCTAGATGTGATATAGATAGAGCTAAATAATTCATGTGCTGAATTCCAATAGGAAATATAATGGATTATTTTCTACTTACATGTCAGTACGTCTCATCAAATGTATGTCATGCAATGGCGGAGAGATGTGTCAGTGAAAACAAAACTAGATCTACTGTAGGTCTTCATGACACATTTTTACCAGTCTTGTTTTGATCTGGCTAAATACTTGCATTGTTTATTAGCTTAGACAAGCGACAGACAGGTATGTAAATATTCTACTTAATTTCTTTTTCCCTATGTTCCTTAGACGTCACAAATGAAAGAGACTATTATCATGACCTTTAAGAGCAGCTATTGCTCATTGAAATTCAAGGTATATATACAGAAATGTGTAATTATAAAGGCCTCAAAAGATATTCAGTTTGAATTGTCATAATGCCCTCTCAGTCAAATCTGTAGTGAATGCTGAAAAAATTGTTCATGACCATGTAACGTCTTTGTTGATAAACTGTGTAATGCTTTCATAGCGTTGTTTGATTTTTTATTGAAGCGTGTCATTTTAAGAGCGATTTTAAAAGAACAATAATCATTTGTGTCTAAAATCATCCAAGTTTTCCTTGGGCAATCCCTGACTCATCCTTTAGTAAATTTCACACAAGACGTATCCTTCTTGATGCTACGACAGATCTAAAAGATTTTTTTCTTGCATTCACACAGTTTATGAGAATAATGTATTTGTTGTCTCTTGAATTAATTTGCTTCTCATTGAAACATGTTTTTTTTTTATCCTAAACAGTGCTCTCAGATATATTGATGTATATGTAACAGTGGCACTACTTGCCATGTCAACCTTTTGAGAATGAGCCATTCATAAGCACAACTATCTAAGTCTTAAAATATCTCTAATTCTAACTATCGGCTGTGTTCATACACGGCATGGCACCAGATGTGCGTTCAATAGGCAAGCAATTTGGCTTGCTTGTCTTTCTGACAAGACAGCAACTGCTTTCCAGGAGAGGTAACTCTCTGTCAACTGAAATAAAAACAATAGGTGAGGTGGCGGCACCAATGAAATTATGATATTAATGCTCTTAAATAAAAACAATCAAATGAGTAGAAAAATTTGTATGAATTTAATGCACAAGTTTATTTTCTTTCGATGATGAATACCTTTCCCGGAAAGAAGGTTTAATTCAATTGTCAATTGAATATCTTGAGCCATAAAGGCACCGCACTTTTGCTTTTTACGAGAGTAAGACAACCTTGTGGTGTGCTTGCTTGCCGAGCAAGCGGCTTTCCTAGAGTTTGGCTACGGAATGATGTGCATAGAGTTTGGCTACGGAACGATGTGCATTCCATGTGCTAACAAGCTGCTTGCCTACAGAACGATGTGCTTTCCATGTAATAACAAGCTGCTTGCCTACGGAACGAATGTGCTTTCCATGTGCAAACAAGCTGCTTGCCTACGGAACGCACCTCATCAGATCCCTTCACTTTTGCCTGTCTTTTGCCTTTGTTGGCCCTATTGCCTCTCCTACCTACTTCCTTGGTGCTGAATGTCGTCTCTTTATCTGTTTTTCGATCTACATGTTCACACTCTCATTTCTTGGGTGCCATTCTGACTTTTTGATTGCCTTCTTGTTGTCTAATCAAACGGAATGCCTCCAGTGCTGCCAACCCACTGCTAAAAATAGAGGATTTGTACGCTTTTTACGAGATTGTACACCTTTTATAAGATTTACGTCTTTTTTTTCAAGATTGTACGTTTTTTTTTAGATTTTTGGAGGAGGCTTTGTTCTGTCCACAGTAAGTTTTGTTAACATTTACAAATTGTACGCTGGTTTTTCCAAATCTTCCTATTTTTGGCAAACAATCTGCCACCTTTTGTGTTCATAGTAGGGTTGGCAGCTCTGCATCCATTAGCATTCACTTCATGGGTGCCATTCTGACTTTTTGAATGTTCTCTTGTTGGTCATCTAAACAAACAAAAAACATCCATTTCCCTGACATTTTCAATGACAGCTGTCATTTTTTGTGCTTTACCTTATGTTGTTTCTTTAATTGAATGCAGTTTTGAATTTTGATGTTTAATGTCTTACTCTCCGTGATCTGTAACTTGGTTGAAGTTTCTTTGTGATTTGGATGGAGTCCAAAGTTGACAGCCATACATCATTGTAGGTAATAAACATTGATGGAAGACTCCTCTCTTCAAGCTTAATGTGGTCTGGTGGTGGAGACACATTTCTCTGTATCTTGCAAACATATTCCATCCCAAGTTTCGCTCTAAGGGAGGTTTTTTTCTTCTATTACTCTCATCTTGCTTTTTCTAGTTCTCAATTTTGGTATCGTCTATAAATAGGTGGTCAGCTGAGCCCAAAGATTTTGTGTTTTCTCTGTGTACTTTGGGGGACAAGATGACAGTTCAGGGTTTTTTCATTGGTCAAGAAAATTTACCCTATTTGCTCACTTGGACAATATGGGGAACTCTTGTTGTATTATAAGGCAGATTTTCAAACCTTTTTCATTTACTGTTTTTAGTGTTTGTACCATTTTTTTTACACTCTTATGTGGTCAGGGTTACATTGACAACAAACCACCCATGGCATTGCCTATATTTTCCGAATCAACCTTTTTAAACACTTTTTGAATGTAGCCGGGAATAGGTTAGGAGATGAAGAATCACCTTGTTTTGAATGTAGCCGTGAATAGGTCAGGTGACGAAGAATCACATTGCCTTCTGCCTCTTTTTATTGAAATCTCATTAACACTAAGGTGTTTGTGTGTATCCTGGAAGCAGCTCCAGTATGTGTTTTGTATTGTACTGACGTACGTATCGTTTTCCTCTATTGCTTTGAATATGGCTTTGTGCTCCACTGTGTTGAATTTTGGTAATCATTGTGATCCAGTACAAAGAGGCAGCTTGAAATCATTGCATTTTCAAATAAGTAGGTTGATTATTTTGAGATTGTCAAGCGTTGATTACATTTTTTGATTGACTTAAATCTAAAATCATCTCCATTCACTCTTCGGTTTTTCTTGTGAAAACTGTTATACATGCATTGCTTTTATATCTTTCATGTCTTCTTTTCTCTTTAGTGTTAATTGGAAGATGTTAATTGTGATTGAATATTTTTGTTCTTGGTTTACCGCATATACCTCTCCCACACCCCCAAATACCATAACATCGCTGATCAAGTTGTCCATGCCTGGTGCCTTGTTTTGTCATGTTTTGACTTCTACAATTGACTTATGATCTCAAATTTTATATCCCACAAACCACAAGTAAAAGGTTGTGGGTTCGTGTCAACACATTGAAAACTCTTCTTGAGTTTTTTTCATCCAAATAAACCTTATGTCCTACATCAAAAAATTCCTCTATCATATTCATTTTAAGCTGAGACTATAATATTGAGACGCCTACCTTTAAAAAGTAAAGTGAACGAACCATCCAGTCATTCAGCGATGTAGAAAGTCTGGATGTTTTTGTTATTTTGTATGACAATCTATCCGTGAACAATGAAATAGACTCATTATGTAAGTGTTTGTTTATTGAAGTGAGCAGAATAAGCTGTAAGTAAGAAAATTGTACAACATGGAAGTGGAGAAACAGCTAGTTACCTCCTTAGTTTTATCAAAAATGGACCGTTGTAATGTTTTTCTGTTGCCCCACAAATGTCTTTAGAAATGATCTAAAGGTACACATATTTTGCTACAAAAAATGTTTGTGAGGAAATAAAAAGTCAAAACATGTGAGCCCTCGATTAAGATCAGATCATTGGCTTCCTGCTGTGAAAGAGAGAATCAGACTTTTAAGATTGCTATTATTGTCTTTAAATATATCAATGGTTAAGCATCTACACACCTGGGTAATCTTATTCTTGAAAACACCTAGCTGCCGTACACTGAGATCTTCACTTGATAAATTACTCCTTGTCTTTCCCCCCCCCCCCCCCACCCCCACCCCCTTTTGAATTCTATGGCCCAAGAGTTAAGACTGCACTTCCTGAGGAATTAAGACAGAAAGAAAACATTGATTCATTATAACCGATGTAAAGACACATGTCTTTATAAGGGCCTGTATGCATAATTTACAAAATGCATTTTTGTGAATGAATTTACATATTCTTTGATCAGCATTACATTTGATGTCTTTTACAGCTGTAACTTTGTTGTATTTTTAATTTCAATTTCATGTCCTCCTGTAAAACGTTTATACTTCTTACCCTTACTGTAGTGGTCATTGGATGGTTTATGTGGTGCACTTTGAGTCTTTGGATATGGTAGTGCGGTACAAATCATACTGATTTTTTCTTTTTAATAGTTTTGTACTTTATTAGTCTAATTATTATTATTGTTAAAAGATAAGGCGTTGTAATTGAACCGTAGTGTTGTGAGCTGGTAATCACGAAAACAATGGTTTAAGCCCACGGCTTGCGCACGTGGGTTTTTTCCCCAACATTGTACTCTTAGGTAAGGTGCTTCACTCTATTGTCCTCACTTGACTCCGGTGTTAATGAACACCCAGCTATAGGTAGAGAAAGATCTTGTTAGAGTGTTAGTACGAATGAAAAGCCTAACAAGCTTGTGTACTGTATGCTCCTCCGGGAGTTGAGAAGGACTTTGAATGAAATGGCCTGCTGGGGGATAAAAGATGTACAGTTGATGAGCCTGCATTTGTGCGGGGATACAGCCTTCAAACCATCTTTATCTTTTATTATTATTATTATTATTATTATTATTATTATTATTATTATTATTATTATTATTATTATTATTATTATCATCATAACAGCTTCTACAAATCCTAAATGTGAATATTGTTTTCTATTCCCTTTTCCTGTTTACCAAATTTTGAACTGAGTTGTCTCCACATACAAAAGATTTATTGATATCATAGAGCAATGTTGTGTCATGCTATTTTGTAATCATTCTCGCTGCTCATTCTTGCTTTGGGCATACAGAATGTCGTAATGTTTTTTTAGAAAAGACAATTCTCAAAATACATGTCGTCGGTTGTTTAACATAAATGCTTACGTCAGATTTCGGCCTTTGAGGAGAAAAAACCCAACAACCTTCCAGTGTCATTTTCAAAGATCTTGACTACAAATGTGGATATGTGCTTAAGAAATACAAGCATTACCACCCTGTATACGGTTTAAAGATAGATAAAGAAATAATAATTTTCTAGGAATCTTGACTTAAACTGAGACATTTCTAATTCAATATGATCTGACTTAGGCTTTTATGTTATACAACTGACGATGTAGTTTCAGCCCTGTAGACAATTCTCTGATGATTTATGTTTCCCTAATGATGTATCTGTTTTCAGCACTGAAACCAAGTCTGTGTTTTCAGCACTGAAACCTAGTCTGTGTTTTCAGCACTGAAACCGTCTGTGTTTTCAGCACTGAAACCAAGTCTGTGTTTTCAGCACTGAAACCAAGTCTGTGTTTTCAGTACTGAAACCAAGTTTGTGTTTTCAGCACTGAAACCAAGTCTGTGTTTTCAGCACTGAAACCAAGTTTGTGTTTTCAGCGATGTAGTCAATTCTCTGATGACACACGTATTTTCAGCTATGAGACTATCTTGAAATGCCGGATATACACAATCTTGGGAGTTTAATTATCATTGAGCTTGAAACAATTTGTTTATGAATATTTTTTTTGTTTTTCTGGTCATGCATACAGTCGAACCTTTTTTAACTACTCATTACAAGAATTTGGCTTTTCTAACTTGACTGCAGGGCTCCAAGCACTCGACAATTTTTAGGAAAATGCTTTCTCCTGAAATCTGAGATTTTCCTACTGTTTTGACTTTCTTCCCGGACACCCCTAAAATTTCAATTTATCACTGATTCCGTCAACGTTTTCATGACTGTTTAATACACTTGTGTTGATACCTAGTTCTACACTTAAATTTGCTTTATAAAAAATACAACTTTTAAAGCACAGCAATATTGTTTCAGTGCTAAAGTACCTTTTTGGATCTGTGGAGTTGAAAACAATTTTTTACTTAGAATGAAACATGGCATCGATTCTCCTAGTAGGTGGTCAAAGCCAAAAATTGAAGTGAGAGCAATGGAAAATCAATGGCTACCACACCAAAATTTGAAGTGAGAGCAATGGAAAATCAATGGCTACCACACCAAAATTTGAAGCAATGGAAAATCAATGGCTACCTCACCAAAATTTGAAGTGAGAGCAATGCAAAAGTAATGGCTACCACACCAAAATTTGAAGTGAGAGCAATGGAAAATCAATGGCTACCACACCAAAATTTGACAATGGAAAATCAATGGCTACCACACCAAAATTTGAAGTGAGAATGCAAAAGTAATGGCTACCACACCAAAAATTTGAAGTGAGAGCAATGGAAAATCAATGGCTACCTCACCAAAATTTGAAGTGAGAGCAATGGAAAATCAATGGCTACCACACCAAAAATTTGAAGTGAGAGCAATGGAAAAGTAATGGCTACCTCACCAAAATTTGAAGTGAGAGCAATGGAAAATCAATGGCTACCTCACCAAAATTTGAAGTGAGATGGATGAAAAAGTAGTGGCTACCACTGGAAAGAACTTTGTGTCCTGAGAAATTTAATACCCAAATCAATTCTGTTTGAATAGAGCTCCCCAGTGATATAAGTCATATCATGTTACTACGTTGTAGAGAGGAGAGGGGGACAAGGTGAAGATGACTGATAATTAGCCAAATCCGTGACTGACGTGGTGAACAGAAAAACTGGGCAGCTTCGACCACCTACTCCTAGAATCTTTTTTTTAATCTCCTAGAAAACATCTTTAGAATCTCTAAAAACATTTGGATGGCTGAGTGCTTTGAGCGTGCCGTGCTGCCTTTCAAAACCAATAGTGAGAGTAGTGAGAGAGAGAGTGAGAGAACGAGAGAGAGTGAGAGAAGGAGAGAGAGAAATAGCCAAACAAAGTGTGCTATAATGGTAACATGGTACTTTAATTTTCAACCAAGTCGGTGGTTGTTGATGACAACGCTTCAGGTTGTATTGTTTTACGTTTTATTCTAATTTTCTAGTGACAAGTCCACCTATATAATCGGCTTTCCCTATGTGATTCACCGTGGTACAATCAGTCCATGTATTATTATTATTGTTATTATTATTTGAGTTGGTGGTTGGGTTGCTTAATTTCTTGTTTTTATTTACTTTATGAAGGTTGGGGGGAGGGGGTCATACTAAGAAGAACCACATTTATTGAGAGTGAAAACTAAAACATTTGATATTTACACTATAACACTATACTGCTTACTGTAAACGCTGCTCAACATGACCCTTCTTAAATTCATTCCGGATGATGTTGTTGCGGCCATAAGATTTTATGTTTACAAAACGATTTTTGTCCTTTCTTGGTTATACAAGTTGTTTTTTTTAAATCAGTTTCCTCACACAACAGTTCTAGTCATAGATCTTTGCTAAGTGAGTTATTCATTCAGTAAGTGAGTTTTCCATTGGCTAAGTGACTTGTTTATTGGCTAAAAAGTGAGTTGTTCATTGGCCAAATGAGTTGTTTATTCACTAAGTGAATTGTTCAGTCACCAAATGAGTTGTTCATTCACTAGGTGAATTGTTCATAAATTGTTCAGTCACCAAATGAGTTGTTCATTGACTAGGTGAATTGTTCATATGTAGTTCATTCACCAAATGAGTTGTTCATTCACGAAGTGAATTGTTCATGAGTTGTTCGTTCACTAAGTGAGTGGTTCATTGGCTAGGTGAATTGTTCATTTGAGTTATTTATTTAGTTTTCTAAATGACTTATTCATTCAACTTCAATTTGAACAATGGCTTTCTTACCAATAAGCAATTGTATTTTCATGATTTAACATCATGCTGATACTACCATTAAATATATGTACATACGGTGACTTTTTTTACCACCAGTGACTTTCTAGTATTATGCCTGTGACTTCATTTTTAGTTCCCTTGGTGGTGGTTGTGTCTGCATAGTTTTGATTTACTTTTTTGGTTTCTCTTGAAATAACATGTAACATGTGTGCTTAGCACTACACTGCAACCCTCATTATAGGTATCCACTGCAACTGAACAAATTTATACTTTTTACTACATGTATTAGGATATACTTATTATGTGATGCATATACTTATTTAGTTATTGAAAGGTTTACTAGTTATTTAACAAGACTTAATGCTAATAATTTTTAGGGCAAGTGGAAATTTGTGTGCACACACGTCCATTGGTAATGGACAATGTTAAATGAAACAATAAAATAAATTATGGATTGTTACATTTTATGTGTATTTTTGTTTTGAATTTATGAACTTGGGGAAGCTAGCAAAGTTCAAAGTGAAGTTTGGTGATACTGCGAAACTTTCTTTTTAAGACTGGAACCAACACGGGTAATGCAATTCAAAGTCAAAACTCTCAACAAATGTCTCAATGTCTATTTGATATACATTTACCATTGTCATACACTATTACGATAAACATGTATTTTTGCATCTCCGTCTGTCTGTTCTCTTTCTCTCTGTCTCTCTCTGTCTCTCTGTCTCTGTCTCTGTCTCTCTGTCTCTGTCTGTCTGTCTGTCTCTCTCTCTCTCTCTCTCTCTCTCTCTCTCTCTCTCTCTCTCTCTCTCTCTCTCTCTCTCTCTCTCTCTCTCCCTCTCTCTCTCTCCTCTCTCCCCCTCCCCTCCTTAAAATCTTTGGGACCAGTATAATCTATATATCTAATACACAGAGATATGGAAACTCATTGACTGTGAACTTGATATTATTAAATGATTGGCACTGGTTTCAAGTTCAATACCCCACTGTACCAGTATTGTGATTGTTTGAATATTTAAGTACACCCACTGTACCAGTATTGTGACTGTGTGAATATCTAAATACATGTGTTTTGTTATTACTAATATTACATGTATTGTCATCTCACCATCCCAATATGCCCCAAGGTCTCAAGGTGATAGAGGTGAACTGAATAAATTTGTAATATTTCAATCATTTTCTATATTAATATTAATAATATTATAATAACACAGATGAATATGATTCAAGAGAGGAGATGTTATAGATGTTAATAATAGAAGTTTTACTGATATAATATGGTTCAGTAGTTAATCAGCTTTTCTTACCCCAACATGTGTGTTGGTTGTACATGTGATTACGTCCCTTTACTTCTTATTCATGTGCCTTTTAAACCAGTAGACAGATATATCGTACTTAACATTACCGTAATGGTTTCCTTGTTATTCGTCATAATATAAACTGATTAACTCAGTTACTGAATAGTATTACTTAAACACTGGGCACAATTTTAAATTAACTTTTTGTTATTCAAATTTTAATTTTAAAGTTATGTACTTGCAACAGCTGGTGAGTAAAACTTGCAGCAGACAAGTGTCCAATAGCGAGCTTGGAATAATGGGAACTCGGAAATAGCATGAACAATTCAAATCCACATTTGTTTTCCTTCTTTAAGTCAATAAAAATACTTCACAAAAGCGAGATCAAACAGATAGCCAACTTGGATCTAGCAAGACGCTCTTCTCATCTAAATCTAATGATACTAGAATATGAATAAACATCCGTAAAAAGGCAGATCGTATTTTTTTATTTTATTAATTTGGTAAAAAACCAAAAGCACATATACGTTCTGTGACAAAAGTGACTAGATCTAGTCAGAGGTTTTTGTCACACATTGTTGCACTGTACTGTATGCATTGATACTGTGATGATAGCGAGGGGAGGGGAGGTTGTCTACACTAATGGCATAGCTCTCCCTCTCACTTTCATTTCATCACCATGTGTCAAGTGTCAATGATTTGAAGTCTTTAGATCAGACTGCAGTCTGTATGTGATGACAGCATGGTGAAAGGAATGAAGAATGAGGGGGAAGGGAAGGGGGTTGTCTTGGCGTGTGCCACCTGCAGGGTCGAGACAGAGAAAAATCCTCAAAACGAAACAAAAAACCCAACCAAAACCAGCATGAAATCTCTGAAGTTGGCGTGTAAAACAGCATTCCTGTCAGTGGAAATGACCAATAAACTGTCTATCTTCTTCACTGACATGGGTTGTACACATGTTTACTGCTATATTAAGACAGCTTGAATATAGCGAGAAACCAAATTTAGTGAGATTTTGTGGTCAGTCCCGACGATCCTGCTACTCCCAAGTTCCGCTGTATCACTTGTCTGCTCCATGTTATGTTAATGTTATAGAAACTAAGATAACCTCTTTCTGGATCCTACTGGCCTTAAAAGAATTTTACTTATTCACATAATTTTATTTCTAGTCTTAAGTACGGTACTGCTGCTTAGTTTAATTTCTGCTGACATTTGTCATACGGTTTTACTTTAACAGTAGTAGTACACTAGTACTACTAGTAGTAGAAGTAGTGTACAAGTGTCACATCAGTGATTATCAACATGAGAGCATGGATGGGACACTGTGTTTTGACAGCTGGATTCAGTTGCTCTTTCATGAACTTAAAGCTGATCCTATGAGATGGCAATTTGGTTGCTTAATCTACCCACGTGGTAGTTAGGACTTGCACATCTGCGTTCATTGCTTCAATTATGATGATTTTTAAAATTATTATTTTATACGTTGCAGTTGGCTAACTACTACATGTACTTAACTGGTGAATAAAGACATGAAATAAACACTGAACAAAAGTGAGAAAAATACAAAAAAATAAGGCAAAATATCTCAGGGCATCAGATGGAATAGAGCCTGCGATCTCTGGTCGGCACCCATCGCCTCGCACTACGAACCATTGTAACTACACTCGGTTGTAATCATAGCACACTCTTTTTTCATGGCCAGGCGATGGATGTCGACACAGAGCTTGTGAGTTTGATTCTGTCTGATGCCCAAAAATGTTTTTATGTCTATTGCTCTGTACAGTAGTTGCATGCCTCATAAATGCACACTAGCGGCGGGTGACCAACAGGAGTAGCCGATACAATCATTATACCCACTTACTGGAGTCTGTGGAGTTACTTGTACTTGGGTAATTTCCCATTACTGCATGGTACGCGTAATGTCATGCTTTTCTCTTCTCTCATACAAAGTGTAATTATTCAACGACTACTGTATTTGATTCGTCTTTGTTGCTATGGGGCTTCAAGATTTATTCCATGTCTTTCTTCATCAGCTAAGTGCATGTACAAACCCCTTGTCTCACTGTGTATGTGTATGTCTTTACTTTACATTTACATAATCTTAGTTGCTACTAGTTTACTACCACTACTCATATTGACTTTGCTATTGCCATCTGTATTCCTGAGCTTGGTGCAAGCTATGTTTTCCTTGCTGCTTTCCCTCTAAGTTTTTAAGTCTAAAAAAAAAAAAGTCAATGGACATGAAGGATTGATAATAATAATAATAAAAATTGGTGATACCGCAAAGCAAATTTCGTTGTGTTGTTATTGTTATTGGGTTGTTTTTTCTTCTTGGGAATCTACTGAGCTATTTGCGGCTGCTTCTGAAGGTGGGCCCTTTTTTTTTTTTTGTTTCTTTGAAGTGAAGTAACCCTGTCCACCATGGCGATGATTTTTCCTTTAACTTTAACTCTTTCAACATGTGGTCTTTCAGTTTCATCTTGCTGCTTTTTCTCTGAGATCACACACATACGGTGGATATGATAGAGTAAATTTCAATGAATTCAGAATATTACTTGCAGTACTGTACCCAAAGGAGAGTGTTATCAGTATCACACTCAGTTTTGTACAGGGGGGGGGAGGGGGACATTCAAAAGAGAGGGAGAGAGAGGGAAAGAGGAGTGATTGATTGAAATTTACCAAATCTACCACATGTGGTGATCTCAGGATGAATTAAGAGATAAAAGATAGGTGAAAAGGAAAGAAATAGGACCTACCAGTAACACCCGCCAACATGGCGAAGAAGGAGATAAGACTAATAAGAAAGAGGTGGACAGAGAGCCGTAAAGAGGGAGAGAGAAACAGAGAGACCAACAGATGAAGAGAAAGAGAGGGGAAGAGAGAATGATAGAGAAATATAGAGAGACGGATGGAGAGGGAGAGACATAGAGAGAGAAATGGGGACCGGAAGAAAAAGAAATAGAGAAGTGGACAGAGAAGAGTACCCTGACACGTTTGTCGTCAAAAAACAATATTATTATGTTCAGTTCAATGGACTAGTAGTAGTAGATGGAAGTACAGTGTAAGAAAGGAGTACCACACCACTTTAGATTTCTATTTTGTTATTGTGTTGCTGTTCAAAATAGAGACTGAGACTACAAGCAGATGGAGGTGCAGTCTAAAAAGAAGTGGCAGAAAGTTGAAACGATAATATATTGTAGTATAGAGATCTAATATCCGTACCTATAGGATCTTAAATAGATGTTATCATTTTTCACAGATCATGGTCAAGTGGAAATCTAGTCTCAGATTTTTTTACCAACGATTATCGACTGCCCAGAAGGAAATCTACAGGATCTAGATCTTAAGTCTATTCCAAAGTAACGATAGAATGAGGCTTGTGCTTCCTCTAAAGACCTTGTTTTGTGATATACCGTAACGGCATATGCTTTTTCTTGTGCACTACCCTCCATTATAAAGGTTGAAATAAAAACAAAAGAATGACATACATCATCCAAAAAGATGCACTAGCTTCCAGTCAATTTTGGTACGATTCCGGCAACAAATATTTAAGCTATGGATATTTTTAAGGATGACAAGTTTTTTGAAACAGTAGGTATATAATTAGATCATCATCATTAATTCTGCTTCGATCGGCACTAATGATTTGCCTGTGCCATCCATTTCTGTCTTCCATCTCAGATGGCAATAGCTCTCTAGGGATTCCCACGTCCTTGTCAATTCAGTCTATAAATATTGAAGGACTACACACCTCTACATTGTGTTACTGTTACAAGGTTTAACTCTCACAAGATGACATTGTGAACAACTTCATTAGTTCTTCACAACAAAGGCCATATGGTTTATGTATGTATGTATGTGTGTGCCTCCGTATCATACCTGTAGTACATGTATTATTTTACTAACATGCTAAAGAAATAAACCAGACTGAGTGATGAACAAGCAGTAACATAGCCCCTTTATTCTTGAGAAGTGGATTTTTCTCACATGTTTAAGAGGTAATGACACAAATTAAGGGTAAACAACAATATACATACATGTAACAATAACTGTGTCGTTGCAGCCAACACTGTGCTTGCAGTTTCAGAGATACACAATGAAAGGCAACATTGGTACTTTAGGTGTGATATCAGTATTGTGTTTCAGATCTAAAATTGTAACAAGTGAAGACAAGTGCAAAAACATTTTACAACTTTTATGAAAAATGAGCAATAGCGATATAGCTGCTTATAGCAATAGTTTTTCTTAAAGTGGAAAAAATGACTAATGGAAGTGATGTGCCATTCAGATACAAAAAAACTCTTGACTTTTGTTCAGAATAAAATATTATCAGACAAAAACAAGGTTGGGTTGTTTTTTTTGTGGGTCTTCTTTAAAATTTAAAAAAGGAAAGGAAAAGAAAAGGCCTTTAAAGAATAATACGTTAATCCACAGGCTATTTCAAGTATAGTTTTTTTATCAATGTTATATGGTATATACATTACATATATTTGTATGACACATATCATGAGCAATCTTCTTAGATTTTGTCTATATTAATAATTGTATTTTAAGATATAAAAACATATATCTTTAAAAACAAGGGTGAGCTGTAACAGCGTTTAGTAGAGTCTTGGGCTCATAATACCCATTTTCCAAATCCACTCTAGAATGCTACTTCAACATCTTTAGAATCGAGTACATCAGTTGATTTTTTTATATAAAGCCTGAAAAGGTACTAATTCTATGGCCAACTTTAATATGGCTGTATCATTCTGAAGAAAGTTGAATTTTCAAACCCGTTTTTCTCAAAAGATGTGATTTCTAGCATACAACGTTTTTAAAATCTTAAAATCTCAGAAAGCATTCATGCCAGAGTGTTGAAATTTGGTACACAGCTAGACTAGTATTTGTTATTGGGAACTAGAGATTTTCACTGGTTTATTTTGATTTTCATATCTTTTGTGCACCTTTAAAATCAAAATATTACAAAATTTATCAATAGTTATTTTTTAATAAAATACTGATTTTTTAAAGCACATTTAAAAACAGCTGAGATAAATTAAATATGTCTTACTCCTTATTTAAGGGTTTAAAGAATATGTCTGAAAAAGAATTTCATTGCTAGCCCATATACTTTTTGAGATTTTAAGATTTTAAATTTCGGCATGAAAATTCAACATGGCCGCCGTTACCATGGCAACCGAATAATTTTTCCCAAAAATTTTTACATTTACATAGTAACTTAGATGCAAGCAAACATTGGCAGGAAAAAATTAGCCAAAAATGCATTAGGGGAAAAAGTGAAAATTCCTTAACATCAATGATGGGGATACAGTATCATGGAAAGTGATTTTCTGATTTCTCTTTGGCAAAAGTATGTTAACTCTAACAACTAGAAGTAGTAGTAGCATGAAAATTTGACACTGAGTAAAGATTCAACATAACTTTAAAATTGAACTATCAAGGGGCAAAAATAGAAATGAATGGCTTAAACACAAATGAATTTATACTCTTCATAGTTTTAACCATTATCAGGGCAAGCTGTGCATAAAGAACTATCAATGCTAAATGTTCATTAAGCAAGAGTAGCTATTAGACCATTCCTCAAAATGAGCAAACACAACAACAAAAAACAGATGGGAAAAAAAGCAGCTAAGCTGTTATCTTAAAAAATCAATTGGAAAAAAAGAAAATTTGAAATATCACAAATAGGTTGTTTGCTTGTAAATGCATTTTGTGGCCTAACAAAATAAAGCAACATGGTAAAATTGACTTCACAAAAAGATAATAAAAGGATGATTAATACCATGGGAACGTATTTCATTCAAGTTTTGTACATGACATGGACGGACAGCATGAGTTCAGTTGATATAATCTACTGTAATGTGACATTGAATAGCCTAGTGGTTAGACTGGCAGGTGTAAATGAGTACCGGCATAAACCGGGAGCAAAAGTTACAACAGACTTTGTGTTTGCTCATTTTGAGGAATGGTCTAATAGCTACTCTTCTGTTTAACGGATGTTAATGGATAACATGATAACAGACTAATATCCTGCACAAGAGGTAATGTACTGTATATCAGTCACCCGTTTCACTTCAAACAACAGAAACCAACATAAATTTCGGCTCTATGAGTCGAATCGGCTTTAGAGGAACTTTACTTTACATTATTGAAATAGAGCATTTGACAAAAGCCTCAAATATGCATCAATCTACCTGCCCTACATTAAATAGTTATGTGAATGAGCGTTAAATGATAATGCTCATAAAGTGTACATGAAAAACATATTTACAACTAAAAATTTACTTTTAGACTCTTTTTACACAGTGCACTCTAGATCATTATTTGATCCTAAAATTAAATAACAGCAAAATAAGAGAAGCAGGCATAAATTCATCTTTTACTTTTGGTAAAGGGGAGTGGGATTATAAACAATGCAACAGATGTTTCAGAATGTTATACACATAATACTAAAGAGATAAATAGAAACTATATAATACATTCAGAAAGTTTTCTTCTTGAAAAAGACTATAAATCAATTTCCAAGTTTGCTGACTAAATTTTGCTTAAATCTTGATTAAATCTTGTGAGTTCAGTACTGTCTTTTCCTTCCTCCATTTTTCCAGTTTTGAGAAATCACCTGAAAAATGTTTGTTAAACTTCTTTGCAAAATATACCTTCATAGAACAAAGCGCTTTTTTCTGTATCACAAATTCAGGGGTGTTGATCCATACATCTCATTTTTTTAAAAGAGACTATATGGCTCTTCTTACACAAGGTAACAACATCCACACAAAAAAGCTATGCCGGAGATAGGACCAGGTAACCCTGAGGTAAAAATTCCCTTTTCACAACTTTAACACATTTCTTCCCCTCAAAAAGGCATTCTTTGTCATGTACTGGTATCAAAATCAAAGCTCAAAATAAAATAAAAAATCCCCAAGCTCCACTATCAAGTCTGTGGTAGTGGTAGGTTTTCTTAGCCTGTTGACACTGTGACAAGTAGTGCTGGACGGTACATCCCTTTGGACTTTCTGAGCTTCCGAGTTGACGTCACATTATTTCCCACATGGACTGGTACTGGCACCTAGAAGTGTGACAAAGAGAGCTGCTCAGCCTTGCCAAGAAAGTTTGTGCTAGCCATGGCAGGCCTAGACCTCTCGGCAATTGGCACACTTTGCACAACACGGTTACCAGCTGACAGTGTTGTGGCTGTGACAACAATTTTTCACAGTGTGTGATATTGGGGTGAGGCATACATAAGTATGCAAGGAGATGATCTGCAGTACAAATAAATTGCTCGATCTAGCTAGGACTTGGCCCAAGTTGGTTTTCTGATACCAGTATGCCTATTACTTCCTGGTCTCACAAAGTGAAGGTCAGCACTGCAGGTCCTGGTACTGTGTGTGTGTGATATTGTAGTGCAGTATACATAAATATACAGGGAGATGATCTGCAATACAAATAAATTGCTCCATCTAGGACTTGGCCTAAGTTGCTTGTCTTGTACCTTTATGCCTATTACTACTTCCCCGACTTGCAAGGTGAAGGTCAGCATTGCAGGTCATGATACTGTGTATCTGTGATATCGTGGTGCAGCATACATAGGTACGCAAGGAGATGATCTGCAATACAAATAAATTGCTCGAACTAGGACTTGGCCTAAGTTGGTTTTCTAGTGATATGTAATATACTCTACTGATGCTGATCCTAATTTATTCCTTTTAGGTTTGAAACTATACTGTTTCTCAGATATATCTTGTATACTTTCCTTTTTCTTCTAAGCCATTTATCCTTTCTAAATTTGAAAGAAAAAAAGAAAATTTGTCATTAAAGTAAGCGTTCCCTGGAAAACAAGATAGTTGTAGTGGTTCTAGGATGGTGCTACCTTGTAGAGAAAAAGGAATGATACAGGATGATGCGTTTATGGTCTCCGGACAAAGAATTGATGCCACTGAGTCAAATCGATATAGTGTCCAAAAAATGTCATTAGATCACTGCAAAGAAAACTTTTGTATAAAATTTTACAAACAAAATCAATTTATTGATTTAAAAAAAACAGCACTGAAGAAAAACAATACAGCTGATTTGCAATAGGACTATGTGTAGCCATATCACACACAAAAAAAGAACCACAACACAGCTTGTTTGTTTTGTTGCAATCTACCCTGTCAACTGTATGCGGAGATCTTAGTGTGGATTAAGAGGAAATGGTAACATGAAAAACACTGCATATATATATACAGGTATGAGAGAAATCAGAGTGAATGATAGTGATGCAATGGACCAAAATCTATGGAGTAATAATAGCATTTGTTATGGCAACCCTGCAAACAGTGGAACAAGCTGAAAGAAAAAGAAGAAGAAGGAGAAGAAGAAGAAGGTACCATGAAAGACATGTGAGGGAATAAAAGAAAAAAGATGTTAAGTGGTGAAGATGGAGTTGCCACTTCTTTTCATTTATTGCTGTGTACAGCTATATTCAACACGGATAAATTAATGCACACTAGTTTGTCACTTTGAGATTGGTAAGAGTAAATACTTTTAAACAAAATGAGTATTCCAAGCTTTTCTAGGCTCTTTTTTGTCCTTACTGTTTACATATTAACATTTCAAAGTACTCTCCCTTGTTACAAATATTGCTAAACAATATTATGCTATGCCCTGTATTTCACTGCAAATGATATTGAGATCTCAGATGCTACCATCAGTTTGGTAATACAAATTGACAATTTTTTAAATATATATATAATCTTGAAAAACAAAAAGATTGTTACTCACATGCGAAGTACATGTAAATATATTTAGATTCCCATAAAAGCTATTAAATATACCACGGAATCAAACCATTAAATACATTTACAATCATGCATGAACAATACTTGAGCTTTCATTGCTCAGATTTAAAGAAAATTATTTGCTGTTTTAATGTCATTTAAAAAGCAAAATAATAGCCACAGGCTCCATACATATTGTCGGTCTCTATTCATGAAATTTCCAAATAATAATAGTAAAAGGAAATCAAAAACTATCTATACGGCTCTCTTTCTTTAACAAAGTCTTTGTCGCTGCTTATATCTATCCTGCATGACCCGCTACTGAGCTAAAAACTATTCTGAAACATGGCGGACAACGATGGATGCTTAGTAAGGTAAATTGTATAATTAGGTAGTTTTGTTTGAGCAATGATTTGCAATTTGATAAGAAAGATAATCAAATTGTCACAACAGCTGTATCAGCAAACATTTATATTCAATACATTTGGTATTTTACATATATCACAGTTTGTATACTATCTAAGCTAAGAATTCAAGTAACATGCAAACAGATTTTGGATACAAAAATATAGTATTTCCTCTTTGCACACTGATACTTGTCAAATGGAAATGAAACTCCCCATCCACCGTATTAAAATCAACAGTGATTACAATTCATGCAAAAAATCCTTTCAAATCATAAAAGAAAAAACTTTCCTTTAAAGATCAGTTTCAAGTCTATCAAGAAAGAAGAGTTCTTATCCAATATTTTTTCCAAAAAGTAGACATAATTGTTCATATTCATTCATTGCTTCTTCCTATTCAAACAATGAAATATGTAACATCAACCCTGTAGAAATAATTTATCTCTTTTACTCACATATAAACATTTAACACAACTTGTAAAATAAATAAGAACTGTCCAATGGATTCAACTAGATTTCATGTAGAAAAACATTATACCAGTATAAATAAGTTATGTGTGCTGTTGAAATATCGTATTCATGGTTCTTTACATTAAGGTAAAATATAACGTGTCCCTTTAATAACAACAGATATCCTAAGGCTTATTAAAATATTCAGAATTACTTGATGGACATGATACATGAAATATGCATCTTATCTTTTTGTAATACTCGTTGACGTAAAACATTTGACAAAGAGACAAAATGCGTTTTAAGGGGATACAATCATGATATGCTACAATGGCAATATGACAACATTTAAAATACTGACAACATTTCTCATCAGGTTATCATTTCTTTAAGTAGTTATAAAGTCAGATAAAATTTACACACAACTTTTTTTTAAATGACTCTTCCAACAACAACTTATCTCAAAATGCATAACAAAGAAAACCCCAAAATGTTTCAAAATACTATTTGACAATGTTGCGCATCATAACAAATAACAGAATTTTTACAGTATACATCACTCAAAATATAACCAAGAAAACATATATTGATTGAAATAAAATAATCCTGCAATTATTTTACCTTTTAACAATACAATGTGAAATCCATTTACCACACATAATCACGTATGGAAAACACGAATTGTCTCCTTAATGTCGCTCGACAAATCGGACAAGCATCGTGCCTAGTCTGAAGCATGTTTCCGCATTCAATGCAAGTGACCATGTGATGGCAGGGAGACAACAGACAGTCTCTAGCTCTGTACATGCAAATGGCACATTCTCTATCTAAGTCACCTGGAATTATTGAGGCAGCTGAGGAAAAAAATAACATTGATGTATCTTTACAGAGAGGAAAAACAAATAAATATATAAATCAATACTCTGGTAATGACAATCTATGATAAATGATAGTATCACTTCAAAGCATTTTAGAACAGGCCTTGCTAGAGTAAAATGTGATTTTGTTTAAACATGTACTATATGATTATTAAACAATCTTTTCAAAATCAGAAATCCTTCAAAACGTTTCCATATAAATAATAAATTGATATTGATAAATATTCCACCAAAATATAGATATCACTTATTTTTGAATGAGACATTCATTATTCTTGTCATTACAGAATGGTACACAGATCCATAAATTATAGCTGATGAAATCTTCTCAGCTTTAGTCCCATAGAGAAAAAGGATAAAAAAAAAAACTTGTAACTCTGAAATCAAGAGATTTTTGTTTAACTTGCTTAAATTATATGAACTCATACCTTAAATCCTTATCATCAACAAATCCTTGTCATCAACCACAAGACAATCTCCCTCCTACAGCTCTTTCAAGCAAAACCTCAAAACAGATCTTTTTAGAGCTTCATACCAACAACTTTTAGATTAACATTCTTTCCCTTCATCCCCGTTAATGTTTAGCACTTTAGAGCATAATCACATGGAATTAGTGTGCTATAGAAATTATTTATTATTATTATCATTAAAGTTATGGTATCCATTTCAAGTGTTTCTTACTAGCATTAGCAAGATAAAAACAAAATATCAAAAGCAAACATAAAAAAAATACTTCCCACTAGAAAAAAAAGAAACAAAATTTTAATTAACTTCTCCATTTTCTTTCACATACCTATAAACATCCCTGTCCACAGAACTTTAAAAAAATTACCTTCATCTTGAATTTTTGAGGAGTCAACATTTCCTTATGCAGAAGATTGGGCACAGTTCGTTCACGACCTTTTCCTGTCAAGGACGAATTGCAAATTTCCTCTAGACGAGCTGAAAAAACAAGTATTTATCATCAATATGTAAACGAGAAAAAACGTAGTCATGTCATAAACAAATTCTAACTTACAAAGACAAATGAATGAAAATGTGTCACACTTATAATCACACAGACGCTCAAAGATCTCTAAAAACATTTTAATAAATGTAAAAAGTTATAAATGTATTCTTCTCCTCCTACTACACATATAAACATAAAAAAATAAAAAATTCTTATTTAGTGTTGAACCAACAAGCTGTATCAAGTGTTGAGTTTGTATTTTCTTGTGTTAAAAATGAACACAAATGTTAAAATAAGCGTATGATGAATAAATGTGCATTGTTCTTATCGATTACTCTATGTTCAATCATTTTTAAAACTACGATTAAATTAAGATATATGCATTTAAAGGTCAAATGACCTATCTAGTATCTGACATGATGTGATATATATATATACAACTAAGAATATATATAATGTAAAGAGCAAGAATGAAAAAACAAACATTACATACAATTAGTCTCATTCGTCTTCAAGCAGGAAGAGCAACGGCAACATTCGTAATTATTTCTGACCATTGGCAATCCACAGTTGGCATAAACGGTTGAGTGAAATATAAATTCAAATCAATTACTTACCATTTTTACGATCCTCTCTTTGTTGTTCACTTAAAACCAAGGGCTGGTCTCCTGATCTAAAGAACAGTGTCTTCCCCATCTTTTCCAAAAGCTTTCGAACTACAGAACAAAACAAACAAACAAAAAGTAAAAAAAATATTTTTATACCTTGATGAACAAATGAACCATGAAATTTAAGCAAACAAAAGAAGAAAAACATAACGGTCAATGTTAAAATGGCAATCGAATACACAAGTACAAAACAAGACACACCAACATGACAAGGATCTCTGCAAGGAAAGCAAATAATAGTTCTGTCATATCTACAGTCTAATCTCTTTCCTTCTTAATCAGGTTCAATTCCATTATATCTCAATGCACTAAATTCTATGATCAAAAGGAAACAAATTACAATTGTTAATTAATGTAAGAAACTGTAACATTAGACCTTTTTGGACTGTTATTAAAACAATTAACAAGTTACTGGATGTTGACATCATTGCATCATGTAAAACATTCCCGCTGATTGCCTTTTACATTTTGATTGTTTAATTCATCATCTAATTACAGCTGTACACTATGGTTGTCTGGTATGAAAGGTCAAAAACATATAACTTATAATTTATACTAACAATGTCATTTATGCTTACTGATTTTATTTCCCACATAATCGTATTTGTCAAATTAAGATTTCCATCTGTCACAGTGCTTTGGGGAACATGAAACAAATGTCGTCATTAGAAAATATGGCTTTGATTTAAATATTTGACATTTAACAGCTTTGGTGAAACCAGTCACTGTATTAGGTTAAGGTAAGTTCCATCAAAGTCGTACCAGCCAATAGAGCAAGAGCTTATCCCAGTTTCTGTAGCGTGACAATAATCACCTCATGGACAGGATGCTAGTCTGTCACAGATTTTACTTCCAATCTAATGCTTGTACCCATTTGCACCTGGGTCAAGTTGGGGGGGGGGGGGGGGGGGGGAATGTGTGAAGTCCCTTTATTAGGTAAAAAAAATACATAAGCCCCTCTTATCATCAACCCAATTTCCCTGCAGCTTGGAGTAGAAGCATATGATTGAAGCAAGAAGTCATGCAGGTGTCTAAAACCTTACCTCTTTCAACAATGTCTTGACTAGTTGCTTTTGCTGTCTGAATTTCCACTTCAGGTATATAATACACTGGGAACAAAAATCGCAGACCAACGGTTCTCTGACGATAATGAAAAGAAAATTTTAAACAAGTTACTAAACACATGAATTGGTAAGTAGTTTTGAAAAAGGCCAAAAGTAATAAATAAATAAATACAGGAATAACAACTGAATTCGCCATTTGTTACAATTGTGTCTATCATTCAATGTGTGAGTCACAGCAGATATCAGGAGTCTAAATTCACTCCTGCCTCAAAACAACCTGCAAATATGAGACTAAATCACTTTCATAAAACAAAAATTGTTTCTTTATTGAAAATTTTTAATGATACCATTAAAAGAAATCTACTGGAGATGAAAATTGTTAAATCAAAAATCACAATACAATGAAGACTCTCTGGGTCTAGTATGGTTGTTCCTAATATGCATATAGAGCTTCGCTATGACACTTGTATCGCATCTTTAATAATCTCATTTTCTGTCAACTTAAGGATTATGATCGGTGTGAATGAAATTATATATATGTTTTTAATAACCATTCCAATATTCATGATTTATATGATCCCTATTATTCTTCCATTGAATAAGAGAATACGTTTCCCCTTATGAAAGGATCTCTTACCTCTTTCATATGCGTTCTTTCATTGATTTCATTGATATCCAGTCTCAGACTGTTTGTAGCAATGATAGCATCTTCTTTACAACAGTGCGAAACTCCTGAAATAAGAAAGAATTTTAATGTCTCATTATTATTTTTCCCCCATATTATAGCATTACTGTTGCCCCTTCCTTTCAAACGTACTCTAATACTCTCTATACACTAATAGCTGCATAATACTTGTAAGGTTTTAAAATTTGTCAAAACTCATTTTCCTTATAAATTCTAAAAATGTTGTAAGCATTGCTTTGGTTATTCAACTTTTTGACTAATTTAAGAAGAAACAATCCTAAAGTAAGATTTACACTGTACACATCTTAGCCAACTTCACTTTCCCATTGATTTTTAACGCAAAGTTACTTCTTTTTAAAAAATGTGAAAATGGAAATCCATCTTCCTTTTGTATGATCAATGTTACTTGCATATTATCAACTACTTGAGAATCCACATTTTCTCTCTGTTCAAGGAGAGACTTAAAAGATTATATCTTGAAAAAAGAGATATTTTCTATTTAAGGCCATAAATTGTAATTGTATTTTACGTTCAAATATATCTTGTTTGATTTCCATATTCTCGGTCACAGTTTCTAGAATGAGTTCAGCATCTTGAACTGTTTCCTCTAAGCAGCTCATGCAAAAGACTTGACCCTGGAACAAAACAAAAAAATCAAGAAGCTCAAATCTCGTGAAATGTGGAGATGAAAATTGTCTTTATATGGATTCCTGAGTACCATAGAACCAATATGTCAAGAATATCATATTAAACTACAAATCTAATTAAACGTTATTCTAAAAGTATTTATACCTGAAAAGCAACAAAATAATTTGAAAAATAAACAACAACAAAGAAGATAAAATCTCTTTTAGAAATGATATGTGATGCAAAACAGTCATTGCGCATCAATAAGACAGATTTTGCTTCAATTTGGTAAGAATGCTGATTGAATAACGTTTAATCATGATAAGAGAAAGAAAGAAATGCTCTTCTATTAACTTAATGTTATCGTAGATTCTTTTTTTCTTCAGTTACAACAATTCCTTCATGTCAGATACATGTATAACACTTCAACCTTTTCATATCTTTGTTTACATATACATAGTCTAAAAAATTTACATTATTATAAGCATAATTACCACAAAATTTTTCTGAGGTAGAAGTCCATGCTCATAGAGATCTTTCTTGTCATCTTCAAGTATTTTTGTAACGTTGTCCAAGTTGTTAATGCTGACATCAAATATTTTTACTCTATTTCCATGATAAGCAAGCTCTCCTTCAAAGAAAGAAATGGTTCCTTGTAAGACAATATTTCATCCTTTCATACTGCCTGAACATGAATCAACTATGAACAATAACAACACCAACTTAGTAAGTTAAAAACATTACCAACATGTCCTTTGAGTTGTGATTTGATTTTGATCTTACCCACATCCACTACTAAGATGATCTCAGGGGATTTGGGAGAATGTTTTATTTGCCAAGACTGTTCTGTAAACAACCAAGGGATCTTTAACGTGTACAGAGTGTTGGGATCTGCACACAGGACCTCCTTTTATTGTCTCTCACTAATGGGACTATATGTTATTCCACCTACCTGGACTAGCTGAGAGGCCAACACCTTGCCTCTAGATCATGGTGTCACCTCCTTTGAGCAGTCTTCCAAGACAAATGGAATAACATAATATTATGGGATATTATCAAGAAAAACTCTTTTTACCGTCAAGATTTTTGTAGAGAAAAGAAAAGGAGAAAGAATTCCAAAGTTGATATTATTTTTTGTGTTCTCATAATACTCATATAGCTTCTTCATGTATTCCTATGCAAATTACAGAGGATTTGCAAAATCTCATTCCTTCTAATTTTGGTAACTAGTAGCTCCCATCCTAGGCACTACCTCTGAAGGGTGAATATAAATTATAACAAAAAGATTTTAAGAAATACTTCAAAGTTCATGGAGGCTTTAATATCACCTGGCAGTTTTTCATCCATTAATGTAATAATAAAATCCATCAGAAAAATGGACACTATGGGGATGAAAAACTTGTATCAATCATGTGACCAATTTGTACATAGGGAAACAGAATAAAAATGGCAAAAATAGAAAAATATGCATAGATATTTAATTTTATGTAGCTTTCTCTAGATTTAATGGAAAATTGTAATAAAATACCTTCCCAGCATGTTTCTTTCAATTATAATTGAATTTACGGCAAGGCAATTACCATTTTCACTGCAATTCTGTGACAAATTTCAAATTACAATTCAAGTAAGAAGCCGATATATAATGAGAACAAAAATATTGAAGTTTGCTTGTTGCTTTTACATATGATATATATATATATATATCTTATATAATATAATTATGTGTGATTAATTTATAAGCATGAAATGTCATTTGTATTGTTGGGCATTTTAATTGTTTCTAAAGCAGTTTAATCAAACATATATTTTAAGGTCTATTATTCTTCTTGACCTGATTCTATGAAGGATAAGAGCAATTCTGTTTCAAAGATATGACTGATTTTACAAAGAAAGAGGCTTACAGTACAGTGCAAATTCATGATAAAAAAAATCACTACATAAATAAATCTACTCCTAACCTGCCATTTTGACTCCCATGAGTCCAGCCCCGATTATAGCAATACGGACCATTTTTTCACGTAATCAAGCAAATGACATGCGGTTTGAAATTCACTCACTCTGAAAAAGAAATATTAAAATCCTGCATAGAATAACTTTTTGGATTATCATTGAATGATAGTTCTGCAATACTTATGTCCTTTCGGTAATAAATCAAAGGTTGTTTTTTTTTTTTTAGAGTTTCCAAGGTCTCATCGATAGCCATTATGCCAAAGAAGCTGCTTCGAAAAACTTGGTGGTCCAGAGACAAGGTGTCCACCTCTCAATGAAGGGATTGTGGGTTCATGCCCGACAGATTGAATAACTGTCTTGACTTTTTTGAGTAAAATCTACCCCTGGTCCAGAGAGGTATATCAACGCCTAATCCCACTGGAGACTGATTATAAAGGGAGGTCCTGTGTGAATATATGTATATCACAACACTCTGTGCACATTGAGGATCCCTTGGTCTTTTACAGGGCAGTCTGGACAATTTTTTAAAAATTCGACCAAAACCCTTGATTGTGCATCAAATCAAAATTGAAAAAACTTCAGTACGGTTAAGAGTAAGAGGTAGATTTTACTTTCATCAGAAGGGCAAATGATCCGCTACATTCAATTCAACATAATCAAAACAAGATGCCGAGCCAAGGTCAGGCTCATTGATGTACACACCAAAAACTACCAGATGAAAGAAGCGATTGATACCTCTGGTTTGCCTCGGCATTTGACACTTGCAAACCGGTCATCATCATTGGGACATCTTAACAAGGTCAAAACCATGTTTTCATTGATAAAGCATTGATAATGGGTCTCGATTATAACTGAATAAGACCTAATTGTTTGATGCAACAGCTGCTTAGCTTTTTGTAATCCATAGGACAACAGAAATGGAATAACATTTTTAATAAAGTACACTGCTTCATTCTTCCTCCTCTTTCTTACACGTCCTCATCCCTCATGTTTTGAGTCTGGGCCAAAGAGTCTGATAATTGGTATCTTCGTAATGGATTTTTTTTTTTATACCCAATGTTTTCGCAATAGAGACTATCTGGCTAAGACATCGCTTTATGTTGTCGCCCAAGAACCAGCCTCTTAAACAGAAACTACCATATTGTGTTATATTAACATGTACAATGAAACAATATATCTATCATCAGCATTATTTAGGACAATTTTCTTGTTGCACGAACACTTCATTTACTTTTTATCAAATTTCTACATTATAATGCATACATATAAAATAAGTTATCGTGGAGCTATAGCTCATAATACTTGAATACTTGCCAGTAGTTTATAACTGCAGTTGACTTCATCAAGAGGATGCATGAATGTGAATGGAATTTTTCCTGGAAGTTTTAAGGCCAGTCCTCAGGTCAATAATGTTTCCACTTAAAACAATAACAACCAAAGGCCAAGGACTTTTATTCAGTGATAATGATAGGTAGCTCCTCCCAAGCTCTGAGTTATTAGATCTCTAGAATATATATATATAATAAAATCTAGGTCTATATCACTGAATAAATCTGAGGGATAACTGGACTTAATTCAAATGGTCACCCAACATAATGAAAATCATTGTAGATCTAGAGCTAAATTAACTTACTAGCTCTTGCATTTGTCGGCATCCAGCATAGATATAGAGACAAGTCGCACATATGCTCTATAGTAGTCTACTGATATAATTGTCAGGGGTTTTCTTTTCGGCCTATATATAGATATGCCATGGACCTATATATTTAAATCTCTTATCAAATGGCAACGAATCAATGAATTATGGCGTGGAAAATTTTAAATCATGACTGAGTCAGTTCAATCATCATTTTTTGTCATTCAGACGGTTTTCCAGACTATTGGTTGGAAGATAGCAGAAATCCCAAACCAAAACATAATTTATTATCTATATTAATTATTACGTTCAGCGATGAAAAGATTGCACATGATGGTGTGCTGATTATCTAGACATTGTCCATGGCTCATACAAGTGGATTCTAAATGCAGGTGGTTTTATACTTTTAGAGCGAGGCAATTGAACCGTGTTCTGAATCTATATCTAGTCAAATAAAAATAAATCTAGTGATTGGTTTGCATTAATCTTGCCGTACTACCAGCCGTTCCCAAAAACAAACTACTACGGTGTCGATTCAATTTGGGAGTCTTGCTGGACCTATCGTTGGTTTTTTGTGTGTGTTCTTGTTGTTTTGTGTGCGTGTGTTATGGCGTTGTTGTTTTGTTTTGTTTTGGTTTTGGTTTTGGTTTTTTTTTTTTTTGGGGGGGGGTTGCTGCATAATGTCCTCTCATTCATTACTCAGACACAGGACTTCGCTAATGTCCCAATTCACTAAGAAGAACTAATCTACAAATCTGAGATTATGACAAACTTTATTTTGCAATATTTCAACTATCATTTTGACTGACACCGACAGACAAACAGATAGACCGATAGGGTGTGATGAGAAAGGATGGTTAACACATGGACAGACAAAGAGACATGCAGACTGACACACTAACAGATAGACAAATACACATATATACATGTAAAAAGTGGGGTGGGGCAAGGAAATTAAAAAAATAAGACATGGAAATAAAGATAGATATTTAGGTACAATGAAACAGGCTGATGTAGAGAAATAGGAGAGAGAGAGAGAGAGAGAGAGAGAGAGAGAGAGAGAGAGAGAGAGAGAGAGAGAGAGAGAGAGAGAGAGAGAGAGAGAGAGAGAGAGAGAGAGAGAAAGAGAGAGAGAGAAAGAGAGTGGGTGAGAGAGAGAGAGAGAGAGAGAGAGAGAGAGAGAGAGAGAGAGAGAG
>JAXRKP010000221.1:325000-330000 GCA_037039925.1 Doris montereyensis | reverse complement strand
CGTCGTATAGAGACAGCCTCGTCTGTGGCGGTCTTCAGAACAATAACTTTCTGGTAAGTCAAGTGCTATGCTATGTAGACTCTAATTAATCATGCCTCTCTCACTGTCATAGCTTTACCCACTAGCTCACAGCTGTGTGTTTTATTTTTAGAGATGGAGCTTGACTTGATCAACAATGTGTTCTGTCACAAAGCTGAATGAATGAAATGCATTCACTCGTGAAATCGTGATAACCGGACTGGGGATACATGCGGCTTAGAACAGTTCTAATGGATATTTGAACCCGTTGCTGTGGGGTATATATGTAAAATTACGTTGTCGAGGACAGTTTACATAGTTTCAGTTTTTTGCGCAATTTAGATCTAACAAACCATACGCAACTTGATGGAAGTACACTCATGGCATCAGGGTTTTTCAGACAAGTCGAGCTTTGTGTAGAGCAGTGAAGACTCAGTAGAGAAGGTTAAAAACAGATTTAAAAAAATAAAAGAATAGCCAGGAACGTTGAATAAAATAAGCCTTTCAAAGTATCAATTTTGAAATTTAACAGTCCACAGTTGCAAACATTGGATAAATAAAAAGATTTATACACACCACAAACTGATAGACTCATCTCAGTAATTTAGACCACCATAGTAAAAAGAAAAAGGCGCTTTGGGTTTTTAATTTTTTTAATGGACCTTCTAAGAAAAGACTTACAAGTTTACTGCAAAAATTTCATTGAAATTGGATAAAGCTAAAAAAAATGAAAATTATGAACCAGTTGCAACTACCTATGATTGTTATTAAAAAACAAAATGATCTAGGTCATTCATGAGCACTTTTTTGTTACATATTAAGTATTTTTAATGGGTAGTTTCATTGGATCAATAATGTTTTAATACGAGCTGTGTTACTATGTGGTGGAAGCATACTTTTGGTGACAGTTGGCAAAATTTTGTCAGACAGTTGATTAGGCAGGAATGAACAGTGTTGTGTGTTCTTCAGAGATGAAGTATCAAGTCAAAACTTTTGAATTGGCGTTCTTTTACAAAATGATGATTAGCACTTTAAAATGTTCATCTATTTCAAGAAAATTTTAATGGGTCTCATCAGTATAGTCCAGCTCTATTCTTCATGCACCTAATGTTGCTTATAAATCACAAATTAAAAATGTGATTATAATGTGTATGTTGTGGAATCAACTTCACCAGCTATAATAGTCAGTTTCTCGTCACACCAAAATATATTTGGGTAAGATAAAGGGATAAAAAAGCAATGGCTGGATGTATACAACTTGTGCGATAGTGCTTCCTTTTAACATCATGAGTGGGAAAAACAGGCGTCGTGTTTCCTCAGCTGGTCTCTTGGCCACTCAAAAAGATTTATCAATGCAAAGCTGAAAGCTTCTCTGGAGGATGCGGTAATATTTTAAATATTAAAAAATATATAAAATAGCTAGCCTCTTTCTCCTCTTGTATTATGATGTTGAACATTTAGCTTAGGTTCTTTAATTTTAGAATCAACAATGGCAAGAGTCCACTCCCATGAAAGCAGGTTTGACAAAATTTATTGTGTTTGAAAAGTTTTCTCAGTTTTAATGGAATTGAACAGTAAAACATGTAATAAAATCAAAGATGTTGTTTTGTTATATAACAAATAAATAAACGTAAAAGTTGAAAAATTATCACTAAAAACAGATTTCTGTGGCAAACGGTCACTGAAATATTTATACTGTAACAATATTGTTTATCATGGTACTGTGATAAAAGCATTTTTTAGCGTTTAATTAATATTACTGATATTAGAATTATGAATATAATATAAGATTATTTTAAGTTGTCTCACATCTAAACTACCCCCTCCCTTGCCACATCATTCTTCTCTCTTCACAAGGGATTTAATGTCACTACATGGAGACAATTTTACTTCTCTGCAGTTGTGTGTATTATAATAGCCCTAGATTGAGGCCCTAATATTTAATGATGTTTTGATCATTTGATTTCTTTTCTTTTCTCAGATCTTGCCCGACAAGTTTTCAACAAAAGGAAAATGGCGAATGGAGATCTACAGTCTCTTGAGGCAAAACGAGTTCTTCAAGAACAGTCTAAGAAAGCTGTGACCAGTTTTGTAGGAATGTATATACTGGTGGCAGCAACAGTTTCTCTTTCCTGGCTTCTTGGATATTTTGAATTTTCTTTTCTTTGTGTTTTCATCAGTCTTGGAGCCCTTTTTGTTGTGTGGAAATCAAAGATTAGTAAGATCATTGCTCAGCATTTAAATAATGAAGAGTCTGTGTTGTATCGCAAAAGAGCCTTTAGGCAGGACGAGACTGCAGAGTGGTTCAATTTTCTTCTTAACAGATGGTAAGTAGTGGAAATTTCATTTTTTTTACATGTTTGTAGACATTTTTTAGGTCATAAGGTTGATGATACATGCTCAAATTATTGTTTTGAGTAGCAAAAATACTCATGTCGTTTGTTGGAATATGTTATGTTTGGGCATTACAGATACCATCAAATAAATGGGCTTTTTGGCATTTACAAAATATTTTTGCTATTGATTTTGTATATTTGAAATGAAATTACAGTACACTGCTGTAGCTTGTCACAGAAAACCATTTATGTATTAATGATTGTTGAACTATAATTATTCAAACAAAATAGTCTGCCACTGTTCATCTGACATTGTTTGTTGATGCAAAAATTGTAAAGGGTGTGTTGGACTAAAGGATGTGTTTTACAAAGACAGGTTTACAGGAACTGAAACCTCAGAGAATGTGTAAATGAGACATGATCGCATTTCAACATATTTATCATATATTATATGTTTATTACTTTTTGCAGGGCTCTGAGCTATGTTGGAAATAACAAATTAGATAAAAAGCAAGAGAAAGAAAGAGGAGAACATTTGACACCCGTGGTCATGTAGTATACAATACCTGTACACGTGGATTAATTATTTGACATTCTGTCATTGCTATTTGCGAAAGTTCCTGATTGCTGTGAAATCTTTTGGGCTTGTAGTGTGAATTTATCTTGTCAGATTAACAGATACAATGATAACTATCAGGTATTAAATTGTTGCTGAAGATGAGTGTTTAAGTCAGAATTGTCAGATCTCTTATAGGGAACAAAGAGAGATTTAATTTGTTCCCAGTCAGATTAGACTATATATATGTCGGATTAACAGTGGTCTGGTTAATGGCTGTAGACTGTAGCTTTATATGGTAAAATTGTCACACTATCAATTCATCTCCTAGGCCATTGAGTTAAGATATCACTTCTTTTTCTCTAGGAGAAGTTTAAAGATTGTGGAATAATGCTGTGTTAAAGGCTACTATTAAATAAATTGCTGTGCGTGATGTTTTCTTCAGCAGGCTGAGATTCTCATGTCCAGGTATTTCAAAATGATAGGGAACAGGATGATATTGTTCTTTTCAAATGTTTCAAATGTTGGTATTGTTTAAAATGAAATCACAGAAAAAATGAACCGTTTGTGGTTCTTGTAATACATGCTTTGGAATTTTCCCCCTTGACCTTGTGTTCATTTTTCAATTCCAACTCTGACTTTGACAGCCTATACTACTCCTTTTGTCTTTGTTGTAAACAATTTTATATTTAGGGTTTTATTTTCTAGTTTTCCAGGATGAGATATAATATTTCTTTGTATCTCTGTGTTTTAGGGGACTTTGTAGTCTAGAGGCAAAGTTCTTGCATCTCAATCAAAAGGTCGTGGGTTCAATCCCCATCAGGTTGAAAAAGTATCCTAGTTTTTTTAATAGTAAAATCTCCCCCCCCCCCTCCCCCGGTCCAGGTAGGTGGATTGACACCTAGTCCCATTAGAGACGGACAATAAAAGGGATCCAGTGTGCAGATTACAACTCTCTGTGCACGTTAAAGATCACATGGTTGTTTACAGGTAAATCCTGGCAGATTAAAAAAATCCTACCAAAACCTCCGAGATCTTCTTAGTTGTGGATGTGGATAAAAAGCAAAGTGTCTGTGTTTTGTCTTTGTATGACTGATTGTTGCTTTATATTTTGTTGTTAATGCTTCTTGGATTTTAAAATCATTTGGCAATCAACTGCATTTTCTTTGGCTTCTGTTTTGCCTCGCTTTACTATGTTTCTGTACATATGTGTGTTGTTTATGCTTCTTTTTTTGGCCTATGTGATCTCTTCCTTTTTCTCTATTTTTGTTTACATTTTGTCATTTTAATGAAATTGGAATTTCTTTGATTCATTAACATTGCTATGAATTATCTATCTGTTATTGTGTCAAAAGCATGTCCAACACCCAGTGACATATACATATTATATCATATTTCATCCATGTTGGAAACTGTTTGTGCCCCATCAGCTGTTCGAACTGAATTATGGTGAGTGGTTGGGGTGTTGCTGATAGGTTCTACTTCTTTCTTTTCCCTCTTTGCCTGTTTTTCATCTTGCTGTTTCCTCTAAATTCATCTTGAGATGACTACATATGGACGGAGTAAATCTTTATGACGACTGAACATTTGAATCATGTGTAGTCTATGACATAGAAAACAAATCGTTTTTTCAAAGTGGTACCCATCACCTTTGTGATAGAGTAAAGTATGAGAACATGAGAAAGATCAGCATGCCCTGCCTCCCCTCGTGGGTCAAAGGCAAGCAACAAGAACCCTCCAGCGATCCCTGTTCGGTGCCATCTTTTCGATCCCTTTCCAAAACATCCCCATGTCCTTCAACTCCCTCTCCAGGTCTCTTCGCCATGTATTTCTTGGTATTTCTTGGTCTTCCCCCTTTTTTTCTGTGGCCCTGTGGATTTCGTGTTAGAGCTATGAGGGGAAAAAGGTGATACATATATGTCCAAATAGTTTCTGACAGCTTTCAACACTAAGACTTAATATACGCTACCCATTGAGTTGATTAGGTACAGATTAAAAATACCACGAGAATTGATTGCAAGCTGGTGTCGTATATTATGCTAGAGATTAAATTTATTCAGGATAACATTTGTCATAATGATTCGTCATCT
>JAXRKP010000221.1:307500-320000 GCA_037039925.1 Doris montereyensis | reverse complement strand
CGGTTTAGCGGTTTTCAGTGTAAACTCCACGAGTCCCAGGTGGCACAAGGAGAAACTTGTAATGTAAACAAACGCGACATGTGGAAAAAAGTTACTTAAATATCGCGTTTGAACAAATATTATTATATGCAGATCCTTTGCGTAATATTATATTTGTGTGTTTAGATGTGTGTGTGTGTTTGTGTGGGTTTGTGTGTGCGCGCGTTTTACCTGTGTTGAATCTTTAATTTTCGTATTGCCATATTTAAATAAAAAGGAAGATATTTAAAAAGAAAAACCACGGTTAAACTGGTGTTATTGTCGTATGTTGTTGTATGTCCCTGCTTTCTTCAAGCAGAGAAACAGGGTTATTTGCAGTGGAGCGGAAGGGGGAGGGTGGTGGGATGGTGGAAGGTGTCACACATGTGCGGAGGGGCCCCATTTTAAAGTGATTACAAACCTATTTCACAATCCCCACACTCCCCTTCCATCACAAAATAAAAGCTCCTCCCAGAACAACTCCTCCCAACTCCGCCCCCTCCTCAACAAAACAACAAAACATCAAGACACCAAACAAACAACAAAACATCTAGACACCAAACAAACAACAAAACATCAAGACACCAAACAAACAACGAAACATCTAGACACCAAACAAACAACAAAACAATAAGACACCAAACAAACAACAAAACATCAAGACAACAAACAAACAATAAAACATCTAGACACCAAACAAACAACAAAACATCAAGACACCAAACAAACAATAAAACATCAAGACACCAAACAAAACATCAACAAAACATCAAGACACCAAACAAACAACGAAACATCTAGACACCAAACAAACAACAAAACATCAAGACACCAAACAAACAACAAAAATCAAGACACCAAACAAAATCAACAAAACATCAAGACAAAAAACAAAAAAACAAACAAAAACAAAACATCAAGACACCAAAATCAAACAACGAAACAAAACATCAAGACACCAAACAAACAACAAAACATCAAAATCAAAATCAAACACCAAAACATCTAGACACCAAACAAACAACAAAACATCAAGACACCAAAACATCAAACAACAAAACATCAAACAAGACACAAACAAACAACAAAACATCTAGACACCAAACAAACAACAAAACATCAAGACACCAAACAAACAACGAAACATCTAGACACCAAACAAACAACAAAACATCAAGACACCAGACAAACAACAAAACATCAAGACAACAAACAAACAATAAAACATCTAGACACCAAACAAACAACAAAACATCAAGACACCAAACAAACAACAAAACATCTAGACACCAAACAAACAACAAAACATCTAGACACCAAACAAACAACAAAACATCAAGACACCAAACAAACAACAAAACATCTAGACACCAAACAAACAACAAAACATCTAGACACCAAACAAACAATAAAACATCAAGACACCAAACAAACAACAAAACATCAAGACACCAGACAAACAACAAAACATCAAGACACCAGACAAACAACAAAACATATAGACACCAAACAAACAACAAAACATCAAGACACCAAACAAACAACAAAACATCAAGACACCAAACAAACAACAAGACACCAAACAAACAACAAAACATCATGACACCAAACAAACAAAACAACAAACAAAAAATCCCAACAAAACTCGGTACGCAAATATCAGCGCTCCCCTGCGGCCAACAACCATCGTTCAGAACCACAGTGCAAAATTATGCCTTTGAGGATAATATTGGTGCAACTAACTATATTATGTTGGATTTTTAGTGGGGTTTTGTTCAAAACTCACGCAATAAAAGTTCTCACAAGCTTGCCACGAACCCAACAATACAATATATTGATAGTAATTGGCTGTTTTATTGTGCCTCCTTGAACAAGATATACATTGAGGTTCTGTACGGTTTCATGGTTAGTAAAAAAATAAAAAATTCCACATTGTATCACCTTGTGATTTATACCCAGCAAGACTACGGGGACACAATTGTTATGAATTATAATGTTGCTATATAGTAACCATCTGTTGCGACTTTTCAGAATCAAATTTAGTGCTAGAGCTCAGTTACAGAACACGCACCCACCGAAAGCAAGCTGTCGCACGTAGAAGCTACACTGCAGGTACTGTTGCAAGAGTCGGCCAGTCTAGTAAGTGTGGAGCGCCTACTTGTTAATAAGAGTCTGAGGGGCGTCTAGGTGGGAAGTTTTGTTTACACTGAGAGTTACAGACATGCATGGATGAGAAGCCAAGTGAAACAGTTAAGTCACTGATGCACGTGAGCACGAATACCATGATCGCTGGCCGTATCACAATGTACATAATATGGATTCACGCAGTCTGACTACAAAGCAAGACAAAAAACAAAACAAAAAGAACGATGAGAGCAAGATGCTCCACTTGTTGTTTTTGTTCTGAAACTAATACGATATCTTCAGATGCAATGAATAGATAGTTTGGAATGTGCCAACATTGACTTTGGATCTCCCCCCCCCCCCTCTTCCCACCCCAAGCGCACACTCTTTCGGAGAGAGAGAGAGAGAGAGAGAGAGAGAGAGAGAGAGAGAGAGAGAGAGAGAGAGAGAGAGAGAGAGAGAGAGAGAGAGAGAGAGAGAGAGAGAGAGAGAGAGAGAGAGAGAGAGAGAGAGAGACTAAGAGAGAGACTAAGAGAGAGACTAAGAGAGAGAGAGAGAGAGACTAAGAGAGAGACTAAGAGAGAGAGAGAAGAGAGAGAGAGAGAGAGAGAGAGAGAGAGAGAGAGAGAGAGAGAGAGAGAGAGAGAGAGAGAGAGAGAGAGAGAGAGAGAGAGAGAGAGAGAGAGAGAGAGAGAGAGAGAGAGAGAGAGAAGAGAGAGAGAGAGAGAGAGAGAGAGAGAGAGAGTGAGAGTGAGTGAGTGAGAGAGAGAGAGAGAGAGACTGAGAGAGAGAGAGAGTGAGTGAGTTTGAGTTTCAAGTGGCCCTATGGTCACAAAGAAGAAAGAGACACTTTCAATTAACTTTGTGATAATTCTGGGTGCATTTTTGAAACCTTGAGGTAAAGCGTTGAATTCATGCATTTTGCTCTTAGACACTTATCAAAATTGTATTCTAGTTTTACAACCGTAAAGAGCACATGGTAGTCTCGGCAAAGTACTTGTACAATTACGTGTATTTGATCCTTTCTCAGCCAATGAATGTACAAAAGATATTAATTTTCAACCGTTTATATTATGAAGAAAAGTTATATTTAGTTATAATCAGAGAAGGCTGTTGTGAGCAGTCACATAATTTGACACAGTAATAGAATTAAAAACAAAACTGTTACTCTCATCAATTTCTTTTCAATGACAATCTGTTTCACAAGCGAAACATGGTTCGGTTCACACCTACGCCGATATTTAAAGCCTTTGCTGTCAGTGAAGGCTGAGTCAAGTGCTTCGTTAACTTACTTCTGCGTTGTTGTTGTTGTTGTTGTTGTTTGTTGTTCCTGTATTTTGTTTTTTGTTGTTGTGGTTTTGTATTCAGGCAGAGTGCTGAGCATGACGATAACCGCGATTTTTAATTAGCTCTCTGCGATCGCCGCCACGTAAGTTAGTTATACTTCAAAGAAAGAAAGAAACAAACAGTTGACGATTTCCCCCGAGTGCTTGTGGTAGGTGGCTGATGGGCGATGCTGGTAAATCCTACTTCTTTCCTTTCCTCTTTTCCTCTTATTGTTTCCCTCTTTTTTAATTCACCCTGAGATCACCGCAAATGGTGAACGAGATACATTTCGATAAATCAATAAATACGTTCTGTGATAAGTGGCGTCTTCCAAGACAACCTGTCTCTTAGCCAAAATCTACGTGAATCTCATCAGAGTGCATATACAATGAACATGCATTTACATAACAAATCATGAGTGAATTTGGCTTTGTATCAATGGTAGCAAGGTATCGGTGCAGCGGTTCCGAACACGTCGTCAGGGGCAACGTCTGTAGAGTGTAATTGAACATGCACTTTCGTGGTACACATGTACATTATGTATTAATCATTATCACCAGAGCATTTTCCCGTAGACATCGAGTAAACCCAACCCTCGATGCTTGGCATTCCGGGGTAAATAGCATAATAACCTTTGCCAGTGACCTGCGTGCATGACATACGATCAGGGCTCCGTATTGTCCAAAAGGTAGCCAAAAAGGTCAGGAAGTCTCCATGCATTTGTAATACATTGTGCTAACAACGTGCATTAGTTGGGGAGTCCGTGTTATTCCATGTAAATCTGATACGTCTACCTCCTGATGTCTCTCACTCAGCGCAATGTAGCGTCACAGAGGGGAAGAACAATTAACATGAAGGAAGTCAGGGTGAGGTCTGCAAGATAATACATGAGTATCACTATCAGTAGATACAATGTACATGACATTGTATTATGTATCATCCCGATTAGGCTTATCTTTCATTAATGGTGCAGTGAAGGTTTCTCATGGTGCGTACCACCACATCATTACAAAGGGTGGAACCAATTAATTAGTAGCACCGTGGGTTTGCCAGACTATGTAAACAGTCAAATAAACCAACCTGTCTATCCCTAAAACGTTCTTGTCACAGACGTAATGTCCATCACTATAATTCAACTAAGTGGCCCAAATCAACCGTGGTCTTTGTGTAATCCACTTCTTTTGTTTGTATACGGTATCGCACAAATATCACTCAAAACAGCTCATGTGTTCATGTCAAAGCATAAGTGGGCGGTTGGCGGGCGCTATTTGTAGGTCCAACTTCTTTCCTTTCACGTTTTCACGTATCGTTTTAATCTTGCTATGTTTCCTCTATATTATATTATTCACATTGAGATCACCACCTAATATGGTGGACAGGGCAAATTTCAATAAAGTTAAAACAAATCTAAACATAAATTCGGGATCAGAATAGAAACATAAGCCCCCCCCCCCCCCCCCAACCATCATACATACCCGCACATAATACACACTCTCCGAAAGATTTGAATTAACAACCAATAAAGGCTAAAAATTTATGACAGTGACAGTAAACTCGAGCTACCAAGGATAAAGACAACAGTAGTAAGGGCGAATGTGTGAATTTACAAAAGAAAATTGCCCATGCAATTAGTGCAGGCCATAGCAATAGCAGGCTAGGGGTTTCTAGCCTGCTACTGCTATGGTGCAGGCCATAGCAATAGCAGGCTAGGGGTTTCTAGCCTGCTACTGCTATGGTGCAGGCCATAGCAGGCTAGGGGTTTCTAGCCTGCTACTGCTATGGTGCAGGCCATAGCAGGCTAGGGGTTTCTAGCCTGCTACTGCTATGGTGCAGGCCCGTCGGCACCGGGCCAATCGCAACTTCTGAATATGAATACATTTGTTGATGAATACATTTGTCGTGAACGTGTCTGTTATGACCAGAGGCTGGTGACAAGCCGCAATATAGCCCAAAGTCCTAGGAATAGAAAGAGTTTTGATACATCGATTTTCTCACCATCCGGCCGTTTATTATTAGAGCTAATAAAAAAAATAGTTGGTCTATTCAATACAACCATAAATACTATGTGAGGATTTATTGAATGTCCTGGGCAAAGATTATCAAATGCTATCACGGCAGTCCTTTTTTAATTTTAACCTGCATACGGTTGCTCATGGAAAATCTCATATATCTGACTAAATTTGGTTTTACGCCTATCTTCGATAGGACCTGGGAGTAAAATTCGCCCCAAACTGAGAGGAGGTCATATTGTAGCTGGGAAGGAAACAATGCATTGCACACCACATATCAATCTTGTTTGTTTGTTTCATTTGATTTTATGCATTGATCTCATTGTGAAGTAAAAAGAAAGACCAAATTAGATGCAAGATATATGTGACATAGTGAAATGAAACGTGTAGGATATACCAGTAACATCCTTCAAGTACCTACTCTCAGTCAGTATCAAACTCGACTAGTTAGCGAGAGTAGCAAGTGTATTAACCAACATGGCAGTGGCAAACAGGAAACACTCCAACTTCATTCGCACCAGATATCTAGTGGTAAACAGCGGTGACACATTCTCTCACCATCACATTCCCCAAAACGATGGAGGCAGTCGAGTTAAAGTACCCGCCAACAACAGATGCACAGTAGAGCACCATTTTAATGAATGCCACAGAAGCCCTCATGTGTGACTCCGCATAGCTGACGACATTCCTGTTCTCGGTCAGTTAGCTTTGCAATACAGCTGGCACGGCGTCACAATGATTCACGTATACTGTATGACGCAGGTGACTAATGAGAGAGAGAGAGAGAGAGAGAGAGACAGAGAGAGAGAGAGAGAGAGAGAGAGAGAGAGAGAGAGAGAGAGGGAGAGAGAGAGAGAGGAGAGAGAGAGAGAGAGAGAGAGAGAGAGAGGGAGAGGAGAGAGGGAGAGAAGAGAGAGAGAGGGAGAAGAGAGAGAGAGGAGAAGAGAGAGAGACGAGAGAGGGACAGAGACAGAGACAGCAACACACAGAAACAAGATGGAGATGAGAGATTAGAGGGAGAGAGAGAGAGAGAGAGAGAGACAGAGGGAGAGAGAGAGAGGGAGAGAGAGGGAGAAGAGAGAGGAGGAGAAGAGAGGAGAGAGAGGAGAGAGAGACTGCGCGCGAGAGCGAACAAGATGGCAAGATGATCGATTGCAAGATTAGTGTAAGAGTGAAAGGAAAGAATTAAGACCTACCAGTAGCGCCCGTCAACAGCCCACTTGTCATGAAGATATGAAAATATCAAATTTCTATTTACTTCATCCACTACATAGGTTTTGCTGTTTACAAAATCAAAGGCAAATGCCGTTTGTAGCTCAAATTACGATAGTGCCGAATCAGTTTGAAACAGGTCATAAATTGTGATCTGATGCAATGTAAGATTTGCCTGGCATTACCTAACTCTGAAGGCGCTGGAGCGACACCGTAGTGTTGTGGGTTTGCAATCACGACGGCACTGGTTCAAACCCCATGGCTGGCCCAGGTGGTGTTTTTTTTCTTCACAACGTTGTACTCTAGGGAAAGGTACTTCACTCTTTTTCCTCACTTGACTGACGTGTGAATGAGTACCCAGCTAAAGGTAGAGAAATCTTATCAGAATGCTATTACGAAGCGCCTAACAGGCTATTGTACTGTATGCTTCCCAGGGAGTAGAGAAAGACTGAATGGAATGGCCTGCAGGGGATACATTATGATGTACGGTCGGTGAGCCTGCACGTGTATGGGAATACGGACCATAAATCTTTTCTTTCATTTAAAAAAAATATTTTACTCACTATCCGTACAATTACTACAAATAAATAGACCAGAAACCTTCGCACGACACGCATGCCTTTAATGAATAATGGATTGAGGACCGCGTGTGAATACTTCGAGACTGCAGACCGTTTTTATTTTGGTCGAATCGGAAACCAGTATAAATTAAAACAAATTCACTTTGTTTTTGGAACGAGACAAAAAACCCAACTTCTTTGTGTATCAGTACTTTGTCACGTGGGCGGTTGGCGGGTGTCACTGGTTGGTCCTTCGTCTCACCTTTAACTCTTTTTCACTTTGTTGTTTCTCTTCAATTCACCCTGACACCAATGTATAATAATTTGGAGCAAGGAGTCGATTTCAAGCAAACAAAAGGCCATGCCATACTAACCTTTGTTTTAACAGAAAACAAAATTAAATGGCGGCTGTCTTAGCGCGGAAGAAACCCAACCCCATGAGGTATGCATGTCTTTGGTGGGAAGAAGGGGCTGGGGTGGGTATGGTGCTCTCTCAGTCAAGGCTCTCGAGTGTTCCGTGTGATTGTACGGCTAGACTCACAGCTTTAACATGACGTTTAATGCTACTACTAGATCTAGATCTAGTACTTGATCAGTATGACGTAGCGACAAATTATGAACGCGACAAATTATGAACGGAAGCTATTCGATATGCTAATGGCGGGCATACGAACATGATTTATTGCTGGTCTGCACTCGGCTTTTGATAACTCAGTTGCGTCGTTTTTCTTTCTACACTCCGTCTGTTGTAGTTGAATTTGTAATGACAAGTTCATGATACGCTTCACCAAATATGATGACGGCACTCAACGTTCACACCTGTGTGTTCCAACACCTACCCAGCCCACTGTTTGGATTATTGTAGTAAATTCATTATGTCATTTGAATTTTTTATTATTATTTCAAGGCATGGCGGATAATGTTTACCTTTACGCCAGTCACAATAAGATCAAATCTTGCCACCCACACAGCAAATATTTTGACAAGTTTTATTTGATCAGTTTTGTCAAGTTGAGGTTACTAACTTTTACTTTTTGGTTCTCATACTTATAAGTTTTTGTGCATGTCGATGTGAGGTTAGTCGCATGTCTCCTCTCTCTGCTCCTTGCTATCGGTGGAAATGTGGAGAGGGGGGAGGGCGGCTGTCCCTCTGCTCTTATGAAGATGGAGTAGGTGCAGCTGGTAGGTCCTACTTCTCTCCTTTCATTCTTTCTCTTATCTTTTATCTTGCTGTTTCCTCTCTCTTGATTCCCTCTGCCTGGGATCACCGCTTATGGTGGACTGGGTACATTTTCAATGAATCAATGTGGAGATAGTCTAACGCTTAGCTCTTGGAGATTCAAGAAAAACGAGAGTTTTTTCTTTCTTTATCAGTTCCCATTCTACCTTCCGGTGTATGGGTTTTAGATGCCCAAAATGATCTTTTTTCCAGGCTGCCCTTTCCTGCCAGTTTCTGTTTCCTTCCGTGGAAGTTAAATCTATTTGCGTTAATGCCTCTTTTATATCTTCTTCCCGCTTTCTCCAAGGTCTGCCTTTTGGTCTTTTACCTTGAGTTTTAGCACTGTATACTGATTTAGCTATTCTATTGTCATTTATTCTGTTAACATGCCCAAACCATCTCAATTGATTCATTTCTATCTTAGTTTTTATGCTATCTGCTTTGGTTTGATCTCTTATTGTTGTTTCTGATTTTGTCTCTTTTAGTTTTCCCTTCTACTCTTCTTAGATATAATTTCATTTCGGCTGCCTGCACTCTACTGTATTCCCTGCTGTCTAAGGTTCAGGTTTCACTGCTATAGAGGAGAGTAGGACAATAAACTGTGTTGTATACTGCCATTTTGGTTTTTGTTGACAATTCTTGTTTACCTACAAATGCCTTTCCTAGATGGTTATAATATATATTGCACTTGCCTTTTTGATTCTCTGGCTGATTTCTTCTCTTAGTTTTCCCTCTGAGTTAATCATTACTCCTAAGTAATTGTAGCTTTGAACTTGTTCTAAATTCTCCCTGCCTAATTTAAGATTTTTTGTTTTAGCTTTCCTAGTTACTATCATTGTTTTGGTTTTGTTTGCATTTACTCTCATTCCTCTTTTATTTAATTCATTATTCATTATGTTGATATTTGACTGGAGGTTCCTTTCTGATTTTCGAAACAGAACTAAATCATCAGCAAATGAAAGCATTGATACATTTACTGGTTTGAGCTTCCACATAGCAATATTCATTTTCTTCATGTTTAAGGATGCCTTTGCGACTGAATCCATAAATGTGATAAACAAAAGAGGACTTAGGATACAACCCTGTCTTACTCCTATTTCTACATCAAATTCCTCAGATACATTTCCAGCTACTCTTACTGCACATGTTGGTTTATTGTAAAAACTTTTAATGGCTTCTATTAAATTTTGCTCTGCATTGTGTTCTTTTAAGAAATGCCATAGTTCGTCCCTCCTCACAGTGTCAAATGCCTTTTCTAAGTCAATAAAACACAGGTACAAGTCAATGTTTCTCTCAAGGAATATTTCTATCATTTGTCTAATTGTAAATATGTGATCTTGTGCACTTCTTCCTGGTCTAAATCCACTCTATTGTTCTTCAATCTGATCCTCTACTCTTTTCCTTAGTCTCACTTCCAGAATCCTGGCATACACTTTTCCCGGTACGCTAAGTAGTCATATCCCTCTATAGTTTGAACATTCCATGGTTGATCCTTTCTTGTGTATAACTCGAGAGTCCTTCACGTAAATTATCTTTTTATCATCAGATTTCTCACCAGTTTCAACAGCTGCCTGAGTAGCATTCAAAAGTCGTGCCAAGTTCCTAAGATCACCACCTTATGCATGACTTGCATATACTAACAAACAAACCAATTTCTTTCAATGTCCTTATCGCGTTGCTCGTCTTTCCATCTAGCGACGATACCAAGTGGAATAGCAAATAAAGGGGTAGTAGCCTCTCCTTTCTTTCCTTCCCCCCCCCCGTCCCTGCCTGACTGCTGATATGAAATCTCCTATATTGTTCAAGACTGACTAGTTTTTTTATGCGAGCTTTTAAGCACTAAATTGTTAGAACTTCTAAGCCATTCAGGTAAAAATAGCACATTAATTAGTATCGCAATAAATGAGCTTAACTGTGTTTGTCCCCCTTGAAAATATACGGAGTGCATGATAACATGGCATGCTTCCCATAACGTTATCAGAGATTGTTTGGCGCTCAGTCTTTGTTTGCTATTATTGATATAAATTGCTTTCTATCATTAATTTGTTCTACTGGTATAAACTATTTTCTCTGCATTATCTGTGTTTCTCTCTTTTGACCCATGTCCGTGCTCTTAATGAACGAGGGCCGTTTCGAAGGCGTCTAACACTTTTTCCAGGAAATAGTATGCATGGTGCTGCTTCTAATGTACGTCATTATGTTGATGCATTACTACAACTATTACCCTTACTTGCTACTGCAACTGCTGCCGCTGCTGCTGCCGCTGCTGCTGCTGCTGCTACTACTACTACTACTACTACTACTACTACTACTACTACTACTACTGCTGCTGCTGCTGCTGCTGCTGCTGCTGCTGTTGCTGTTTCTGCTGCTGCTACCACCAACTATTACTACTACTACTACTACTACTACTACTACTACTACTATTACTACTACTACTGCTGCTGCTGCTGCTGCTGCTGCTACTACTACTACTTCTACTACTACTACTACTACTACTACTACTGCTTCTCCTACTACTGCTGCTGCTGCTGCTGCTTCTACTGCTACTACTTCTTCTAATATTACTGCTGCTGCTGCTACTACTACTACTGCTACTACTGCTACTACTACTACTACTACTACTACTGCTACTACTACTACTAATCCTACTACTGCTGCTACTACTACTACTACTACTACTACTACTACTACTACTACTACTACTACTACTATTCCCACCACTACCGCCACAATTATTACCACTACAACTGCATCTACTACCACCATTACCAACACATCAATTATTACTACTTGTAATATGATAATACCAATAATACTCATGATGATGACGTCAATGATCGTGATACAGATTATCATTCGAGATCACAGAAATCGAAAGGGATTCAAATTTTTACCGTGTGCAGTTGGAACGGCACTTTTGATCACGGGCAAAAGCAATTATTTTACCGGCACATTAAGCACAGACGCGCACCTAATAAGCACATTACCACTTGATTTCATTGTACACACTTTCAACGCAGCGTAAATAAATTTGAATGTTTTAAAACATGCTAAAGTGAAAAGCCAGTCTCTATATGAATAGTGAAATGCAAATAAAAAAGGTATTGGTCTGAACACTGGTGTACGAGAGGAGGTGTAGTGCGTTAAACGCCAATAAACCAGAACTCGCATCCGTGTGTGGAAATTCGAATATTTACTCGGATTTTCATCCAGTCAAAATCACACACGCCCGATATTAATGAGCTGTATCGAGCTGTTCGGACGCGTCCCGGCTTGCCACAGTGCCAGTGTCGTTTCTTTTACTTGTGTCCATTAGAAGAAACGTAAACAACGCCACTTTGTGTCTCATCCGAGGCGAGCTTACGGTCTCGGTAGGTACCTATTTGAAATGGAGGATTTTTCTTTTTCTGGAAGGGCGGAAGTCCCAATGGCGTGAATCTCGTGGCAGGAGTAAGTCTCAAGTCCCAACAATCAAAAGAAGGAAAAGCATTGATTTAATTACATTCTAAATACAGAAGAAAAACGGATTATTTCGCGAGGATTTTGTTAATTTTGAAGTGCTAAATTCAAATACGGGGTTACTTAAAAAAAAAAGGTGCGAGTTTATTTTCATTGAGTTGATGAAGCCCCTGGTACTTAGGCCTCTTAGCCGATGACTCATCACTTGTCCGTACGACCAGCCAACAAAAAATGGAACGCGCCGTCCGTACTCATAACGAGACTGTCTTTTTGGTAGTCTAGTCGTGTTGGTTACGTGGACACACATTTCTATTATTGTAAGTTGTCAGAGAGCAATGAATCGCTACGCAACACACACACACACACACACTCTCTCTCTCTCTCTCTCTCTCTCTCTCTCTCTCTCTCTCTCTCTCTCTCTCTCTCTCTCTCTCTCTCTCTCTCTCTCTCTCTCTCTCTCTCTCTCTCTCTCTCTGTCTCTGTCTGTCTGTCTCTGTCTCTCTCTCTCTCTCTCTCTCTCTCTCTCTCTCTCTCTCTCTCTCTCTCTCTCTCTCTCTCTCTCTCTCTCTC
>JAXRKP010000221.1:287500-302500 GCA_037039925.1 Doris montereyensis | reverse complement strand
ACAGTTGTAGTAGTAGTAGTAGTAGTAGAAGTTGGCACTTCATACATCATCCCTTTCTCTTCTATCTCCAGCATCTGCCCTTCTTGTTAATTTTTAAAAGCATCGCACTGCCTTCATTGCGGATAGCTGATGTGTTGTCTGTCACACTCACACACGTCAGGCACTTTTAGCGGTCAGTGGGTACTGGGTATGAATATAACATAATACTATGCGCTCTCGTCATCGTAGTACAAGTTGTACAACACTTGTAGGTCTCAGTATCTACACATTATCTGCGCGTTTCGGCACATGCTTACCTTGCACAATGACAAATACGCCTCAATGAAAACATGGCCTTCTGCTATTAAATGATTCATGCTTTGTTTTGGCGTACGGCCTCCACGACATAAAATTGGAAAATCGCCGTCAATCTGTCAACTGCGACTTGGTATCGGTAACGTTTCAAAGCAATGTCTATCGATCCTTTGTTATTGCTATTGATCTGGAAAAAAAAATCAATAGATCGATAGGGCCACTTTGGTTTACCAGCGCATTCATGAACTGTTTTGTTATCGACCTGCGTATTCAGCTGATAGGTTCTGTTGGTCCTTTCACTATTTCATATCTCTTTCGCCTTGCTGTATCCTCTTAATTCATAGGCGCTTGACGGGCGCAGCTGGTAGATCCTACTTTTTTTTGCTTTCATTTTTTTCACTTACTCTGTTTCCTGTACAGTCACCTCGAGATGATCGCATATTCTGGTGGACGGGGTCAATTCCCACCAAATGAATCTTCTTAATTCACCCTGAGATGACCACATTATATGGTGGACTGGGTAAATTTCAATCAATCAGTCTGTCTGTCTCTCTTATCTGTCGTGGGCGTCTGATAAAGCACTTCTTTCCTTTGACTATTTCTCACGTCTAGTATCTTACTGTTTCATTTAGGTCGTCCATGAGGCCACCGGATTTGGTGGACGGTGTAAACTTCAATGGAACTTGAAACAAGCACATACCTATCTGTCTCTTCATTATATTCTATTTATTTCTTTGTCTGTGTTTGTTTGTGTCTGTCTGTCTATCATGCCATCCTTGCTTGACTGGAGCAGCGTGGTGACAATATTTTGACTTCATCTTTCAGTCCCGTCTTCGTTAGCGATTGTCGGGCGCTTCTGGTATGTCCTTCTGTTCTTCTTTCACTCCTTTATTTCTCTTTTGTAGTTTGCCGTTTCCTCTGAATCCACCGTCAGATCAACGAAGTTACGTCTTCCTAGCTGTTAATTTTTATTTAGTCGATTGATTTTTTCTTTCTTTCTTGTTTATCGTCGGTTGGCGGGGCTGATGGTAGGTCCTAATTCTTTCCTTTCTTTCTTTCACTTATCTTTCATCTTGTTTCTTCTTAATTCACCCTGAGATCACCGCAGTGGTGGACGGAGTAAATTTCAACGAAACAAGCAATCATACTATTCGACATTAGCTATCGTATAAACCACTGAAACTATGTTTTGAATATTTAGTTAAATTTGGACACTTTTCAGCGTTATCTATTTTGTTCTTTTGTTCTGGATTTGACAAATGATTACTGTACGTTTTGCAATAGGGGATTTCATGGCAGTAGAAATTTGCTTTTCAATGAAATGTGGGGTTGAAAACCGCTTTTTGATTTTATTGCTGTAATAATGCCGTTTGGATGACTCAGGGTATTAAATGGGGGTACCTGTATTTGTGTTGAAGTAAAAGGGTTTAAGTACTATGCTGAGTTTTTAAAGCCTCTCAATGTGATGAAGAATGGGAGTAGCCAGGTTTACACCCCCGAACACGTGACATCACCTATCGTGTCCTTTGTATCCAGATTGTGTTTTCCCCACTCCACGTCCATTGTCTATTTTCTCGCACCCGTATTATGGCGCCAAAACCCAAGCGAAAATAAACAACGCAAGCTTGTTTTCTACACAGTGGGAGGTTGGTGGGCGCTACTGGTAGGCCCTACTGCCTTCCTTTCCTTCTTTCACTTATCTTGCATCTTGCTGTTTCCTCTTAATTTACCATGAGATCACCACAATGGTTGACGAGGTAAATTTCAATGCAGCAAGTGATGTTGCCGTGCCTCTTGGCCGGATTCAGTCATGGACAGTAAGGCCGATAATAGTTGACTTCGGTTTTCCTTTTTCAACACTTCCTGGGTCAGGCAAAACGTGACATCATCTCACTGTGGATCACGTCTATATTGCCTACGACTTAGATCTGGAGGTGACCAAAAAAACCTCCACTCAATTCAAGTGGACTAAGCGCTGAATCGGAGAGAGAAAAATGGAGATGTCACAGGTGGAAGACTTCAATCCATTAATGATTGGCTGGATTAACATGCAACATCAACGGCTTGCCTCGTATCAAACGATTAGACAACAGTGTAAGCATTTAACGAGAAAGGTTTTATTTTTTGCCACACGCATCAAATAGCTTAATAAGGATTGCATATATTCGATTCGAAGGCTCGTCTGCTCGTCATAACATTTCGCATGTTTTGGAGAGAGAGAGAGAGATAGAGAGAGAGAGAGAGAGAGAGAGAGAGAGAGAGAGAGAGAGAGAGAGAGAGAGAGAGAGAGAGAGAGAGAGAGAGAGAGAGAGAGAGAGAGAGAGAGAGAGAGAGAGAGAGAGAGAGAGAGAGGGAGAGAGAGAGAGGGAGAGGGCGAGAGAGAGGGAGAGAGGAGAGGGAGGGAGAGAGAGAGAGAGGAGGGAGAGAGAGAGAGAGAGAGAGAGGGCGAGAGGAGGGAGGGAGAGGGAGGGAGGAGAGAGAGAGAGGGAGAGGAGAGGAGAGAGAGAGGGAGAGGAGGGAGGGAGGGAGGGAGAGAGAGAGAGAGAGGGAGGGCGAGGAGGGAGAGAGGGAGAGGGAGACAGCGAGAGAGAGAGAGGAGAGGTTAAAGTCAGGGAGGGCGAGAGAGAGAGAGGCTTCCAGGAGAGTTCTGAGATCAGGTAGGGAGGGAGAGAGAGGATTTATGTCAGAGAGAGAGAGATTTCCTGAGCTATTTTAATGCGAAGGCTTTCAAACTTGGAGAGGACAAATTTAAGAGGGTCAACATTAAAAAATAATAATTACAGAATGCATTTGGTATGTTTCAGGAGGGAAGAGGGAGTCTTTCAGAGCAGAGGAGAGCATTTAGATGTAGTTTAGTCGCCGAAACCAGAGGAGTCTTCCTCTTTTATCAGAGAGTGAGGGAGAGGCGAGAGGATTTGTTCATGAGAGGAACCGGCAAGGCGAGAGAGAGATGAATTTCCAATCAACAATCTGTCTCTGTCTTTCTGTGTGAGTCTCTGGAGAGAGTCTGTCTGATTTAGAGAACTGAAAGAATTTTCGGAAAGAGAGAGCTAGGGAGAGAGAGAGAGATTATGTTGAGAGAGAGAGAGAGGGAGAGAGAGATAGTGTTGCCGAATAGATTCAAGAGTGAAATTTTCGTTTTCGAGAGAACGAGAGCAAACATGAGGGAGTTCGGTAGGCCACAAGAGACTTGTCAATTTGATTGTGCAGATGTTGTGTTTAGAATAAAAAAAGAGTTTAATATGTCGCCGTGCTAAACACAGATGACTTTCTCCACGAGAGAGATATTATCCTTGCAGTTATAAACAAATTCTTGGAGACCAGACAGGGGTGAGGTAGATAAGCTTGACAAGAAGGGAGAGAGGATAGATAACATGGAAAGAAGAGAGAGGTAGATAACATGAAAGACGGGGGACAGATGTAGATGATATGGAAAGAAGGGAGGGAGTTAGATAAAACGGAAAGAGGAGAGGATGGAGGTAGATAACATGGAAAGGAGAGGATGGAGAGATAACATGAAAGGAGGGGAGGGAGGTAGATAACATGGAAAGGAGAGGATGGAGACCGACAGACAGAAAGAGACAGAAGATTAACTAAAATTACTTACAGATCATGTTAAAGTCAGTAAATGGAGTGCAATTGTTACTACTGTGACGTCACCTATCAGGCTTCCCACTTGTTTCCTTTCTCTTTCTTTCTCGCTGTTTCCTCTTAATTTGTTCTGAGATCACCAAGTATGGTGACCGGGATGAATTTCAATCAATCAATCAATCAAGCAATATTTATGTCAGCTCTTCACATGAACTGAAAGCAATTTTAAAACGGAAAAGATTTCCTGGAGCTATTTTAATGCGAGAAGGCTTTCAAACTTGCATCAGATTATGTTGGTTCCCTTCTAAATTTATACGGCAATCTTAAGTCAAAATTTCTTCTGTCAACATTAAAAAAAATAATAATAATAATATGAAAATATGCATTTGTATGTTTCAGACACATGGTTATAACTTATAACCCTATGTCTTTCATTGTGCAACCTTGGTAAATGTCTAGCATTTAATGTGTTTCAAATGTTTAATATGTCGCCGTGCTAAAACACAGATGACTTTCTCCACGTCTTCATTCTTTTATCATATTATCCTTGCAGTGTATAAACAAATTCTTGGTTTCATACAAGCCAGGATGCCATTATGATAATAACATAGTGTAGCAGTCAGAGGCACGGGATAGCTATGCATTCATCCGGCAGTCAGAAAGTGAACCGGCTCATATTCCCTTTGACATGTTCATTAAAGGGTGGTATAATGGTATGAGTACAAAAAGGCAAGGAGGAGAACAATCTGTCTCTGTCTTTCTGTGTGTCTCTGTCTCTGTCTGTCTCTGCCTGTCTGTCTGTTTCTCTGTCTGTCTGTCTGTCTGTCTCTGTCTCTCTCTCTCTCTCTCTCTCTCTCTCTCTCTCTCTCTCTCTCTCTCTCTCTCTCTCTCTCTCTCTCTCTCTCTCTCTCTCTCTCTCTCTCGTTTGGATGCCTGTCCGTCTGTCTGTCTTTCTCTCTCTCTCTCGCTCTCTCTCTCTCTCTCGCTCTCTCTCTCTCTCTCTCTCTCTCTCTCTCTCTCTCTCTATAACATGGAAAGGAGAGGGGAGGGAGGTATATCTCTCTCTCTCTCTCTCCTCTCTCTCTCTCTGTGTCTCTGTCTTCTGTCTGTCTGTCTGTCTGTCTGTCTGTCTGTCTGTCTGTCTGTCTGTCTCTCTCTCTCTCTCTCTCTCTTCTTTCTCTCTTTCTCTCTCTCTCTCTCTCTCTCTAACATGGAAAGGAGGGACTCTATCTCATTCTTCTCTCTCTCTCTCTCTCTCTCTCTCTCTCTCTCTCTCTCTGATAGTGTTGCCGAATAGCTTAGTATTCATTTATAATAGTCGGAATGTGAACGGAGGCTCGTATTTTCGTTTTCACATGTTCATAAAACAATGTTGCATAACGGTTTGTGTAGACACAGAGGCAAACATACAGTACAGTTCAGTTCAGTACAGTTCAGTAGGCCACAACTTTTCACTGGTCCGAATCACACGACTTGGATAATATCATGAATAAATCAATGTGACGTTTCTTGTCTAAAGAGGTTGTAGTGATGTTGTGTTTATAATAAAAAAACAAGTTATAAAAGAGCGTCTGCAGCGCGTGTGTAAGAGAGAGAGAGAGAGAGAGAGGAGGGGTGGGGGTAGATAAGAGAGAGAGAGAGAGAGAGAGAGAGAGAGAGAGAGAGAGAGAGAGAGAAGAGAGAGAGAGAGGAGAGAGAGAGGAGGGAGATAACATGAGAAAGGAGAGAGAGAGATAACATGGAGAGAGGGAGAGAGAGAGAGATGGGGTACAAAAGACAGACAGACAGACATAGAGACAGACAGACAGACAGACAGACAGACAGAAAGACAGACGGAGGTAGATAAATTGGAAAGGGTAGATAAGGCTTGATAAGATGGAAGACAGAGGATGGAGGTAGATAACATGGAAAGAAGGAGGGGGGAGGTAGATAACATGAAAGACAGGGGACAGACAGAAAAGATATGAGGGAGAAACATGGGGAGGAGCATTAGATAAAACTGGAAAGAAGGGAGGGAGGTAGATAACATGGAAAGAAGGAGATGGAGGTAGATAACATGGAAAGGAGGGGAGGGAGGTAGATAAATATGGAAAGGAGAGGATGGAGGTAGATAACATGGAAAGGAGAGGATGGAGGTAGATAACATGGAAAGGAGAGGAGGGAGGTAGATAACATGGAAAGGAGAGGATGGAGGTAGATAACATGGAAAGGAGAGGAGGGAGGTAGATAACATGGAAAGGAGAGGATGGAGGTAGATAACATGGAAAGGAGAGGATGGAGGTAGAAAACATGGAAAGGAGAGGATGGAGGTAGATAACATGGAAAGGAGAGGATGGAGGTAGATAACATGGAAAGGAGGAGAGGGAGGTAGATAACATGAAAAGGAGAGGAGGGAGGTAGATAACATGGAAAAGGAGAGGAGGGAGGTAGATAACATGATGGAGGAGGAGAGGAAGGTAGATAACATGGAAAAGGAGAGAGGAAGGTAGATAACATGAAAAGGAGAGAGAAAGGTAGATAACATGAAAAGGAGAGGAGGAGGTAGATAACATGAAAAGGAGAGGAGGAAGGTAGATAACATGGAAAGGAGAGGAGGGAGGTAGATAACATGAAAAGGAGAGAGAGGAAGGTAGATAACATGAAAAGGAGAGAGGAATGTAGATAACATGAAAAGGAGAGGGAACATGGGAGAGTAGATAACATGAAAAGGAGAGAGAGAGGAAGGTAGATAACATGAAAAGGAGAGAGGAAGGTAGATAACATGAAAAGGAGGGAGGTAGATAACATGAAAAGGAAGAGAGGGGGGTAGATAACACGAAAAGGAAGAGAGGGGGGTAGATAACACGAAAAGGAAGAGAGGGGGGTAGATAACACGAAAAGGAAGAGAGGGGGGTAGATAACACGAAAAGGAAGAGAGGGGGTAGATAACACGAAAAGGAAGAGAGGGGGTAGATAACACGAAAAGGAAGAGAGGGGACGTAGATAACACGAAAAGGAAGAGAGGGGGTATATAACACGAAAAGGAAGAGAGGGACGTAGATAACACGGAAAGGAAGAGACGGGGGTAAATAACACGAAAAGGAAGAGAGGGGGGTAGATAACACGGAAAGGAGAGGATGGAGGTAGATAACATGGAAAGGAGAGGATGGAGGTAGATAACATGGAAAGGAGGGGATGGAGGTAGATAACATGGAAAGGAGAGGATGGGGGTAGATAACATGGAAAGGAGGAGAAGAAGGTAGATAACATGAAAAGGAGGAGAGGAAGGTAGATAACATGAAAATGAGGAGAGGGAGGTAGATAACATGAAAAGGAGAGGGAGGTAGATAACATGAAAAGGAGAGGAGGGAGGTAGATCACATGAAAAGGAGAGAGGGAGGTAGATAACATGAAAAGGAGGAGGAGAGATCACATGAAAAGGAGGAGAGATAGACATGAAAAGGGGGGAGGGAGGTAGATATAACATGGAAAGGAGGGGAGGTATATAACATGGAAAGGAGGAGAGGGAGGTAGATAACATGAAAAGGGGGGGGAGGGAGGTATATAACATGGAAAGGAGGGGAGGGAGGTAGATAACATGAAAAGGAGGGGAGGAAGGTAGATAACACGGAAAGGAGGGGAGGGAGGTATATAACATGGAAAGGAGGGGAGGGAGGTATATAACATGGAAAGGAGGGGAGGGAGGTATATAACATGGAAAGGAGGGGAGGGAGGTATATAACATGGAAAGGAGGGAGGGAGGTATATAACATGGAAAGGAGGGAGGGAGGTATATAACATGGAAAGGAGGGGAGGGAGGTGTATAACATGGGCAGGAGGGGACGGGAGTAGAAAACATGAAAAAGATGGGGGAGGGGGCAGATAACATGGGGAAAAAGGGGGAGGGGATATATATATATATATATATATATATATATATATATATATATATATATATATATATATATATATATATATAGATAGAGAGAGAGAGAGAGAGAGAGAGAGAGAGAGAGAGAGAGAGAGAGAGAGAGAGAGAGAGAGAGAGAGAGAGAGAGAGAGAGAGAGAGAGAGAGGAGAGGGAGGGAGAGGAGAGAGAGAGGAGGGAGGGAGGGAGGGAGAGAGAGAGAGAGAGAGAGAGAGAGAGAGAGAGAGAGAGAGAGAGAGAGAGAGAGAGAGAGAGAGAGAGAGAGAGAGAGAGAGAGAGAGAGAGAGAGAGAGAGGCTGAGAGAGAGAGAGAGTGAGTGAGTCTGTCTGTCTGTGTGTCTGTCTGTCTGTCTGTCTGTCTGTCTGTCTGTCATTAGACTTATATCATGTTGAATTTCTGACCAAATCGATTTTCCGGATGCTCTTCTTCACGATTTTTCTAGTTTTTGATGACGTGTTAGTTATACTCAATGACAAAATGGAAATGTAACAACTCTGACCAGAACACTCAGAAGGTGTCACGAACGTGTACCTGAAATGGCGTGACGAAAATGTGGTACATGTATTAACAATGCATTTTGCTTGTACTGTACTCTCACTCCAAGTAGAATATTTATATGCTCCATGGGTAGAGATGCTGTAGACATTTCTCATAGTTGCTTACGTCTTATCCATGTTAAAAGAAGAGGAAATAAAAAGAATTATGATATTGAACGGTAGATAGGAAATGCAGACATATTTTCTGGGAGAGACCTATGTGTGGTTGGCGGTATATTTTGGTATGCCCTATTTCTTTCTTGTCACTTTCACATGTCTTTCATCTTGCAGTTCTCTTTTAATTCACACTGGGATCACCGCATGTGGTGGACGAGGTAAATAAGAATGAAACAATTATACATATGATGGGCAATTCTGACAAAATGAAACTAATGATCAGAATTTTGCAGTATGAAACTCCAAGTAGAATATCTTAGAGATCAGACATTTCTCATAGTTGCTTAAATGTTAAAAGAAGAGGAAATAAAAAGAATTATGATATTGAACATTTTCTGGGAGAGACCTATGTGGTTGGCGGTATATTTTGGTATGCCCTATTTTCATTTTTTTCACATGTCTTTCATCTTGCAGTTCTCTTTTTAATTCACACTGGGATCACCGCATGTGGTGGACGAGGTAAATAAGAATGAAACAATTATCATACATATGATGGGCAAGGAAGATATAATTCTGACAAAATGAAACTAATGAAACTCGAGTACGGTGTAGTACGTATTCTTGTCTCCAGATTGTCCACTTCCGAATTTACAATACGTTATCTTACATCAAGTCCTTAAAACATAATCTGTACCATGAAATGCAGATAATAGGTCCACCCTTGTAGCTCCGACCTGCTGGAGCGGGCAGTTGGCGGGGGCTCCTGGTAGGTCCTATTTCCTTCATGTCCTTCTTTCACTCTTCTGTCAACTTGCTGTTTCCCCTGTATTCACCCCGAGATCACCGTAAATTTCAATGAAACAAAACAAAGCGACCTGCTGGCTATTTATTCCTCGGCCAGACACTCCACCTGTTGTATTGAAGTACCGTCTGCTAGTGGAAGTAGTGTCTGTGTCAAAAGTCAAACATCGGACCACCTCTTGCGCCACCTACAACTAAATGCCTCTATCCAAGGTCGCTGTGGCTTTTTGTCACCATAAAACTGTTTGACGACGTGATCATTGACACATTGTATCAATGACTCTAGGGCTCAACGGTCCATTGCTTACACAGCGTGTTTATATAACACTGCCGTAAATTATTCACGGCGTGTGTCACAGTGGATCTTTGTTTACTCCACGTACATTTCCTACGGTTCTATTTTGAGTTTCCAATATGAAAGTACCTGTGTGCAAGTAAATGTTACCGTTACCCACACTACACTCACGCAGTGTGTGATACTGTCTTTTTGAAAGAACTGTTGCAAAAGTTGAGATGGAATCACGGATGGTAAGCAGCGGAAATTTCAATGTTTCGTGCTGAGAAGCCGCCATGTGATTTGCTTTGTAAAGAAAACACACCCACAAACACAGTCAGATGGTCTGTTTGCGCTTTGATAACGTCTTGGGGGGGGGGGGGGGGGGATTCGGTAGTCCAGAGGCAAAATGTTGGCCCCTCAATCAAAAGGCCGTGGGTTCAAGCCTCGACGGTGGTTGACATTTTCTTTTCGAGTAAAATATACCCCCCCTGGTCCAGGTAAGCGGATTGACACCTAGTCTTATCGAAGACGGACGGATAGAGGCCGGGTAGATTCCAATTCAGACAAACAGGTCTTTTTAGTATGCTATCATCATGATTTAAATCTTCCTCTCCTCATGGGCGCTTGGCGGGTCCTGCTATTAGGTCCTACTTCTTTCCTTTCACTCTTTCTCTTATTCTTACCTCTCTTCTTGCCGTTCCTCTTAATTCACCCCGAGATCACCGTATGCTATGGTAGACGGGTGAATTTCAATGGAATCTACCTCTCCTCGGATTATCATCTTTCAAGGACCGTGATACTATAGATGATACTAATAAAGCTGTTTCTTCTTTCTTTCTTTCTTATCAGTTCCCATTCTACCTTCCGGCGTATGGGTTTTAGATGCCCGAAATGATTTTTCTCCAGGCTGCCCTGTCCTGACAGTTTCTGTTTCCTTCCGTGAAAATTTAAATTTCATTGCGTTAATGCCTCTTTTATATCTTCTTCCCACTTTCTCCAAGGGCTGTCTTTTGGTCTTTTACCTTGAGTTTTAGCACTGTATATTGATTTAGCTATTCTATTGTCATTCATTCTGTTAACATGCCCAAACCATCTCAGTTGACTCATTTCTATCTTAGTTTTTATGCCATCTGCTTTGGTTTGATCTCTTATTGTTGTGTTTCTGATTTTGTCTCTTTTAGTTTTCCCTACTACTCTTCTTAGATATATTTCATTTCGGCTGCCTGCATTCTTCTGTATTCCCTGCTGTCTAAGGTCCAGGTTTCACTGCCATAGAGGAGAGTAGGACAATAAACTGTGTTGTATACTGCCATTTTGATTTTTGTTGACAATTCTTGTTTTCCTATAAATGCCTTTCCTAGATGGTTATATATTGCACTTGCCTTTTTATTTCTCTGGCTGATTTCTTCTCTTAGTTTTCGCTCTGAGTTAATCATTACTTCTAAGTAACTGTAGCTTTGAACTTGTTCGTAATTCTCCCTGCCTAATTTAAGATTTTGTGTTTTAGCTTTCCTAGTTACTAGCATTGTTTTGGTTTTCTTTGCATTTATTTTTATTTAATTCATTATTCATTATTTTGATATTTGACTGGATGTCCCTTTCTGATTTTCCAAACAGAAGGTACATGTATTTATTGCCATCATCATCATCCTCATCATCATCATCATCATCATCATCATCACATCATCATCATCATCATCATCATCATCATCATCTTCATCATCACCATCATCATCCTTCTCCTCCTCCTCCGCATCACCATCGTCACCATCATCATTGCCATCGTCGTCGTATTAAAATGTTTACCCCCCCCCCTGGTTTATGTTGTGTTGGTGGGTGGTGCTTTTAGGCCACATTTTTTATCTTTCACTCTTTCCCATGTCTTTGATTGCGGTTTTCTCTTTCCTCACCCCGAGATCACCGCATATGGTGGACGGAATGAATTTCCATGAAATGTTCCTTACTTCAGGCTATCATCTTTCAAGGACTGTGATATTATAGATTGATGATGTCAATAAAGTGGTTTTACGCACATTGTACCCACGAAAACGCATTATCGTAGTGTTGTGGTTTACTATGTATTTATTATTATTATCATCATCATCATCATCATCATCATCATCATCGTCATTTAACTTTTTATCCTCATTTATGTTGTGTTGGCGGGTGGTGCTTTTAGGTCATACTTTTTACCTTTCACTCTTTCACATGTTTTTCTTTTTTTGTTGTCTTTTGAATTCACCCTTCGATCACCGTGTGTGGCGGACTGGATACATTTCAATAAACCGAAATATACTCTTCTTTCAAATTCCGTCGTAGACAATGTTTTTTTTTTAGGTAATTTATCTATGTAGATATCAAAGCTACACTTCTGTGATGCAAGTGTTACCTACTCTTCCATTCCTTGCTTTTTTCTTTTCCCTTTCCCATTGTTCTCCCTTCCCTATCTTGTATTGTAGTTGTTGCTGTGATAAGTTTTATGGTCTATCTCCCATCCTCCTGTGTGTTTTGTTGTTTCCGCTCCAGTGGTCATAGCGTCAACGTACACCTTTCTTAGCTTTGTGTAGAGATAGTAGAATAATATGTGCAGTTGCAGCGATACTTTATAATATAAAAGACTGGATAGTTTTTCACACAAAAAAACCGTATGTAAAATGGTTACAAGAGTCGCGCACCAGATACACTGTACATTGTTTTAAACAACAAGCTTCAACCTTTGAACTAGAAGTGGGTGGTTGGGGTGCTACTGGTAGGTCCTCGTTATTTCGTTCCACTCGTCCACGTGTCTTTATATTTCATCTTGTTGATTCTTCTTAATTCTAAACTGAGACAAACAATGAGTGTGGGGGACGATGGCCTCTGGGGTATATGTATTTATCCAAATGAGACGACCCAAGGTCTCCACTTATGGCGAGCAGGTTCATTCCAACGATCAATCATCCAACGACACTTCCTGCCGTTATCCACCACTGTTATTTACTCCTGTTATGTGTCGCTTGGTTTCATTCGTCACTCACCACGTCAAACGTGTGGCGTACACACCGAAAATGGAAATGGTTGGCGTTGCTGCTGGTAGGTCTTTCTTCTTTCCTTTCATTCCTTCGCTTATCTTTCATCTTGCTGTTTCATCTTTCTTTTTGAGTTTCTTAAGTCACCCTGAGATCGCCGCTTATGGTGAATTGGGGGATATTTCAATGAACGGAAATGGCGTACAAGAGCAAACCTATCGACCAGAAGATCGTTTCAAAGATAGAGACGACGTTTCCTTTCAGTTTTCATTTCGTCACCGCCGTCACGGTGGTATGTGTGTGTGTGTGTGTGTGTGTGTTTCTCTTGTGCTGGCTCTGCAAATGTTTATTCTTTATGTGTACAAAGAGACCTTCCCACGAGGTGCCGACGGCGTATTTATTCTTTATTCAAGGGGGGGTATTGGGATATTATGTATATGAGTTGCCTGCTTTCTTGTTATGGATCAAAACAAGACGAAGAAGAAACACGTACACGCAAAAGCCAACAACTGTCATCCCACAAACAAACAAACAACCACCCAGAACAACATACAACACAACGCAAATCAATAACATAATAAAATAAGGAGAACGAGAGAAAGTCTCGCTAATGGAACGAGTCAAAGAAAACATTGACTTTCATAAAATGTCATCTCGATGCATGTCTAACCTTTATTCATTGTTGCATAATAATATGGACAATCGGTACTGTATCCAACAGAGATTGATATCAACGGAAGGTAGTATGTGTAATGTTCTCGTCAAGCTTGTACTCTCTTTGGAAATGTGAAGACATGTAGACTGAGATACATATTAGTGCTATGACCGATGATTGACAAGTCGTGCTGGGCTGATAGGCATCTTTTTCTTTTCCTCTCATTTCAGTTACACCTTTTCGTCATCTTAACCGTTTTCCCAGGGTTCAAATCTTATCAATCAGCCAATCAATCAATCAATCAATCGATTGAATAATCAACCAATCAACAAATTCTGAGTGGTCTGACTTTAAAGCTTTGAAATTCAGTCTGTTCGGGAGATTTAAACTGGGATCAAAATGTTAATAATCTTCGTACTATTCTATGACCGTGATCACCATTTGTGTTCCATTTGACGCAACTTCTTCTTGTTGCTTCTTCTTCTTCTTCTTCTTCTTCTTCTTCTTCTTCTTCCAAAGTGTTGCTGTTGCTGGTGCGGATTTTCTTATCCTCCTTCACATTCTCTCTCTCTCTCTCTATCTCACTCACTCTCACTCACTCTCTCTCTCTCTTTTGATTTCTCTCACTCCCTCTCACCATCTCCCTACCTCCCTCCCTCCCTCTCTCTCCCTCCCTCCCTCCCTCCCTCCCTCCCTCCCTCCCTCCCTCCATCTCTCCGTCTCTCTCTCTCTCTCTCTCTCTCTCTCTCTCTCTCTCTCTCTCTCTCTCTCTCTCCATCCCTCTCTCCGTCTCTCTTTCTCTCTCTCTCTCTCTCCCTCTCTCTCCCTCTCCCTCCCTCTCTCTCCCTCTCTCCCTCTCTCTCTTCCTTTCTCTCTTCCTCTCTCTCTTCCTCTCTTTTTCCTCTTTCTCCCTCACTTTCTCCTCTCACCCCCTCTTTCGTTCACCCTCTCTGTTTGTCTCCCCTGTCTCTCTCCCTCCCCCTCTCTCCCCTTTTCTTTCTCCTCTCTCTGTTCTTTGATTTCACTCACTCACTCTTCTCTCTCTCTCTCTCTCTTTCCTAGCTCTCTCTCTCCTTTCCCTTTCCCTTTTTCTCCCTCTCTCTCTTTCTCTCTTCCCTCTCCCTTTCTTCCTCTCCCTTTCTCCCTCTCCATTTTCCTCCTTCTCTCTCCCCTCCCTCTCTCTCCCTCCCTCTCTCTCCCTCCCTCTCTCTCCCTCTCTCTCTCTCTCTCTCTCTCTCTCCTCTCTCTCTCCCTCTCCTCTCTCCTCTTTCTCCTGTTTGTCTGTCTGTCTTTCCCCTCCCTCTCTCTCTGTCCTCCTGTCTTCTCTCTCCCTCCCTTGCTCTCTCTCTTCTCTCTCTCCCTTTCTTCCTCTCTCTCTCTCAGACACGCCCATTCTTGTCATGTGACAATAACAAATCTCTCTCTCTCTCTAATCTCTCTCTCTTGTCTCTCTCTTTTCACTCCTCTCTCTTCTCTCTCTCTCTCTCTCTCTCTCTCTCTCTCTCTCTCTCTCTCTCTCTCTCTCTCTCTCTCTCTCTCTCTCTCTCTTCTCTCTTCCTCTCTCTCTCTCTTCCTCTCTCACTCTTCCTCTCCTCTTTTTTTTATTTGATTTTTCTCATGTCATTGAAGCTAATGACTTGTTTGCTCTTTTTTATTCTTACGCCATCTTTCCCTGTTTGCCTCTCTCTCTCCCTCACTTTCTCTCCCTCACCCTCTCTTTCCTTCACCCTCTCTCCCTCCCTCTCTCTTCCCCTCTCTCTGCCCCCTATATACACGTCATCTCTCCATCACTCTCTCTCCCTCCCTCCCCCTCT
>JAXRKP010000221.1:210000-282500 GCA_037039925.1 Doris montereyensis | reverse complement strand
ATGGAGGTACCTCTTCTTAAATCATGGATCCACAATCATGTGATGGAAGGATTTACTAAAGGTGGTATTTGGTGATATCCTTAGTAGCATGGTGTCATTTTCCAAAATGTCTTCCTGTATTTCTCTTTGCCTTCATTACATGTTTCCTCTGTCTGTCTTTATTTCAACCCTAGACAAACTACATCACATCTTAAATTTTGATAATGACCAATACAATATTACTACATCAGTTATTAGTTTTTATCTCAAGATGATATGAAATCTATTTTTGATTGCACATGATGAAAGCCGCTCTCATTGTATTTGTTCATAGCATGTCATTGGGTACATAGCTGGCAGAAGCACGCTTGTTTTAAGTAACTACCACTGTTAGTGCTTTTGTTACTGTGTTGTTCTTCACTGGAATATATGATATAGACATGAAATTGATGTTATAATCTTATGAGATGAAAACTAGACAAATACAAAGGAAGAAATAGAAAACACATCCATTGACAATGGACAGGCTTGACCCAGTGATCTCCGTATCAGCACCTATTGCCTTGCCATGAAGGGAAAATGAGCCCAGAGGAAGTGGGGATGGATTGGACACACCTTGAGAAAGCCACGGGACAACATCACCAGGTGGTCATTTGATTGGAATCCTGAAGGGAAGAGAAAAGTGGATAGACCAAAAAGGGCCTGGAGAAGATCTGGTGAAGAAGAGGCCAGGCAGGCTGGCTGGTCATGGGCCAAATTGAGATAAGTGGCACAGAACAAGGTGAGATGGAGGAATGTCGTTGCAGCCTTATGTTCCAGATGGAACGAAGAGGAATAAGTGAAGTAAGAAGGGAAAGGCACCACAAATCATGTCAGCTGCTCCTTTTGACTTCAGTCCAGTTTTGCTGTTGAAAGCACAGCACATAGAGCATCAATTGATGTTTTGCGCATATATAAATACTATCTTTTAGCATGATATATATGTATAATTGATACAAGTTTATAGTGATATGCAGAATCCTCTTAATGTATAGAACTGATTTATATGACACAGTGTCACCTATATGTTATATGGGTTCCGATTTTATTATTTGCTTTCCTTCATTAATTATTTCTTCTCATGCTACAGCAATGGTGGATCCTGCCAGTGTAGACCTGATAATCAAGAAAGCTGGGCCTACGCTCATGGGACAGAATACCACCAAGAAAGATAAAGGTGAGAGAGTGAACGAGCAGGATCTTTAAAAATATATTTATTTAAATCTATTTTACTCTTTAAAAAAATGGATTTTGATCTAGATCTAAGTATATTATTTCTAGTAAATTTTCCCCTATGATGTGTAAATTGGAGCAATATTTTTGTCTCAACAAATTTGACTTAATCTTTTTCAATGAGTAAGTTTTAAAAACGATGAATGACATTTAAAAATATGATATGCTATGAAATTGTATTAATGAGAAAGAAGATGAAATGCTTTTAAAAAATAAATGAAAGATATAACAGTTTATAAGGCCTGTCAGTGATATTTGTATCTTACTTTATGTATTTCATTTTTAATAGTATAACACATGTTTTATTTGACAATAGGGTCTGTTGTGATGAAGATTAAGTTTTCACCTTGCTGCAAAATTTATTAAATGTCAGTCAAAATTGGCTATAGTATCGCCACTCAGACCATTTTTATGTAATGAAAATAAATTAACTATTTCACTAAAGGTATCAATAACAGGGTGGGTGATTTATGCCTCTCGCTCAAAATATCTACCACATGTGACAAAGACAAATGATCAGAATGTTTAAAAAGGTTGTTTGAGATATCTCTTTAACAGGCTATCTTAGGTGATCTCATTTTTAAATTTCTTTTATGACCACTGTCAACCTACGAGTTAACCAATTCATTGTAGTCAATACTCATTCAATTCTATTCATTTTCCAGCACAAGGAATTCTTACAGTTCACGTTAAAGGCAGCCCTCCAAAGGAAGCAGGTGAGTAATAACAATTAATATTTGCAATTTTTTATTTAACATAGTGCTTAGGAAATCGAAACATGGGATATACAAATTAACATTGAAAATTGGAAATTGGATCATGTACTTTGATAGATATATAAAGTCAAAAGTACACATTTATACATTTTATACTTGACACGCATGCCTCCGACATGCTCACTGTAGATGCAAATTAGGGATACAAGGAAGAAGAGGTCATGGGGTCAAATAGGCATACAAATCAAATCTTCAGCATTTCATGTTGTTTTCATTCACCACATAGCATTGCAATGGCTATTTATCAATGCTATGAGCAACAACATCAATAACAAACATATTGTTTACTAGTGGATTTAATGAATATTGAAAGTGGACATGTATAAATCTGAAAAATATTTCTGTATAGCCAAACATGGTGTAGATTTATGTTCAAAGTACATACAAAAGAGATTAGCAAGCATTGTCATATGTATTTGTCAATACAATTTTTATGAATCATGGCTGTTGTTCTTTTCTTTTTGGTGATTTAGGGGCAGATGATGTGCGATATACCGTGCTGACTATTGGTGATCGCAAACGTCAGACCCATGAAGTTCCTGCCACTGAAGAATGGGATGATGTTTGTTCCTTCTTCATTTACAATCTTGCATCTGAAAGGGTAATGATAATTGTAAAGAATACTTATAGATATTTGAAGAACGAAGTACTTGATTAAATTTAATGTAAAGCTGTTCTTTTCACCATGCTTAACCTTACAAAGTTTCTTATAAGCTCTTTCTCATTTTTAATTGCCTTGCAAAGATTTTGAACTATTTTTTTCTTGCATGAAATGCTCATTTGAAGTCGAAATTGAATAGTTAGCATTCAGGCCATGTTGAAAAGGTTGTGATAAATAATTTCATCTTGTGCATATGAAATGTGGTTAAATTTTGTTTCGAGTAATATTTTTGATTTTTAGAATGAAGATGTTGATTTCACTGTTATCACATACCATCTTCCTCATTCCTGATGCATTTTTATGGATGCTTACACTGTTTGTTATCTAAAGAGTGTTTTTTTTAATGTTTTATTTTTGTGAACAAAACTTTTATTACTGATCATTCCTGTATTTCCAGATTCGTGTCAAAAGCAAATGTATGCGTTTGATTACCAGTACAACTTTGGAACAGAAGGAAGTCAACCTATCATCCTTCCCCTTCCAAGTCAAACCATTGTGAGTTTTAAAGGACTGGTTCTTTCCATTTAAGAATGATTTGGGCACAAATGATTTTGATCTTAGTTACAGGACGAAAATAAAATAAAGAATGAATGTTTATTTAAGTACGAAATATGAGAAAAGATTTATCTCAAGCACCGTTTGCAAGCCAATGACTGGTTAAGACAATGCATTAATAATTTTGAATCACAAGGCTGACAGAATATTGAATGAATGTCAACACTGTCATCAGTTAATTCTAGTAAAAAGAAGGAATTGACAATGGGTTACAATATTTGTTTCATTAAATCACAATTTATTTTTATCATGGCCAGGATAAAATTCATTCAGGGATGTCTTTACCTGAGATTATATCAAAGCTTTTCATGATAGCGTTACCCTGCTATTTAGTATTAGTCTTATAAACAGTTTTCAACACCAAATGTACCTAATATCAATAAGTCACTTCATAATCGTAAACCCTAAGTGTGTTTTGTGTCAGATATTATTGCATTATTTCGGTAATGTTATCAAAGTGCTTGTTTTTCCTTTTCTTTTTCCCCCTTGCATTCAGTTGTGAGACAACATTAGACAACAAAGACGGCTCAAAGTTGACATTAAAAATGCAATACACACCGCTACCTACAATCAACCTTTCTTGCCTAGAGGACATGAAAAAGGCTCCCAAATCCACTGATGGTATGCATGAGAATTTTACTTAATGAGAAACAACAGAAACAGTGTATTTGCATGTAAATTTTAATTGCAAGTAAAATTTGCTACTTTTATGATAGTCCTCAGAATCCATTCTTGTGGGCCTAATTGAGGCAGTTTCTGGCCTCTGACGCAAGAGATCTAGGATTCCATTATTTCTGTTGTGCATGAGGAAATAGCTAATTACAGAGGCTTAAAGTCACCCTTCAAGCCACCCATCAAGCTTTGGACTCAGATTGCTGAAACTCTGTATGTGAAATTAAAGGGAGATGGATAAGGATTCTTCTCATTAAGTGTCTAAACTTGGAGATATCTTTTGATTTAATGGAAAAAAAGTAAACTTCCATCAAGGCCATTATGACCTTTAGAGCTGAAGCTTTTCCCAGTTTCTATAGGGTGAAGCGGAACAGGTGATTATAATCACCTCCTGACCTCCTGGACAAAATGCTAGTCTAACGCAGGTATTTACTTCCAAACTATTGCTTGTACCCATTTGCACCTGGGTCGAGTGGGAAAAATTTGTGTCAAGTGTCTTTCCCAAAGAACACATCATCATGCCTAGCTTTGCTAGGATTTAAACCTTGGACCTCATGATCCCAAGTCCGACAATCCAACCACTCGGCCACTGAAACCACAATTTAATGAAAGAGTTCGAGAAATAAATCAGGAAAATAATTATTTTATTCAGAGCTTTCATTCTTAGATGTGCACAACTGCAAATTTACTCTATGAATTTTTGCATAGCACTCAATGTTTGTGCTTGTGTTTGTGGTGATAGTGGTTGCCTAGGTCAGATGACGGAAGGCAAGGGGGAGGTGTGGGAGCATGAAGAATAAGATGCCAGATGTTTAGGTTGTAACCCCATTTATGCATGTTTTGGAAAATGTGTCTGGACATTTTATGAAATGAACACCAGTTCCTAGAATCTCGCACCTGTGACTTCTCAGCAATGGACAAAAAAACCCAAACCCTTGGAGCTGATTATTACATAATGCCGACTCAGAGGATGATGATGCAAAGGTGGCAACCTGCTACCCAAAACCAGAGATATTTCATAAACTGGGTGTTGATAAACAAATAATTAATCAATCACTTTTCAAAAAAAAAAAGAGGAAGAAGAGGAAAAACCCAAGGGTTATAACATTAATCCAAATGAGAAGTTAACATCTTCTCTGTTTTAGCTCCCATTTCAATACACCTGAAATAGCAAATACTGTGTTTATATTCTTTGTCTCTCTCAAGAAAATATTTGAAGAAATGTTCACCAACAAACATGCAAATTTAATTTTAAACAGCTTAGTATCTATTGGAATTTTGTTGTTGTTTCTTTCAGTTGCGGGTGTCATGTTTGTTTGCATTCACGGAGCTAGTAATGTGTTGGTAGCTGACAAGACCGGAGCTTCAGACCCATATTGTGTATTGTTTTGTGACAGAAGAAGGGTATGTCATGATTTAACGGCTACATTTGAAATAGTTGTGCAATTTCTAAGGCATCATGCCATAATCTTTTGCAGTCATTTTCAGCATCCTCCTGGCTCTTAAGTCATGCGAATCACATTTATTAAGGACAATCTTTGTTGTTTTTCATTTCTGTCATGATAATGTTTTTGAGGATTGTACAATCATCTCCATTTAACGTATTGTATTTAACTAAGATTTTTTCTTCAATTCTTAAATTTCGCCTTGTTCTACATTCAGTACGCAATGTAAAATTTATTTGCATGTGATATGTTTGTGGGTCAATGCTATTTGAATATTTGTATTAGTAGTATTAGTAGTAGTAGTAGTAGTAGTAGTAGTAGTAGTAGTAGTAGTAGTAGTAGTAGTAGTAACAGTAGTAGTACTAGTAGTAGTAGTGTCATTAGTATTAATGTTAACTTCTTTTTTATCGTTTATAATCTTTCAAGACTTAGCTCTAAGCAGGGTATGGTAAATCCAAAGGTTTCCTCTTCTTCAATCATCCCAAGCTGTCAAGTTATTTACTCTTCTACAAAATTAAAGGTAGAACAATGTAGGCCCTTTCTGATTTCAAAGTACATTTTCAAATATGGTGTAGCAGCATAAAGGACTTTTGTACTCAGAAAGTAAAAGATACAATAATGCATCTATATTTCTCAAGGATTCAGGCAAGAATTGTGCAGATATGACATTCTTCCTTTGAGTTCCATTACTATCATGATTGTTATTATTATTATTATAATTGTTTCTTTTGTCATTATTACTATTAATCCATCACCTTACACAGATTTTGACCACCCCTTTCATTCCACGGACCCGTAATCCACACTGGGAGTCTTGGGTTGAATTCTTTGTAGCTGATTACACCAGAGTAAGGATTTCTTTTAGATAAAGTCTAGTTAATGAATGTTTCCCAAAAGCCATAAGAACATATCTATATATATATATATTTCTAAGTGTATCAGAGTATTGTAGTTTTCTCCTTCATTTTGTTCTTAACAGTATAGGTTTTTTTTTACTCATTTGATATATTTTATGTTGAACTAGAAAAAAAGTAGTTTGTAAAAAATGAATGTTGCCATACTGTGCCAAGGTGACATAAAATATGTGTCTGTTCTTTAAATAAATGACTGGAGAATTTTTTATAGCACCGATCACAAAACGGAATCATGACAAGAAATACAATAATGGAAATGAACGGCATGTGGAATTATTGATTGCTCTGTGTAAAGATAGTTGTAGTACTGATTAAAACAATGTGCACTTCACATTCACAGGTATTGAAGAATTCTCTCTCTCTTTCTTTTTTTCTTCGTCAGAGCCAGCTGTCTTTCTTTGTGTATGACTGGGATGGGACCAACACTATCAACGATGACTTTCTGGGATCTGTTCACATGTCTATGTCTGAGGTAGAAGCAAAATTCTATTCTATCAAAACATTTTACATAATGTAATCCCAAAGAGAGAGTTATCGGCTTTATTTTCTAATGACAGCTCAACTTTCAAAACATTGCTACTCAGCTTAGATCGAGCTTAAAGTTTACAAAATGTATTGTTGTTGGTAGATTGAATTTCTGGGTTTAATTTTTATGAAGTTAAAAGGGTGTTAACCTTGTAATTTCTTTTTTTAAATATTTATAGTCTGAGCCAGAAATCGTCAAGAAATCATTGACTTTGGGCTACAACCGTCCTGATGAAGGGTTTACAGTAGACAAACAGTGTGGCCATATTACAGTTTCTGTCATCTTCAGACCTGTTCCATCTGTTTCCAGATCAGGTTAGTTTTACCCTGGTTATAAATTATTATGGTGTAAAATGCAATCATACTTCTCTCCATTTACCGCCCTTTTAGTATGCAAAAACAGTGTCTTTGATAATTAGGTAAATCATTATTGTTAACTGTATGAGGTATATTCTATGCAATGCATTAAATGTATTATACAAACGTTTTCTCTTTGTTTTCTCATGAAGAAGTTTATAAGAGTACAGAGCCCATTAAGTATGGATGCAAATGTTTTATGTCTATTCTTTTAGTATGTATTTAATGAACATGGAAAGCTCATATCTTTGTTTGTTTAAGCAAAGTACAAGCAGTTAAAATGGAATATCTAAGAAGAGAAGTAGGGAAAGCTAAAAGAGACAAAATCAGACACATAACAATAAGAGATGAACCAAAACAGATGGCATAAAAACTAAGATAGAAATAAATCAACTCAGATGGTTTGGGCATGTAAACAGAATGAATGACAAGAGAATAGCTCAATCAGTATACAGTGCTAAAACGTAAGGTAAAAGACCAAAAAGCAGACCTCGGAGAATGTGGGAAGAAGATTTAAAAGAGGATTCGAAATGTTAGGACAGGGTAGCCTGGAGAAAGATCATTTTGAGCATCTAAACCCGTACACCAGAACTGATCAAGAGAGAAAGGAGAGCTCATTGAGCATTGATATATAAGAATAGAGTGTTATTTTTGTTTGTTTAGATTTTCCCAGTCAGCATATTACACCTGATTCTTTGACCTGATGTAAGATGAGTTTCACAATATTAAAATGTCACATCTTTTATTTTGCAATGCTTTTTCAAATGATTGTTCCTTGATACTGAAGGTGTCCAAAATGAGATCAAGAAGAAGAGGGAAGGAACTGTATTCACTTTGAAGTTAGATTTAAAAAAATGATTTAACACAGATTTAGTTTTTTCTATTACACAATACTTAGTCTATTTCCTTCTTTCGTTTATATTAATATTTCGTTGGTTTTTTTTCTCAACGTTTTATATTTACATGGTTAAATTATTGAAACGTAGTCCTTTTTGTTTTATTTCCTTGAAGGAATAAGGAAGAATGTGTGGACTAACATCAAATGATAACAAAGTTTATAGATTTAGTCATTGTCAGAGAAAATTTCACTTTTTTCACTTTAGAAAAATTCCGTGATGTGATGAAATCCTACAAGAAAAATGACTATTTGTACAAAGAGGATCTGATGTCCCCTAGTTCTGTGGTGAGTTAAATTTTGTAACTATTGATCATATAAAGATGGTTCCTTGTTATGACTGGGGTGCAAACCTTTTTTTTCTTTTCCTTTGATTTATTAGTATGAATTTCATTTCAGTAATTGCCATGCTTTTTAGTTATTGTTTTGATTTTGATTGGTTCTGTTGTGTTCTTAACTATTGCTTTTAAGGCAGCAGGTAGCACAATGCCACAACTTATTATTTCATATTATAAAGTAATTTTTTAAACCTTGTTTACTTGCAATGAGGATTGCTAAACAGTCTGACCATGTTTACCATTGCTTACTCAATCGCTACTGGAGCCAGTGATTTCAAATTTAATCAATGCAATATATATCACATACAGGGTTGGGTTTTTTTTTTCTCTGTTTCATATCCAACTAAAGGCAATTTTTTTGTTCCATTGTGTGGGTGGTTTATTCAAAACTTTATCACTTTTATTCATTGGCACGAATGCACATTAAAAAAAAAAAAGAAGATAAACAACAAGTCATACTCTCTTCCGACGAAGTCAAAGGGAAAAGATTTTGAAAAGAGCACAGTGCTGTCTGGTTCCTGGCAAAAATAGAATTTTTTGTTTTTAATTATTAATAAATGATGTATTACTGTTTTTAGGCACAAGTTTACCTTATTCTTCTCATACTTACATTTTCAAGATGGCTTTGTCCAATCTTTCTATGTTGTTTACACATTTAACATTCATGCCTTTTTTTTATATTAATCACTCATTTCATTTCAAATTTGACTGTGAAGATCACGGTAAGTCATCGTCTCATCCTTTGTCATTTTCCTCCCATATTTTTAGTCTAGTCATGTTCTCACCATACTTGCAGTATTGGCTTCCTCACAAGGAAACAGAAATTAAGCTGTTCATCCGACTAGCGAGTTACAGTAAAATTCCGTTTTGGTTTCTTTTTATGTTTCTCTCAAGGATGCTCTCATTTTTTGTCTCTTCAACTTGCTTCAATTTCGTGACCTGTTTTCCTTTGATCTCTTGAAAGTCCTTCCTTTGTTACATAACTCTCTTCGTTTCTGTCGTCAATGTAAATCTTTCTTCCATTTTCAAGGTTCAGCTTGGTTTGGTCTTTTTGTTTCTGTTCAATTTAAAGTCTTGTGCATCATCATACAATTTCTTTACACGGTATCAATGAGAAAGACAGTCATTGAGAGAGGAGACAGAGCTCTTAAGATAAAAAGATGGATGGACAGACAGACAACAGACAGCCAGACAGACATAACACAGGGATAGACTAAAACATTTGTTTTTTAAACCAAAAAACAAAAACGAAGAAAGTTTTTCCTAGTAGGGTAAATTTTCTGTCTGTATGTCACATCTTTTTTAGATTTCGTCTTCAGAATTAAGCTTGTTTACATAAAGTTGTGTTGAAATACAGATGACAGCCAAAGTTCCTTGTTGATAAGCCTTAACTGCAGGTTTCATTACTAAACGAAAACTCAAGTATGCATGCCAACCCCATAACTATTCATTGGTCGTGCCCCCTATCTAATTTGTTAAAAAAAAGATTTGAATGAAGGCAAAATGATTTTGAATGGGACTGTCCCTTCAAGACCGCATTCATTTCAAACTTACGGTCAAAGCAATCTTCATAAAAGTATTTTATTTTCATCTTCTTAATTCAACGTTTTACACTGAAATAGAGAATGCACCTCAAAGTAATGAAGAAGTTGGGAGGGGAAGGTGGGCAGGGGGGGGTTAATGTGACATATATACAGCATTCAATTTCTCTTTGTTACAGAGAAATATGATTATTTGAAAAAGGTCATTGCTTTGGACGATGTAACTTGTTCTTGTGTTTGATAATTAAAATGTCAACGTGGCATCTTGGCCTCTTGAGATTTCATCATAGCCAGTTTAATCAACTGATTAAAAGTTTATATGCAAATTTGTCCTCTTTGAGGATTAACATAATATGGTTTACAGAATCTGTTCTCCATGCTGTATAATTTGCCAGATAACACAATTAAATTTCTTGGTGAAAGTATTTTTTCCTGTTTTCACATCTTTTATCTCCTTTTTCTTTGTATAACTTGTGAAGTCAACTGTTGTTAAATGATCTGAGTCATTAGAGAAAGAAAACGCTCATACATATTTTGAAGCTATTACTGGCATCATTAAGAAATTACAAAAACGTTCACATACTTTTCAAGTCATAGGTTAGCTGAGAAATAATTGCCATGTTTATATCAACTTGTGGCATTTGTAGCAAAACACTGCTGCAATCAAACTTTTTTTAAGCTTGAAGAAGAACTGTTTGTTTTATTTTATTGGCTTTTAATTCAAGTTTATCTTTCTGGTCTTTTCAATTCAGGATCTCACCTATTATGTTTCCTTTTTATTTTGTTTGTTTAAAAGACAGTTGTTTTAACTCCTGATCCCAACTTCATGAGAGAAAACATCATCTAATTCATGATCATGGTCAGATTTAACAAACTCTCCATAGAACAATGCAAAGAGATGTAAAAGAATAAAATGAAATTTACATCAGTCACCCAGGATGGGTGCCAAGAAATTTATTTTGATTGCTTCTTGTCTTTAACAAATATGTACTGTTTTGTTTTGGTTTTGTTTTGTGATGGGATTGTTGAAGGGGTCTATGTGCATCAATCAACCTTTTGTTTCATTCACTATTCGCCTTCATCTTGCACTTTCACAATTAACACACGTTGTCAATCATTTGGCACTGCACATTACCTTTACATCTCTTTACTTTATGTTTTTAACACCATGTTGTTACAGGCTGAGAGAAAAGGGATTAGCCCTTACCTTCGCTATCTTACACTCTCTGCCCTGGAATCTGACTCCACTGAGGTATTTTGTGAGAAACCATGCTGCGATTGGCACGTAGAATAGCTACATTCTTCAGTGTGATTATTGTATCATGATTATTCTTGCACAGGAACGTCATACTCAAAACACCAAAACGCAAATCTTTTTAGGGACACTAGGAAATGAAAGGGTGAATTATACAACAGGTGGGAAAAGGAAAAGTCTTATCAAAAAAGCTTTTAGGTACAGACTGTATACATAACTGCCAACCAGTACGTAAAAACATGTTCAGTACACTTTTTTTGGCTTTGAGTCTGTAAGTCTGTATTTACCTTGAAAAGTATGTATATGAGAGTAAACTATTTTTCTTTAAAAATCCCTTAGTGAACAGCAGGCACTCATAGAGATTGGGGTGAAAGTCCAGAAACACCATTCTGAGTTTTTGAAACCACTGTTGCACTTCGCCAGAAAAGCAAGCGATTGGTAGACTTTTTTTGTTATTTACTTTACATGAAGTTAATTCAAGTTAAATTATCAATGGCTTCTGGAATATTACAGGCTGTTGTGCAAGTTAGAATTTATTTACACGGTCAGAGTTTGCTGTTCGTTTTGAGAAGGTTAGCAGTTAAGTGTTTAAAAGGCAGCTGATATTTCATAAGCTAGGGTAGATGCTATAGTAGACTGACATTTTTTCCAATTTTTGCCCCCTAATTGTTATGATTAACCATCACTCATCTCACAATATACTATGAATGAAAACACAGTCTTTTCAGGGAAAATTTAATTCAACCGATGGACGGATGAAATCTCAGAAATAGTAACGGAAGCTGATCTCTTTTTGGTTCCTAGCTTGAATCTTTGATTTCTTAAATATTGTTGGGCATACATTAAAAAAACTTTAAAACTCTTTCAAAGTGGCTAGTCTAGATAAGTTTAGCCTTGTTTGTATATCTTGAATCTGATTAACACACAACAATCCCTTTTACAATTCTCAGAGCTTATAAGAACATGGCTTAAGAGAAAATATCAGATCTAATAATATTTTTTTCACTCAACAATATTCTTTCTATTTTAGTGAATATAAGAATGTAACAATGGCAATACAAACACACAGCTGCTGGCTAGGTATTATTTTAGTAACACCCAGATGCATTATAAACAGCCTTGTCATTAGCCCAGAGTAAGAATCACACTCACGGATTGACAGAAACAAACATTATATTGCATCATGCATGTGACATTAAAACACTCAATCAAACATGTCAATTGAATTCTTGGCTGCCTTTCCCTAGCATTGAAGTATCCTGAATGTTGTTTTTTCTATTGCCTTAGCACGACATGATTGTGATGTGATGTGCAGTAGAATCCTTTTTATAGACTACAATTAACAAACGAAAATATTCATGGAATAAATCTTTTTTCTCAAGCTGTAGAAAACTGATTTTTTATAGTGAATGGACTGGAAATAAGCCAAAATTAAAAAGTAGAATTTAAGGATTTTGTTGTAGTTGATAAGTTAAGTCCAAAAAAGCATTCCAGGAGTTAGTATTGACAGACTGTGACATTTATAATTAAATATTACGTGCCTCTTATGTTTGACTCTTATCTTCCCTCCTTTGTGGTTTGAGTAAAGAGTTATTAGTGGATGATGAAGCATCATTTAATTATAAGCCTGTGTTCATAAAAGCATGTTCAATTATTTGTATCTGATTGTTACATGGGCTAGTGTGAATTCAAATTCCATCATCTTTTTCTTTCATATCTTATGTTGTCTTCATTTTATTCCAAAGCTCACTGTTGAAGTCCAACAGAGGCAAATTCTAATCACCACTGTGTGTTGTACATGGTGAAACTTAAATTTATTTGCCTCATGCTAGAGTTGTTGGAAGACTTTGTTGTGTTCATTTATTTACAAATAATTGACACTTCATATCAATGAAGGAGAAGGTTTTATAAAAATGTATTGGTTCTCTGAGATCTGTTATACCAAGAACAGTCGTATGATTTGGTTTAAAAAAAGTTTGTGCTAGTCTTATTTGATCCAGCCTTTAAATGAACTTTCTCCTATTATTACCATTAATGGTGTTGATCATTACAAGGACCTGTTTTTGCTCCATTTTTATCTGGCGTAAAATTTCTGATTATTTGCTTATGCATTTTTGTTGGCTGGCGTTCAAAAGAAACATGAAAACAAAAAAGATCTTCTACACATACAGAGAAAGAAGTTGATACTTTACATATCTTGGCATTGTTGAGAGTACATTGCATGTAAATGTCGATTCATGACCTGAGAGTAATAAGGTTCTACTTCCACTGAGTGTCATTTTGCATTATTTAACTTTGAAAGTTTTAACTGCTTGTGCAGATTTTTTATAAATTAGTAAATGACATTTATTTACTATTTCCTAATTATTGTGATAAAGACAATTTACAAATCTTTATAAAGTCTGTACAAGCGGTTTAACTTTGAAAGTCGAATAACTCAAAATGACACCCAGTGGAGATAAAACCTAATTGTTCTCAAGTCCAAATTGCCTGCCGTTCTATTGAAATCAACTCCTTGTCTTGTTGTTCACTTTTATTTTCACATCTTTGGCCAAGATGTCTTGCATTATTTGTGATATTCTTCCTTTCTTCAGCATGAGGTTTTTCAAAATGGATTTAGATCACTCCTGGAAATGTCATGCTTCATTTCTTTTGCCCACAATATTAGTTTGGAATCTGTTCCTGGTTCATGTCTTTTGATGACCTAGCCGTGTAGATTGGCCTTTTTGAAAACCTAACAGTTTGACAGTGTTTGTGATTGTTTCATTCCATGAAATGCCTTTACTTTTAGTTCCTGTAGTTTGTTTATTTGTACAGTTTTATTTATCAATGTGTCATTGATGCATCTGGCACAAAGGTATGTCCTTTGTTTCTACCAATGATTATCATTCTACTTGTCTAACATCTTGCTTTTGTTGTGGACGGTTGGTGGACACTGGTGGTAGGTCCTGCTTCTTTCCTTTCACTCTTTCACTAATATATTTTATCTTGCTGTCTTCTCTTAATTTACCCTGAGATCACTGCATATGGGGGATGAAGTAAATTTCAATGAAACAAGAAAGTCTTTCTTTTGTCTCAGTACTACTATTACCTTTAAAGTCTGTCTTATGATTCAGTACTTCTATTGCATTAATTATATCAATGTGTGCATTCTGTAAATTATTTGAAACAAACCATAAAACATAAACAAAAAAAGAACGTAGATGCTTGGTTGGTGCAGAAGATACCAGCTATGGCTGGCTTTACCTGACATTTGAATGACAATTTTCTGTGTGGGGAAAACTGAAAAGCTGTGCCATTTTTGTGTTGGGTGTTTGTTGGAAATTGCAGGGCAGTTGGTGGACTACTGCTGGTAGATCCTGCTTTTTGGCTTTCATTCTTTTACATCTGTCTATCATCTTGCGATTTCCTCTCAATTCACTCTGAGATCACCACATATAGTGAATGGAATAAGTTACAATCGGTCGTTGGATTTTGTTATCCTTTCTTTTTTGTGTGGATTTTTAAAGAATTTTGAACCTCATCATCACTCTTTTATTGACTTTCACTTATGTTCGGCACACACAGGCTAAGCATGAATCACGGCAATCATATCTACTCAGTCATGTGCTTCAAGAAGTGAATCATGACTTCACAGAGGTATTCCAGTCATTTGACAAACAGCATGGAAAACAAAAACAGTTGTGTTTTTCTTGTGCTTGAGAATTTTTCCTCTCAGATTTGGGGCCTTGTTTTCCCTCCTTCCCCACTCTTTGCAATCATAATATCAGAGAGTTTTTTTTTAAAGGTTCAAGGTTGATATTAACTATTATTTGTTTTTATTGTAATGTAAAGTAGTCAAGCTTACAATACAGAAGCAACTTTGGTGAATGAACGAAAAATGCTGACAGTTGTGGTTTGTTTGTCCCCTCCTTATTTTTCCTTTTTTTTTTTTGCTATTGTATTTAGTATTTGCATGAGAGGCATGTCTCTTTTTCATTAAATGTGTCAACAGAATAACGATGAAAGCAATGGTAATTTAGATTGATTTATATCTATAAAGATGAATTAAAATTTTATTGCCAGTGGAATGATGCCTATTGAAGCTAATAGAGAACATTTTCATTTTGCATTGTAGTTTCATAACAGTAACAGTAATTAGTGTAACTTTGCTCACATCGCCTGGTGTGGAAATAAGTTTTTCTTTAATTTGTTTCTTTGATTCTGTGTGAGTTTTCTGACCTTTGCCCATCTAAGCTCATCCTCCTCCCCTTCTTGTTTTATTTTCCCCTTACGTTCTAATAACATCTAGAAAAAATTAAACATTAACTTTTCTCCCTTTGTCAAATTCTACGATTCTTCTAGTTATCCCTGCTCTCTTCAATATATTTTTTTCTCTCTCTTAAATCCGAGGGCTTCATGTAAGGTTTGGAAATTTGATTAACAATTTATTGAACTTCATGTATCTTTAGTCTAAAATGGGATTTTATAAATCTTGCTTTATACATGGAAAGAAATTCTTGAATGGTGATGGAGTATGCTTAATGAAATAACGGATTTTGGCTTTGAGGGTATGAGGTAAAGTCTCTTTTACCATGCTTTATGTTCCCTTCTGACAAATCTACCTTTTCATTTATATTCTGTTGGGATTTTTAAAAAAGTTTAAAGTTAACCTCTCCAGTTTTTGATAACGTGTATCCATAATAGGAGAGGGAAGATGTAAATGTCCAAACATCATTTGGTACTCAAATTATCGTTCATCCTGCCGTTTCCTCTTAATTCACCCTGAGATCACCGCATACGATGGAAAGGGTAAATGTCAATTAATCAAACTAAGTCCGTCTCTCCCCTAGCATTAATTAAAATCACCCGTTTGATCCCATACAGTTTTTTCTTGGACAATTTTTAACTAACGTTTCATTGATTGAATACAAACAAAAGAGCTTTCTACAAATTCCTGTTCCATTTTTTAAAAAAGAACTAATTATTGCATGTAATTATGAAATTCTGGAAATTGGTTGTCTTTCTCTTCGGCTGTCTGTTTACTATAAGGAAAACATTTGTCGCACTGTTTTCTGAGTTTTAAAAAAATTGACAGATAAAAAGCCATACAATTTAATGTAAGACAAGAATTAAAAAGCAAAAGAAGATATCGAGAACAAGATTTATCCAGAACGAGGCCTTGAAAATATCAATGATATCATATTCACTTATATTGAGCCATCTTGTTTAAAAAAAAAACGGAAAGAAAGAAAGAAACAAACAAAAAAATACACAATTTTATCCTTTGAGTTATTGAAATAATTCATTCTATATGTGTTTTAAAATTAAAAGAAAGAAATGTCAATAATGAGGGAAAATATTTTGTCATATAATGTGATTTTTCTTTTTGTCATTATGTTTTTGTTTTTGAGAAATTCAGTATGAGATACTTCAACCATGACATGCTTTTATTAATAAACATATATACTGATGCTATTTGTATATCTTATTGTATAAAATTCCAACAAGAAAGTTATTTACATTTAAGACAAAAACTCACTTCAATTATTCTGCTTAACATTGAAACTCCTGGGTTGAGAAAGTAGTTTACATTATGACCATATACCATAGTTTATCATTCACTCTTGTAATTTCCAGAGAGTGAAAAAATGAATAAAGATAAGTATTTATCATGTGTTTGTATTTGATTTCCAATCTTTAGGCAGGTCTGGCTGGCCGTAGATCCACAGCAGCTTATGTTGAGGGCCTTCTGTCAGGTAAAAGTCAAATTAAATAATCCCTCTTGTATCGCATTGTCCTTTTCCTCCCCAATTTCAATTCCCAGAATAAAATGTAGTAGAACATTGAACTTATCTATGTAGTGAATGATTTCCAAATTTTTATCAAATGAGTCAGTCAGTTATATGGTTACGTTAAATCAAAGAAAGAAAATGCTGCTCTGTGTGAAATGTTTTTAAAACAAGATAAAAAAATAGTTTGTTTCTTTCATAGTTTGAAATGAGTTTTAAGTATGTTTATATTTGCTTTCATGCCATTACGAGTTAAAGAAAAATTGAAGTAGTATGAAATAACGTATTTATATCAGTTCCTAGATGTTTTCACTATTATTGTTGACAGATAAAGTGATAGTGGAGATGACAATATTGCAAGGCAAAGATTTGGTGGCCATGGACAGAAATGGTAAGGTGTCTCTAGCATCCTTTTTTCTTCTCTCTTTCATTTTGTTGATATCTTTTTGTTTCAAAAGTGATGAAAATCATGACCTCCTTTATTTTTCGTATTTCTCATTATTTTGATGTGAAGAATTTTTAGCATCTCTAGAATCATTAAAAAAATTTGATATACTGTTTTGCTTTGTTTTTCTATGTGTAACATTAAAAAAAGGGCTCTGCATGTATGATAGCCTTAAAAACAGATTAAATTTAATGATTTAAAAAAATAAAATGATAGGTATGACCTTGTGATGTTAGCAAAGTCATTGTGAGTAATCTATGACGTTTAAATATAAAAAAATAAAAACATGCTTCTTTTGGTTTTGCTTCTACTTCATTATAAATGTACTTTTTGTCTCAGGTTACAGTGATCCTTTCTGTGAGGTGACAATGAACAGCAAAAAGATTTACACCACAGCTGTGAAGAAGAAGACGTTGTTCCCCAAATGGAATGAAACAGTGACCATTGAGATGTCTATCAGCTCAGCTCCCACATTGACAATTGTAAGAAGATCTAGGCATGTTTAGCTGTGTCACTGCTCTTATCATTGTTGCCTGGTTTGGTGTTTGTATGGGGTTAATTTTTTCGTCAGGGATAGAGGTAAGGGTGATTAGATATTCTTCTCTTTTTGGATAATTTTTTGTCTATTTGGTAAGACAAGATAAGTCAGCATCAGCATTAAGGTTTTGGAGATGAACAAACTTTTATGCTTTGATGAATGACAACATAATTTAGAATGGTTTAAAAGATTCACTTCGATTTTAACAGTGCCCCTCAAACACATGTATTATGTGCAAGTTTTACTTAAGATTGCACACATGCACAGTGTTTTGAGTGGTCATTTTCAGTTACGGTTTCTTTAGGGATTGTCTGACTTCTAGTTATAAATTTAGTGATTATTCTGACTGGCTGCTACTGTATGTAAGCTGTATTTATATTGAGCATGATTTTGTCTTTCTCTTTGTGTTGTTTTGTTGCTGTTTTAAAAAAAATGAGGGGACAACTTTATTGATTGTAGTTTTTAGACTATTTTTTATGTTTTGATTCCAAATAAATAGATTATTCAATCATGTGTTTGTTTGTTTCCCACAGGATGTGTTTGACAAAGATGTCATTTCAAAGGATTTTATGGGAAAACTAAATCTCACAATAGAACAGCTCAAAGAGTTGTCCATCAAGGTGAGTTTGATGCAATGTAAAGATTTTAAAAAATGATTTTCTGATTTCGTTTTAAAGTCATATATGATTATGATAATGTTTATCAAATCGAGCCGCCTCCAAACAATTTACGGTAATCCATACATCATATAATTCTTTAATGAAAGATTCCAAACATTCTTTGGCAAGTCAGATTTGAAAATTTTTAATTCCACAGTATTCATCAAAACGCATACATATTCATCAGAACACATGACATTACATTTCTCAATATTCTCATTGGCTCTTTCAGAGCACCTCTGACTGGTTCACCCTAGACAGAGCGAAGACAGGAAAAATACAGCTGAAGTGCCAAGTCATTTCTAAGGAAACTTTGGTATTGTATTCTTTCTCACATTATCTTCTAAACATTCACATTTTTGATTTCCCCCCCTTCCCACTGTATATAGCAATGGGTTGGATTTTTTTCCAATCTGCATGATTATAAACCACCATAGTATCAAATTTTGTTTCTTGTAACAATTTTCTTTAACCCTAAATTACAATTATAATTTAAGATGATGATTTGCCCCCCCCCCCCCCCCCCCCCCACCACCCTGAGGTGTGGATAGTGACTTTGTGACTTGGAAATCATGGTTGGGGGACTTTTTGTTAGGGCTAGCATGGCCAGAATTTCTCAGCTTTCTCTTGTAGCATGTTTTTCATGAGTCAGAATGAGCATCTGGCCTATAGGTAAAGTAGGATACTTTCAGAGGATGTTACTGTTATCTGTTCTCCCTCAGAGTTGAGAGTAACTTTGATATCCATTACATGCCTGAGATTAAAAGATGTAAAAAGGGTCTGCCTTTTTCGGAAACACAACACTTTCTGTTGAAATTCATGTTTCACTTTAACAATTTTTAACTAAAAAGTGGTTTGGATGTTGTACTTTAAAAGGGTTTGAAAGATTGATGGTTGAGAATGGGAAGAACTGAGAGCAAAAACCCCAAAGAGAACTCTATTGGTATGAATAAGCACAAAAATGCATGTGTTTTCATTTTCAGAATTCCTTGAGTGAAGGCCAAGAGGATGAAGTTTTTGACCCTCCCCCACAAGACATGGTGTGCTTTTATTCCTTCTGTCAATCATGGTTTTATTATGTGATAATTTGGCTTTGTTTCTCGTCATTTTTAAGTTATCAACGCAAATTATTTCTCTTCCTGTGCATTTCAGTTATCACCATCTCTGGCAAACTTTTCCCCTCGTTTTGCTTCATGTCATTTTATACCAACCTTGTTTGGCTTTCTTTTCATTTCTTGGATTCTGGTTTGCAAGTTTTTTTTCCCCCTGTTCTGTTTCTTCCACCTGTGAACATATAGTAGGGTGTCCATTGATATAATTTTCGTCTTTATACAGAAAGTTTTACAGTATGGTGAAAGAAGGATGAATTGGTTCTTAAGCCCTGTCTGAACATTTACTATATAACAACCAATGCTTATTTTAAACATTATTTTTTTACAACAGTTATAAGATTTGACTTTGAACATTTGCGTGGGCGGTTGGTGTTGCTGCTGGTAGGACCTACTTCTTTTTTTTTCACTCTTTCAATCATCTTTTTCTTGATACTTCCTCCTAATTCACGCTGAGATTACCACAATGGTGGACAGGGTAAATTTCAATTGAACAAACAATTGGACATTTGAAGGACACCCTGTTTTATGATATTCCTCTCTCTCTATGTCTCTCTGTGTCTCTCTGTCTGCCTGTTTGTCTGTCTGTCTTTCTGTCTGTCTATCTGTCTGTCTGTCTGTCTGCCTGCCTGCCTGCCTGCCTGCCTGCCTGCCTGTCTCTCTCTCTTTCTCTTCTCTCTCTCTCTCTCTCTCTCTCTCTCTCTCTCTCTCTCTCTCTCTCTCTCTCTCTCTCTCTCTCTCTCTCTCTCTCTCTCTCTCTCTCTCTCTCTCTCTCTCTGTCTCTCTCTCTCTCTCTCTCTCTCTCTCTGTCTCTCTCTCTGTCTCTCTGTCTCTCTCTCTCTCTCTCTCTCTCTCTCTCTCTCTCTCTCTCTCTCTCTCTCTCTCTCTCTCTCTATATATATATATATATATATATATATATATATATATATATATATATATATATATATATATTATTATTATTATTATTATTATTATTATTATTATTATTATTATTATTATTATTATTATTATTATTATTATTATTATTATTATTATTATTACGGTTACTATCATTATTACTGTTACTATTACTATTATTTTTATTTTTTATTTCCACTGTTGTTATTTTTATGTCACAGTCTATAGTTTTGTCATAAAGGGCTCGATGTAAGACAGGCCGGAGGTCTAATTGTTTCCCTTTTAAAATAAAGATCAATCAATCAATCTCTCTTTCTCTCTCATATCATCTATTCTTTGCTTATTCTGTGCATGATTGGCTTTGTGTCTAGGAATGCTTATGTGAGGCTTGACAGTCAGTTATCTGTTGATATCCAGTGTTACAATGTTGAGATCGTATTGGTCTGTCATCTTACAGGTTATTGCCTTTTGTAATTAAGAAGTTCACTTCACAACCAGGAAGCCTCTGACAATTGCGACAAATAACAAATAATGATTCAATTCCAAACTTTTTCTTTCTTCACAAACTCTGTTCATAATCATTAGTAATCTACAGCTTCATATGATCAATTAACTGTGTATAACATGTCACATATTGATCAACCCTCACAAAGTCTCACATCTCTCATCTAGTTTTGTTTTACTGATGAATCCACAATAGAGGAGAAAAGGACTTCAGTGTGTTCCATTCTTCTAAATGAAACACATGAGTTTAAGAATAACCTCTGATTAAATATCACTCTGTTTAGGAAAAACAGTAAATTTTATCCAATTGTAATTACTGTTTTTTTACACTCTAGATAGATATTCAGTTGATTTCTTTTTTAGTCTGCCAATTTTTTTTTATAACTATTGGGAATGCATGGAAAAAGTTCATCATGAACAACAAATGGGGAAACAGATGTAATCAAAAATTCATCCAACCATGACATGTAATAAAAAAATTCATCCAACCATGACATGTAATAAAAAATTCATCCAACCATGACATGTAATAAAAAATTCATCCAATCATGACATGCAACACAGCATAGCATATCACATCACTTCACACCACCAAACAAGGTTGCAATACATACAACACAGAATATAAATGGGAATTACATTGATACAATGAATGCCTGACATTCAATAATATAAGGCAATGCAAAAACATTACTCCCATGCCCACAGACAATGTGTGACAATGTATCAAGTAAACATAACCAAGAAATATCCTTCATAACATCCACATTCTTAAAGCATCCATAAATTATAGACTCTACTTCTTTACTTCCATACTGGTTTTCTTTTTTACTGCTATGAATTAAAAAAACTTTTAACTTTCCCTTTTAGGAACTCTTCCAGTTTACTAAATCGTCTGATTCTCCCATTATTTGTATGCTTCATGTATCATGCGCTTAAAGTCCTCATGATTTTTAGAGGAAATTTTTTTCATACTCTGGTTTTGAGTAATAAACAGTTCTCATTACTACAGTTTTTAATTTCAGTTTATCAAAATAATTTTGGTTGATTTTGCACATTTTAAATTGTTTTTGTTTATTTGAAATATTTTGTTTTGAATTAAGTCACTGTTATCATTTTATTGTTGTTGATAATTGGAGTATAAAAATATTTCACATCCTGTTTTTATTTGCATGCTGCTTTTGCCCTGCTTTTTGATGTCAGATGTAAAGAAAATCATTTGATTTATGTATATATTCATATATTGTGAAGTGACTTTTGTACTTCATTTAATATTTAGATGAGACAATCAAGCAGAGTAGTCCAAAGTTCATGTCCTCCACCTTCTGCGAAACGTACCTTCAAGTTAGAACACTATGATACTATGCCATCTTTGCGAAAGGTAGTGGACTTAATGTGTGAGAAAGTCATTGAACGAGGTAGAAAAGAAAAATCGAATGGGAAATCTATTTTAAAAATGGTTTCTTTACTTTGAGGAGATGAAATATATCAGTAATATATAACAAAAATTCCAACCTCGGGGTCATTCAATGGTGAAAGTCGCAAACCGTGTAAGTCTAAAATTAGTAACACCTTTTTTTTGCTTTTTTTAACATTAGGAAGCCCCTATGCTTCGTTTAGTCAGGATTCTGGGGCACAAGAACCAATAGAAACCTGTATGATAACCATATGAGCAATCTGTGTATCCCTATTGGGTCTAGCTTTTGACACTTACACACCGTGTATGCCTGAAAATAGATTAAAAAGTACAGCAGCATTTTCTTTAATTTTCTCAAAACATCCAAAATTGGATTTGTACAGTTTGCAACTTTCACCATCGATTTGTATTTTGTTCATGCATCTTGGTCATTTTTGTGCAATCTCTTTTAAAGTTACATTAGTCACCGCTAAAATGCACGCCACAAAAATGCACGCCCTGTTCGAATGCACATTTTGCTGATGAAATATAATTTTCTGACAATGATTTACCCCTGAAAAAATATGTTACGCCTTGACTCAATTTGTCAAAATGCATGCTACTGTCTTCAATTCAATTCATGAAATAAACTACTTTTTATCAAGAAAGTGCAAATTTGAAAGAAATTGGCCACCAGCCATTCACTGTAGTCTAGCAATGAATTTTGTAACATAATCTTTGATCATGGATACTGTGTAACAGATTGTTCGATCAGTGACGGAAAGAATCTAATATCAATTTTGTCTTCCCGATGTAGCTTATGTAAATCATTAATCCAATGGTCAATGTGCCTCATGTGCGACCTTCGTCTTCTCCTCTACTAGATTATCAATTAACAATTCTTTACAGCTGAAGGTTGGTTTGATTAGTCGCACAATCCGCCCTCTATAGCTTATTATAAGGGAATTTTTGTGTTCAAATGTCCACTCAAAATGTATTGTAATCCGGTCAATGGCATTATTCAACACTAATGAATGTGAAACGTAACAGCCAAGTAAATGGGATTATTTTCACACCATTGCTAAAAACAACTAAGTAAAGCAAAACAGCCCAAAGTAGGAAGAGAAACCAATGAAAACGCGAAGAAAACAAAAACAAATGTAAGGCATAATCGTCACTCCGATCAGTGTCTTGGCTTTTGTGACCGGATGAAACGGGAAATTTACACTTGAATTTAATTACCCGATATCCCTTTAAAGTTATCAAAATATGTGGCCCAAATGTACTAATTACCCGTCTCCAACAGACCAGGCATTTTGGTGGTGACTTCTGTATTTGCATTTGTTCCATTTAAACTTTGTTCAGGTGTTGTTTTATGGGGGGGGGGGTTGTTTCTCGGTCTCACACACAGCTAAGTTGATGTAGTTAATGGAACTGCTACTGTTCTTGAATATATTTATTATTGTTTGCATGTTTTTGTTTTAAGGTGTTTGGCTTTTTTTCTCTATTCAGCAAAGTCAGCACATTGTCATTTTAGCTTATTTTACTTTTATTCCTTTGTCCGGAATAGATTTAATGTGGAATATTTCTGTATCTTAAATGTAATGATTGATAGGAATTTGGACTTATGAATATTTGTTATAAATCACGAAGAAGAAAACCAAGAAAGATATATATGCACTTGATAATGCAAAGCTGTTGTCTAAACTTCAAGGCTTTTGAAGATAAAATATAATAAAAATATTTTTTAATGTCATATTCATCAATGTATTTATCTACATATATTAACACACATATTATAGATCATATCTCTATATATCTAATAAATAGAGTATAATTCATTGCAGAAAAATTTATACCTGCTTTTATTCTGTGAGGAAAGACTAAAACGTTAATTTGGAAATTTTCATTCTACTGTTGTGATTAGATGTCAAATTTTTGCTTGTTGTGAAGAGGCTCAAATGTTTGATGTCTTCAGTTTTTCAATAAAGATAAAACTTCCAACACTTTCCAGAATACTGATGCTAATATTCGGCGTTCAAACTCTGATCTGGCTCAAAAGCATTCTAACCATCAAGGCAATGACGCAGCTCCCAATGGTGGGACAAAACCAATCATCGGCGGATCTCGAACTCCCAGGGCTCGAAGAATCCAGCTGGGAAAACACTCAGAATCGTATGTGTACTTTTAAAATTTTTTCACTCTTACTCGTTAAAATGTACAATTTATACCACTTTTACTACAAAACTCGCCAGATTCCAGGATGCAGAATTTCTGCGTGCTCCACAATACAACACTCTGAATCTGGGTGACCAAATTTTCCCTATACAATAAGTTTACATAAGTGCACACCATGTACGCATTCCGACACGCTTTTTGTAGCGATACATTGGTGTGAAAATCCAGTTGTGAAACGATCATTCGACGTACTTGTGCCACTGAGTACAAACTGAACTGCAGACGTCTTTGACATCCCATCTGCGACACATACCAAGCTCATGAAAGGGATAAGGGGTGGGGTGCAGACGGCATTTGCAGTAGTGGTTATGCAGTAGTGGTTATGCAGTATTGTGTAACCTATGAAATCGGTGGGGAAGGTGGGAGATGGTGGGGGCTATGCTTGTATCTTTAACAATGTTAATAATTACATATATTATTATTATTACAACTAGACCTACCCTGTTGCTAAAGCATCATTAAGAATTGAATGCCTGATAGAGGACCCAATTACATAGGTTACCTTCCATCAACACTGGATATCTGCATACTTGAAGTATTACTATGCACTTTTTGGCTCCTCCCAAGGGCATGCTGGCATCCAGCGAGTACTGTATTTGCAAACTTTGAACATTTAATTTGAACAGGTCACATACTTGCAAAGTTTGAGGAACATTTTATACACTTTTTGATTTTCAGTTAAGTGTTAAGATGTATTATGTTTAACTCTCTTTGATGGTGGAAAAGATCATACAGGTAGAGTAATGCCATTAAATTGTTGAAATGTTTTGTTTTTGTTTGATCTTGTTTAATTGTTGTGGGCTGGATATTCTTTACAAATACATTTATGCATTTCATTTCAGTCATTAATTGAAAAACGTTATAAAAGTGAAGTGAAAGTCAGGAAACCCTGAAAATGTTTAACTTTGATTAGTGTGGGTTTTATCTGTTGAGATGGGATGATTTTTGGGTTTTTGTTTTGTTTAAAAAAATAATGTGGATACTTTTAAAAAGGCCACAAAAAAAGACCCCAATGAAAGGAATCATCTTCCACTATTCATGATATCATTTTTATTATCTGCCAGGTCCAATTCTGTCAATGTAATGCAGAGAAGTGCTGCAGAAACAAATTCAATGGGTAGGTAAAATAGTCTATCATTATAACAATTTAAAGTATATTTATAATAAATGATACAATAATTGACATTCTAACATTTAATGAAATATGCACATATATCTAGCTTTCACAGCCAGCTAAATTTCCTCTGTTCTTGAAATAAACTTTCCTACTCAACTCAATATTAATCCTCTTTATATAACAGTAAAACTTCAGTCATTTAGAAGAATATTGCGCTGTTAACTAACATGTCATACCTTTGCCTGTGTGTATTTGATAGAGAAAGAGGAGGGGGAGAGGGAAGAGAGAGGGAGAGGGGGAGAGAGGGAGAGGGGAGGAGAAGGGGGAGAGAGGGAGAGGGGAGGAGAGAGAGAAGGAAAGGGAGAGGGGAGGAGAGAGGGAGAGGGAAGGAGAGGGAGAAGGAAGGAGAGAGGGAGAGGGAAGGAGAGAGGGAGACGGAAGGAGAGAGGGAGAGGAAAGGAGAGAGAGAGGGAAGGAGAGAGAGAGGAAGGAGAGAGAGAGAGGGGGGGAAGGAGAGAGAGAGAGAGAGAGGAGGGGGAGGAGGCTGACCTTTTATAATTGTTAACCATTCAATATAATCGTGACTCATCTGTTTTTCCAGTTTCATATCGCTTCTTTCACCATCTTCACTTTGTCTTAGTTTTTTATTTTTTGAAGTTGGAGATTTCATCTTGTCTAAGTTTTTTATGCTAAAGACAACAAAAATTATGCTGCTTCATGTGAGATTGTTTTATGCTTTCATTTCTTTTTTCACCATCTTCAACAATGATCTATAAAAATGCCCACAATCATATTATTCATAGTGAGACTTAGAAGTCGAAGCTGTAAGTAACATTTATCTCTTGAACACTTTTTAACTAAGGGTCGCCATATTCTAACTCTAATGTATATACATAATGGCCTGAAATATAAAAAGAAAAATAACACTATTGTGCATTTGCACTCATTTATTCTTACTCTCCTACACGCTTTGCACATTGTACTTTTTAGATATACCAAATCTGATTCAGTAACTTGCCCAAATGACACTAACTCATTCATTGAACGCATTGCACATTGGCCATTGGGAGTTGTAGCTATGCAGTTCTATGAGACTGTCTAGAGTATACTTTGCCTGCTTATGGCACACAGAAATACGCCAGCTCACCAAAAATTGCCAAATGAACTACATTTCAATTGTATTTTATACTTAACTTACTTAGCGTTACTTAGTGTTGATTTCTAACACATGTTCTAATGATCCCCTTTTGCTGGACTCCTTTTCTCGGTTGTCTTTCTCATGGTGTGTGGTGATTGTGGCTTTATAGTTATAGACTATTTTTGTACTTTTCCCTAGAACTTATCAAGCCTATTCATAAGTGTATCTAAGGTCTTGGCGCATACGACTTTATCTGGTAAACTGTTCCAAAGTTGTGCCACTTTAACACTAAAGCTGTATTTCTGAAGGTTTAATCTGGCTCTTTGATGGAACAATTTATTTCTGTTTCCTCTAGTACCTTTTCGTACAGAAATATCTGATACCCTTTTGATGAAGTTCCCTGCTTTTTCATCACAAACGCCGTTTACTATCTCGTACACTTCAATCATATCGCCCAAACTCTCATTTTGCTTAGTGTTGGTTTTATGCATTTATGAAATGGCATCTGAAGAAATGCCCTCAGCTGTCATTTTGCCATTTGAAAATGCTTTGAGTTATAAAATTTCAAATGGAATTTGTTCACGAAGAGTAGAAATTTGAGAAATTTTGGTGAGAATGTGATAAGAGCAGGTAAAATTTGACAATGGTGTAAAGATGAAATATACTGATGCCACTGTAAATATTGTCAATGTTAGTAGAAATGGTTGAGTTTTTTAGGGATTTTCAAATTATTATTTTTTTATTTTTTTGAGTGTATCAATTTTCAATGAATTTTGACTTTTGGCATCGTTCTATTTAAATAATAGACCTGGGGCTTTTTGATATTTTTGATTTTACACCCCTTCAATCTTTCTTACTTTTAAAATATATTTTTTTACCTTCTAACATAATTACATTTAATATGCCATTTTGAAATGCACTATACTTTCATTGAACATAGAAAACATTACACACAGCGTCGAAAACCCGTACCTCTTAGTTTCTTCTGCCCGCCAGTTAGGTCATGTTGACCGAGGTCAGCTACCGGTCAGAAGGGAACACAAGCCTTACCTGTCAGCAGTTGTGGAAAGACCAATTAAATAACCATATTATATTGTTCTTTTTTCACCATATTTATTAGTTTGAATGTCATAAGCGTGTGGTCACCAGGTGTGAACTGAGCACTCATCCATTGTGCGCAAACATTATACTCAAGACATCATTCATTATTACGCAAGAGTTCAATGTTGGTCTAGGAAAATTGAAATTAATTGTGGACGATATGAGGGAGGGAGGGAGGTTCGAAAAAAAAATTCATAACTCAAGAATTGATGATGAAACCCAAATGAATTTAACACATGCTGATAGAGGAATCTTTGCAATTAAACTTTGTTTGACGGTTGTATAAAATTCCGTTTTTATAATAAGACACTAATTGTTGATAAAGCCTACTCAGTTTTTAAAATATACCCACTCTACAAAATAGCACACTACACAAAAGCCACAAATGATAGGAATACCAGATTTTTACAAACACAAGAGCAGATGTTAAGCGTTTGAGTGAAGAAAAAACTAAGCCGAAAAAGTTTTTTTTGCCTTAATAAGAAAGGGTTGAAGTTGTGCAATTTTTGGCGCATTTCGATGGCGGTGCCGATCATTACCCAAGGGACCCATTCGCGCTAGCAGACTCTTGTCAGACGGCCGTGCGCCGATAATTTATTACCTGCACCTGACTACAACTAAGAGGTCGGGTTTTGTGTTAGAGTTCGACGCTGTGTACATACTCTTATGATGTATTCAATATTAATACAATAGGCATCTTTGTATTTTAACTTCTTTTTTTTTAAGCATGGAGTTTTTGTTTAATTTGTCATTAAGAAGGGGTTTTCATTATGTTTGTATAGGTTCTTTTTTTCTCTCATTACATTTTATTGTTCTGTTATTGTTTTTTTCTTTTTATATTATGATGATGTTGTGACACATATTCTATTATGACATTCTGCATTTGTTTTAAGAGGAATGTTTATTCTCTACCAATCTTTCTTAGTCATTACTTTTCACTACTTTCTAACACCATATTATCAAAATCTTTCAGTCCTGGAACATTATGAAAACAAAAGAGTGTGTCTGGGCATCCACTGCCTTTACGTTTTACATTCAAAGATACGTTACAAAGATTCTTGAGAAGATTTAATTATTTTTTTTATGGAATTCTTCTCCTATGTTTTGCTTTTACTGTTGGGCAGCTGGCAGGAGCTGCTGGTAGGGGTTGTTCATTAGATGTTTGGTTGCTGTATGTTTTATTACCTTTATATCTCAAGATTCTTCTATCTGGTAATATCTATCTTCTGTCGTGCTTCATCACAGTGGTATATGATCTCTTGTGTTTTTTGCCAATGCCGTGGCATTATATTTGATCTCTTGAAGAAATTGTTGAGGTCAGGCAAGGTATCTGAATGCTACAAAAGAGCAATAATCACACGTCTACTTAAAAAGTCAAACCTTGACGCAGAAAACCTGAAGAATTATTATCTCAAATCTACTGTTTCTCTCAAAGGTCCTCGAAAAGGTTGTGCTCCAGCAACTGTAAAAGGACCTAAGTTCGAACCAACTTGCAATGTGTTCAAATTCTACACAAAATAAACTCTTGTGGAGTTTATGATCTATGTATATTTACGCAGCCTGGGAATATAGAGATGAAAAATATGACAATACTACCTATGTTGACGGTCAAAGAATCTAGCTTCTGATTGGATTGTTCTCGGATTACAAACATGATTCTGACATGACCTCAAATTTTGTTTTCTATTACAAATGGTACAAGGTTTCATTTTTCTGACTGGTTTTCATGAAACGTTTTAAAATATTTCATGGGGTATAGAATCAAGACCAAAAGTCTTCTTCACTGCAATATTATGCATTGTTTTCCTATCACTCATATTGAGCTTGTTTCCGTGTATGAATCAAAAATATCAGTTACACCATGAAGCAAAGTTCTCTATGCTTCTTTTCCCAGACGTTTCTGATATGTGGGACTGTGATGTAATCCATTATAGTAAGACTGTTGTTAGTGCTAAGCGACTTGCCATTGAATCTCTCCATATCATGCATCTCACCTGCAGCAAACACCTTTTCTTTTCACCCTGTGAAGTGGATTGCCATGACGGCACAGAGCATATCATACACAACTAATGTTCTACCAAATTGTGATCTTGGCTATGTTGGTCTATAAGTTGAGATTAAAAATATTTTTAATTTAGTTAGTTACGTCAATGAAATCAGGTTAAAATGTTTTTTATCTTAATTATGAAAGTAATAGGTAGCTACAATCAGCATCTATTTCATTATTTGTAGTGTTTTGAAAATTGTCCATGAAAGTTATTTACAGAATCAGAAGTTTGCAAAAGTAAGAAACAAAGGGAATGCAGCACTTCTTCATAGATATCTTCCAATACTGAAACTATTTTCATAGCTATAGAAATGTATGCTTTTCTTTAATAGAGTAAACTAGCTGTAATATGAGAATTCAAAGATATGACTGAATAAGCATTGTCCTCTCAGATTGTCTGCTTTCTTTGTTTTCCTAACAAGGCTGCTGTTTCGCTTTGGGGCCAATAGGTTTGATTTCATAAAGATTCTGCTTTTTCTTAAGGGAGGAGGATCATAGACTGTCTTACACAGTTTGAAAATGGCAAGTGATTTGGGAGGAGGGGGAGGGGGACATAAATATGACTCATAGCACAAGCTGTGGGGAATTGGGTAGTTTTGTAACTGCGATAAATACATAAGGATAAAATAGTTTGAGTTTTTTAAAACTTCAGATGAGGTATAAAAAAGTAAATCCCATACTCAGCGTGTAGGGTAATCAGAAGTAGAGTCCTGATTTTTCTAGGCATATGGCATAATGTGCTAGTTTGCCATTGCTTTCCGTGTCGCTATTAGATGAGGTGCTAAAAGAAAAGAAAAAAGGAGTGGAAGGAGGGGGGGGGGGGGAGTACTTTTGGAATGCAGCACATAAAATCTACTCTCATGGCTTTCTGTGGCGATGCTTTCCCTGGCGGACATTCCTAATTCCAACTGATAATTCTAGCCTGCCAACTCTGCTAATGTCCAAATCTCTCCTTTTATTTTTTATATATTTATTTTTAACATGGTTAGTTTGTTTTATTGTGTAGAAGACGAAAGGAAGAAGTTAAGAGTACCTGAACAGAAGTGGCTTGAGAGGAAGAACTTCTAAAAATTATGCCGTATTTTATGAATGCCCAAGGGTTAAAATGGGAATGAGGCACAGTAGTGTACTGTACTAGAGATTAGCTATCACCTCCACAAATATCAATATTTGAGAAGTTCATGTAAGAGTGGAAGCATTCAAATGAGTATGCAGGCCACAATTCACCAAAGCTATCATGTGGATTTGAGTGAATAACAATACAGAAGACAAATGAAAAACAAATGAATAGATTTAAGATGTAATAGTGATGTGCCTTGTACAACAAAAGAATCTAAAAAATCATATAGAAAAAATTGATTTGAAAAACTTGAAATTGTGTACAGTCCAAACAGATTGTATAAAAACTAAGATAGAAATAAATCATAAAAGTTTGGGCATGGGAACAGAATGAATGATAAGAGAATAGCTAAGTCAGTATACAATACTAAATCCCAAGGTAAAAGAGAATGTGGAAAGAACATTTAAAAGAGGTGCTAAAGCAAGGAAATTTACCTTGACAGAAGGAAACAGAAAATGTCTGAACAGGGTAGCCTGGAGAAAGATTATTTCAGGCATCTAAACCTATACATTAGAAGGTAGAATGGGAACTGATAAAGAAAGAAAGAAGACAGTGTTGTGCAGTCACATCTTGATAGGCCGGACTTCGATAATCCGAACGTCTCGACAATCCGAACATATGAGCTGGGGACTATTTTTTCTTCTTTATTTGTACCCGATAATTCAGAAATTCAGAATTCTGTTGAACACCAAATTTTGTCTCGATAATTCGGACAAATTGCTGGGAAGGAAGGTGTTTGGACTATCGAGGCGTGACGTATTGTCTTGTTGGTTCTGGCTGTGTGTTTTCAGGATACTCTGTATTAGAAGTGTCAAATTAACATTATATTAGTGATGAGTTCGCCTAGTACAATACAGTTAAATAATCTTCATAAAGAGGAAGTTTGCTGTGATAATATATCTTCCCATACATAGAAGTTTTACAATGACCATGTAATGATGTAGATTATTAGTCAAATACAGATGTTTATTTAGTGGTAATAATCATCCCATGTTGAAGTATGATGAATTAATTTTCCTTTTTTGTGTGATCAACAATCATGAGATTTTCCATATTTTTAAATTCCCAAAACAAATGTCATCTGATAATTTTTTGTCACTTAATTTAGTTTTCCAACCTATGAAACAATTTCATTTTTCGCATTAATTTTCCCAGTTTTTTTCCTAATGCGTTGAAATCACATAAACAAGAAAAAATAGATTTTACGTAATGGGCTGTCTTTGCATGATAGAAATTTGAAAATTGTAGGAAAATTTGAATTAAGTAATCATTCATTTCTTTTTTTCCTTCCTCATATAATTTATAGTGTCCAAGAGTAAGTCCCGATATCTTTACTTTAAACTTTATGTAACATGTTCATTTTATTTTTAGTTGTCTAAAATCCTAACTCCTATTTTTTGGGTATTTTTTTATTACCGTTTTTTTCTTCCTGTTGGCACATTAACATCTAAATTCCTTTCCTTACTTTTTCTTTAAGAAAAGCCTCCTTTGTCTGAAGCTGCTAACTCTGCTAATGATGAGCTCTCCAACGCTGGGGGTAAATTTGTAAAATTTCGGTCTAACTTTAACATGAAGGGTACGGGTAACCTATTTTCGACTGATCGTTGTTGTCACAGCCTGTTGTAGACGTGTTGTATAATTTTTTCACACCATTTCCCAAATGTTCCTTTCAACAGCCTAGCTAACCTTTTAATTTAAGTTTTGTAACTGTTTTTGTTTCATATTTGTTTGATTAATTTTTGTACCCCCTTGCTTTCTTGTTGTTTGTTTTAAATCTATGTTTGTATATCACCACTTTTATGCAGACTGCTTACTTCGCGTATGTTTGCCTACGAGAGCAGACATGCAGTAAGTGATCCTTGAAATGAACTTACGACACTAGAGACAGGATGTTGTTGATGCCAAGACACAATGCTGCGCAGGTTTCTTTTGAGACACAGATGATCTATGCCATGTCTAGGGCATGTTGCTTCAAAAGAGCAAACTGATGTAGATTCATACACGAGGCTGCCATTTTCAAATGTATAGGTTTTATATCAAACTGATATCTGATGTGCAACACATTCAACTAGGTGATCAAAGTGAATTAAATGCAACACATTTAATTAGGTAATCAAAGTGAATGAAATACAACACATTCAATTAGGTGAATAAAGTGAATGAAATGCAACACATTTAATTAGGCAAAGTGAATGAAATGCAACACATTCAATTAGGTAATCAAAGTGAATTAAATGCAACACATTCAATTAGGGGATCAAAGTGAATGAAATGCAACACATTTAATTAGGTAATCAAAGTGAATGAAATACAACACATTCAATTAGGTGAATAAAATGAATGAAATGCAACACATTTAATTAGGTAACCAAAGTGAATGAAATACAACACATTTAATTAGATAAATAAAGTGAATGAAATGCAACACATTTAATTAGGTAATCAAAGTGAATTAAATGCAACACATTCAATCAGGTGATCAAAGTGAATGAAATGCAACACATTCAATCAGGTGATCAAATTGAACTAAATGCAACACATTCAATTAGGTGATCAAAGTGAATGACATGCAACACATTCAATTAGGTAATCAAAGCGAATATGCCTGTTTAGTGTTTGTCTAGTTTAACTTGGTCTCATTAAGGAAATCAAGATGAATTTGCATACACATGTATACCTTTGTATGTGGTACAGCTTTCAATGTTTTTTTATTCACACAGCATGCAAACCCACTCTTACATTGCTCTTACAAATCCATCACAAGACCTTAAATAATTTCCCATCCTTTGGTCAGGCAATATGTATCATAGTTTGTCAATTGTAGCTTTTAACACTTTTGAGAAAGAATAAGGTTAGTATTAAACTTACTTTGCCTACATTAAAACAAATCAATTTGTCAAACTGTGCTTCACTGGTTGATCAAAAAGTGCAGAATGGTTATAAATGAATTAATATGTACAACCTGGCCTGTTCACTGTATATTTTTCACAAGTACAAAATAGAAGGTAGAGGCCAATCCGAGCTCACCTCTAGGAATTACACATTGCAAGTAAAGAGAAAAAAAAATAATTGGAGGAAAAAATATTACAGTACAAATGATGGCTAGCTTACTACAGATCTGAAGAGAGTATGAGCATGAAGGCAAGCAATGAACTCTCTATGGAAAGAGGTTTTGTTTGTGAAACCCCATGGAAACTTTTTTTCACGGATACCTCTCTTTGTTGCTTTAAATTTCAATAACTTGCTCACCCTTCAAGAGAGATTAAAGCACCTTTTTGAGTTGTGAGCCTGTTGTATACACATACATCACAGTTTTCTTGATTGGAATCATGTACGTCAGGAATCGTGTACACTACATTTTTAGAGCAAGAAGTTCAAGCATTGTGGGATTGATTACCACTTATCACATAAGCTGTTAATTGTAGTCTAATGTGTGTTTTCATTTGATGTGTCCTTATACAAATTTTTTGGTTTTGTAGAAAATAACATTTTCATCTTTCCAGTAAATTCTTCCTCGCCCACCTGACAGCCTAAATAAAATGTTATAACCAATTTGGGGTTTGTAAATTTTTGTTATACAATATGAAATTCTAACTCAGCATTTTTATTTAACATTTGATGTTGGCTCAGCCATTTTTAACCTTTTAAATCACTGGTCGCATAAATTTTTCAGCAAATGGAGATTTAACACCAGTCTTGGCTCTAAGAAGATCTTTTTTTTAACGATAGGTAATTGAAACAAGAGGCAACTTAAGGATCTCAGTATTTTTTTTAATGTGTACTTTTACCATTCTTTTTGCTGTTTATTTTAGACATTAAATATTCAATTTTACTAATTTGCTGAGACGGTATTGCAACAGATTACCTTGGGAAAAAAATTTTGTCTAGCTTTCATTCTAAAGTAATATTATAATGAGGTGAAATGTGTTTTGGAGATTAAAAGATTCACATAGGGGAAATTACTGGAAGGAAAAGAGGAAAAGAAGTGGATAAAAGTGAGATAACTCAAAGTCCTGCAGCTTCCATCTTATAAAATTGAAAACAATCAATAATTAATTTGAACAATTCACCATGTCTGTGTTTGATATTTACCATAATACTAGATTTAGTTGTATTTGCATGGTTCATAGATGTCATTGTAACTCTATTTGTGTGATTCAATATTTCATTCCTACATGTATATCATATACATAACTAATGAGTTCTGTTTTGTTATAAATAGAAAATAAACAATGATTTTTAAAACTTTTTCGGGGGGGGTTAGAAACTTAAGGTTTTTATTTTTTAATATCATGAGGAGCTTGGGAGAGGGTGCAATTTGGTGATGCTGAAGTGAAAGGGAGGGTTGAATTTGCAATAAAATAACCTCAATGTATTTCTGCTTCCCAAATTGTTATTCTTGACTTTTCTATGAAGTTCTACTTGCCCGTTTTCTTTGAGGCAATAAAAGCAATTAAATAACATGGCTTTTTCTTCCCTCATGCAGTCATATCATCCACTGTGGGTTGCTCTCATTTCCCATCATTTTGGTCCATATTTGATTTGAGGATGTGAAAAAAGAATAAGTGATACTTCCTGTTCATAATCTCTCACATCTTTTGAAATACCTAACATATTTACATTAATATTGGAAATAACGATTTAATGATAAGTTGCTTAAATGTTTTTTGTTTTTTTTTTTTTCCTTTAATGTCTTTATCTATGTTCTTTTTAGTCTTAAAAGGATTTAAAACAATGTTGAGATACTTTTTTCTCTTACAGGTTGTTGTCTGTTTATAATTTATGAAATCTTATTTTATATATGTATTTATTATATTTATATACCATTATGTTTGTTAATATGATTACATAAAGTTAGATTCCTGTCAATTTCTTTTAGAGATTCTCCTGCGGGCGTAAATTGCTAAACTGTTGATAAACTGATTATGCCCACATTAGATCTATGTTGCAATTCTTACCCCATTTGTCTTGTATCACGCTCTTTTTGCCTTTGTTTATAATTCAATTTGTGTATTTTCATTCATTAGATAGTTCATTGATTGACCAGGATAAGATGTACAATGTAACAGGATGTGTGCTTAGGGCTCGAGGAAATTTCCGGAGAACGCAAATGAAATTTACTGCAAAGTCAGACTAGATTTGTAAGTTTGATCATTCTATATTGAAAGTTATTGCATTAAACTATGTTTTTTCTCATTTGTTTTCTTTGGATCTACGTACCAGATTGTAATATCACATGTTTTGTTTTCATGTCTGTGTGCATTGTCAGGGTTTGAAGTTTTTTTTTAACTTCTCTTCATAAATAGATTATCAAAATAGGCCTATACACATTTTTGTTAATTACATCAGTTTGTAGTACTTACTCTTTGTTCAAATAGGTTCTCCAATACATTTTCATATTCTTTCTCTAATGCTTGTAATGATTAATGGCTCACATAAATCCAGAATATTAGAAATTGAAATTATATTAAAGTTAGCTTGGATTGTTATTCATTTATATTGTGTACACAAAATATTTGACATATCATCTCATTGAGTCTGACATATCTTTGTTTATGGCATTCTTTTTTAAGAAAGTTTTGTAATATATCTGCTCATGGGATTCCTTTGAAAGAAATTTCATATAATATTTCCGTTCATAGCATTCTTTTTTAAGAATATTTCAATTTCAAACCTTCAAAACGATTGCTTTTGGTTTTTTGTTTTTATTAAGGCCTGGAAATCGAGTGAGCCTGTTTCATCATTCACGATAATTGGAAAGTCTCCTGTTGTGTCATTACACGACAAAACACCTGAGTTAAAAGTTAATTTCGAGGTATGTATAACAATGAACAACATTAGCTTTGCTCAAAGTATTTGTAATGAAATTGTCAGTTTAGTTTCAATATAATTCATTTAACAGTTATGCTTATATTAAATATTTAAATATCTATGCTTTAAAGCTTTCCATCTTGAAATTCAATTTTCTTCATGTATCCAGATTGACAGGGGAGCAGGCATAAATCCTGATGCTCTCTTGATATTTGATGTAAAACATTCCAGTAAGGAACATCTTGCCACGAAAAGTTACCCACTTCGCTCTCTTTTGACTGGTAAGATTTCATGTGTCTCTGCTACTTTGCACAGTTTAAAAATTGTTTAATATGTCTCTTTAATTGCTGCATTTAAATATTCCTCAATATTTGTTTTAGGCACTCATTTTTTGAAAACATATTGAAATGTTTTGCTTAAATTTATATTTTGTTGTTGGTATTTTATATACATTTTTATGTTTTTAAGATACTTTTAGAAAATACTTTAAGATGTGATGCCTTGAATTTCAATATATCATTGCTTTGTATTTTTTAAATTCTACAAAGAAAGCCATTAACGTATCTAAATTACTCATAGATGCATTTTGTGCTTTTTGTAATTGTTTGCCACATATTTTAAGTATCAGAGACATGCACATGTGTAAAGTAACAAACTGAAATTAAGATTTAGAGCAGTCACGGTTAAAAATGTTCAACCAACTTTCACTACAATAAGAAATAATGTAGAATTGCTGGACCATGATCATTTAAATTTAAATAGCCAAAACCAAATGAAAATGTTCAACACTTTTTATTTGAAAAAAAAAGCAAAGAAAAAGGAAAAAGAAAAGCACACCCCATTCAAAGGCCAAAGCAGCTATACCAGTGCTACTCAAAGTGTGGTATGTGTAGCGGTGACGGCACGTGAACCATTGTCTGCCAGTATATGGAGACTGAGAATCTGGCCGTTTGTTTTGTATGAGTACTATGCTCGTTCCACTCACGGGTCTATGGCACATTAAAAAAAGTACTGCCAGCCCACCACATCAGATAGTTTGAGGGGCACTGATCTAGACTATAGAGAAAGACAAACAGTGAGGCAAGGGGCATGTCAGAAGTGAAGGAAATGACATTAAATAATATGAAAGCCCCATAGGAACAAAGACGGACAAATACAAGGAATAGATAGAAAAAATTCTTGGTCACCATGGGGATTGAACCCGCGACCTCTGCATCAGCACCCATCGCCTTGCCATGAAAAGAAAGCAGCATCTGGAGGCTGAACTCCGTTTTGATTTTTGTCCCTCCAACGAAGGGATTTTTATTGTTGTATTTTCTTCTGTCATATGTAGTGACATAACTTCTTACTCTTGAGGAGTGAAATATAATACAACAATATTTTTTTACAATTAGGTTGTCAGACCTTGTGGGCAGAGTTTCTCATGTTTCCTTAATTTTGTGTTGCAAAGCCTTTGTCTTGCTCTGTCCATGTAAGGAATAACATTGACTGTGTATTAATAGTTATGTTCATGCTTTTTATGAGGCAAAATTCCTTCATCCACGTCTTTTTCCCCCAGATGCTGACAGCATATGTAACTGGCTACCCATAGGCAATAACATAGAACTGGAGGTTTCACTAACCCAGGGCCAGCCATCTCTTAATCATCAACGCCGCTCTGGAAGTGGTATGCTGAAATCCTTTTCATTCCGTAGAGACAAGACAGTGTAGAGCGTTATTTTTTGTTTTTCGTTGCATGTTGTAGTTTCCATGACACTTGTGTATAAGCTAGCTTGTAATAATGTCACTAAGTTTGTATTTCAAGACACGCTGAAACAAAACAAGCAAGGAGCATGGATAACAATGTCATTCATTGACACTTTTGGAAGTCTTTTGTATTTTGTACAATGACTCATGTTCAGTGTTGGCAGCAATAGTTGTTGAAAGCTTTTTTACATATTTTTTTATCTTTTAGAATTACACTTCAGTAATTACTTTGAAAAAAGTAAATTTTGCTGTGAATTGACAACATATCACTCAATTTTGTTTTCCATATCATTGTTTTCTTTGTTTTGTGATTAATTGATGTTGCTGTGATAAATTCATTGATTGTGCATACATGATCACCATTTACTTTGTTTTGGAGGTGTTTTTGGGGGGTGGATTTTTTTGTGTCAGTCATGTTTTCATTTTGTTGTTGACAGGTGCAAAGGATGGAAATGGGTTATTCGTATCCAATCCCAATGTTCATTTCATTTGTCTTAAATAATTTCAGTGAATATCTATTATTTCCCTCATTTGATCAAATAAAATTGGATAACTGTATATCAGTATAAAAACATGAAAGATCCGCCAACAAGGTATATACATGGTCAATTTTTAACCAACTTGATTAATTACCGCTACCTTCTTCATGCCTCTTCAAGAAACACGCTTTTGATATGACATGGGATGTGCCAATCAACTTCCACAAGGTAATAATAAAGATACATTTATATGTATCTTTATATATATATATATATATATATATATATATATATATATATATATATATATATATATATATATATATATATATATATATATATATATATATGTATATGAACAACAAGATGATGTAACTCAAGTATATTTTTGAACCTTCATTACCACTTGCTTCTTTATATTTTACTGAGATTTTTTAATGTTTTATTTATTTCTAGCGGAAAATTTGTTTTATCGGCTTTTTTCCCCCTTCTATACCCGTTGGGGAATACAAAACTATATAGATATTATGAAGAATTTGTATTCCATCATCATATGTATTATCTGTAATTCATCCCGTACAACGTTATATCCTAGGAATGGGTTTTTTTTTTAGTCCGTATTGTATTGTTTTTGTTTTGCATGTACATCGTATCTCATGTGTAATTTTCATTGTTTTTTTAATTTACTTTACATGGTATTGCTAAATGCAGCTTTTCTATAAGTGCTCTAAACAATTATGTATTGTGTGCTCTATGCACCAATGTAATGCTATAAACAATGAAAACAAATATTGTTTGAAGTACAAACATAAATACATTGTACATGTATAGTCTGTTACTTATAGTCTAGTAGTATTTATAGTTTGGCATCTACCCGTAGTGACTGTTTAAAATAAAAGTATGGGGGGGGGGGGGGGGGATTAGATTTATTACACTTCCTCAGCATGTATTGATCTTTCTCAACCTCAGGCAGCTAATTCAGTCAATAAGAAAAATGATAATTGATGCTGACATTGACCAGCTTTTTTGAGTTGTGAAATAGGTTGTACCAGAGATAATGAATGTAAATGAAAATGCCGCTATTGCCAGTCTTATATTAAATAGGTGAGAACTATTTACACATTTTCACTCGTTTCCTGAACATAATTTACTCACTGATTTGAACTATTCATTCACAATTCATGCTTTGCTTATTAAAAATTATTTGCATGTGATTTTGTTTTGTCTAAAATATATTATTATTGTTATTCATTGTTTTCTGTTTTGAGCATTTAAAATTTTGTGAACGTAAATATGACTATATGTATATATTCCATAAAAATGTATGGAAGTGTTATATTATTCTTGAATGTTCTTATACTTTTTAACATTACTTAAACCTTAACTTATTTTTTTTTATCCTTGAAAATACAAAAAATTGTTTCTTTTTCCTTTCAAGTGATTAAGATGTAGATCTTTTCTGTCGTTGCTAGTATCAGTCATGACAAAATAAAAACTGGGCAATTCAAAATGGATAAAGTTGTATTTGTTGGAAATAGTTTTGTCAACAGCCTAAATTTCATTAGCGTCGATAAAAGCAAATTATAACTTTCTATCTTGATGAAATATCACTTTACATTCCGTGATACTGGAATGTTAGCTGAATTTGTTAATTTAAAAAGAATAAAAATGCATGACTCGATCTTTTCATAAGAAGCACTATGTGAGGTGAAGACAGGATGTCAGAGACAGAATTAATTTTTATTGATTTCAAAAGAGGCATTCTCTGATGTGATATAGTGGATGATATTGTAATCCAATTTTCTAGTACACTACTCCAGTAAGGTTAGAATAATGAACAGCAAGGTGTTGATATATTGATTAAATTGAAGAAACAGACATTCAGTGTAGGGGTTTACATGGAAAAACAGGTAAAACTGTCAGGATACGTAAAGGAATGAATGCCTGATATTAAAGTAGGAAAGAGTGACTAAAATTCTCAGGCAGTTTTTAACTCTTTAACTTAAAATCAGTTTCAATCTATTTGCAGATGAAACCTTTTGAGTAAATTTAACTTTAATGTGAAGAAAGACAGTTACTTTTACAGACACAACAATAGCATGTCCAATGGTACTAGTAGACATGTTATATCATTTGATATGCATGGTTTAGGCAAATATGACAATAGTAATTTGAATAGTATTTGCCGGATCAAAGTTTATATATTAAAACGAAATCAACACAACATTTTGCTATTTCATTTTTTTTTAAATCACAGAAGGCCTAAAAATTGTCCAAGCAAATTAAAACTAAAAGGGAAAGTTCTCTATTGTAGTTGCATTTCTGCTTTGACAATTTTATGACTCGTTATGAGCGCTCTTTAAAATTTTGCTCTCTTATTGTGCTTATAACATCAATGGAAAAAAAATCTTATGGCAATCTGTGTTTGTAGCTTAAGATACCTTTTAATCTAAATTATATATAAATTTTTTTTCAGTATGTGCCTTTCAAATAAATTAATATGCATGGCCTTCGCATAGCCTCTCACATATGCCCACTGTTTTAGATAAGTGAATACCACCATGGCTTGCACTACAGTACTACGTCTCAAAACAAACAAATATCTTCCAAATTTTGCACAACCTTTTGAACAATTTTATGACTACAGTTCCTTGGAATTTTTTAGTTTTGCACTATCGGTTTACAAATGATTTTTCATTTCCTTAGCCTTTATATTTATCACCAGATCTGGATATGTTTTTGATAGAGAAATCCATATCTACACTACTTGCAACTTTTTGATGACCTATCACTTCTATCAGTGCCACAACTGAGTTTCCACCTTCTACTTCTACAAGATAAATAAAATATGTATTATATATGCTTCAAAAAGAGGCGTTAGACTTATATTATACATATTCTTACAACTACAAGAGGAGCTTTTGTCTCTATTTTTATATAATACCATCAACAAGAAGCCATTCAAAGGATAACTGTGACCAAAGGTACTGGCCTGATTCTCGTATGGACAATATTATGCAAACTATTGTAAGATATTTCCAGGAAATCCACGTGAAATCTGCTCTATTTTTAGCATAGCAGCTGAAAGTTTGCTTCCATAGAGGGACTTTATGCAGAGAAATAATGTGCAGGAAAAAAGTAATGTTATGGAACAAGTGATAATATAAAAGTATAAAAGATAATATTCTTTGAAGACAAAAAGTTGTGCATAATTTGAAAGATACTCTTATTCAAGACGTCATTTGACACCATGCATTAGAATTAATGGTATTTTATGAAACCTTGAATCGTCAATTACACTTGAACTCATAGAAATTGCTGCTTTGGTAAATCTCAAGAAATTGAGACACTGTTAGCTTATTTTTACTCTGGGTAGTCTATCATGGAAACATGTTATATCTATTCTTAAATAATGCATGTTGAATGTAACACTTGCAGCTTACAGTGAGAGGTATTGATAATAAATTCTTACTGATTTTGCCCTCTATTTTTTACCACAGATATAGACATATTTCTATTGATATATTTACATCAAGATTTCAAGCATTTGTTACATCATAGAAATATTTACACCGTTTCTGGTGTTAAGTACAAATAGGATAAAGAGTTTTAAACTTCATCTTTAGAGCAGCAACTTGTGGCAGCTCCCAATTTTTCTCTTATGTCCATTTCATCTTTAAGCTTAAGGTAAATGATGACTTCAGAGAGAAAAACTTTTTGCCTCTTTATTATATTTTCTTTTCATTCTAAAATTAGGCTACGGGTAAATTTTTCATCTAGACATCCCATGAAATTGCTGTTAACAATATGTGACATGCAATTTTGTTAAAAATGATAGCTGATACCGATAATCTATCATTCAAGTGTTCGTCTTTATCTCCTTTGCTCACTTCATCAGTTCATATCTCAATCACAGTGCCGTTGTTCAAGCAAGTGGCTGACAATGTTATAGTATAGTTTCAAGTGAACAATAATTTTATTGAATTGTGAGATTTAAAGAAGAAAAAACCCCCCATAATTATTGAATTTTGTTTCTGAAGATTGGGTTTGATTATTTAATATTAAATGGTACAATATTTTTCCAGCTTCAACCAGTACATAAATTATCTGAACACATCTTTACGGAACATCATGCATGTGACAATGACATGTCAATTAAATGTTATTAATTTTAATCTAAAACTACCTTTACTCACTGAAATGAATATTTTTAACAGCAAAATAGATTGTACACTTGAAAAAGCTTTGACCAAAAGATTTGCTAAATCCTAATTTTTTTTCTAAATAAATTTTCATTGGTAATCTGAAATTTCACTTTAGTTTAATCTGAAATTTACCTTTAATCCGAAACAATTTCTGTATGTGTAATGTTGGCGATGAACCACTTAATCACATGATTGACAACCCTATCACCTAAACTGATGGATCTTTCTCTCTCCCCTTGTTTTTAGTCAACCACTATCAGTTCTATCATTATCATTGACATTGTCTTTCTGATTGAAAAGCGCCTTATCTGAAAAGAAATCTCTATCCCTAATCTAAGAAATATTTTTTATTATTATTTTTATTATTATCCTATGAATTTCAGATTAAGTGTTTTTGCAAGTGTATTTTCATTTTAAATAGCCGTTTATACTACATACAACTTTTGCGATTAAATGTATCTCTTTCATGCATATATATTTGGAATCTATTTCTTAGAGCATTTAAGTTAAAGAGTTGAATTTGTTCCTGAACAGCATAATATCAACAGCAACATGCCCAGAACAGACCAAGGAAAACAGCACACGTGGAAAGAAGATGTAACAGTAACAGTATTCGTTCCAAATCAAGGTGTCAAGTATATGTTGTTGTTTAACTATGGATAGTTATTTGATTTAGTTAGTACATCTGAGTATAGTTTTAAGTTGAAAGTCCTATACTTGTGTACATTGAATTGTTCCAAATTAATAACAGATAATCTTTGTGTGATGTGGTGATATGAAATTTTCTACATAAATATTGCATTCTTGAAACTTCCTTTTTCCTTATCTTTTGTCCGTAATTACCAGTGTTACTATTTTTGTGTATATAATTTAAATTATAATATTAATCATTAATAACGAGAAGAAGAAGAAGAAAAAGAGAAGAGGAAAAAGAGAATGGTAATCCAACGGCTAGCACCCTGAAAATATGTATGGAAGTTGTTTTTCATAAATGTCATTACCACTGATGTCATTGTGTCTGAAATCTCTTAAACTTTATCTAACTGACTATAGGAGTCAAAAAGTCTTTTTTCATGTTGGCTTTTTATTTTTCCTTTTGGAATAAGGATCCCATAATATTTACGGAGCTCACTTCCTTTTTGCATCAGAGATTTAAAAATAGTAAAGAATCCTCAAGTGATAGTTTGTTGGGTTGTTTTTTTTTCCAAAGGAAAGGAAAAATAAGAGACCTTAACAGTTATAGTATGGTAAAAGTGAAAAAGACAAGATGGATGGGTATGTCTGTGCATTTGGAGAAGTGTCATAATTCCAGCAATGACAGAATTTATTTTTTTAAAGGAAGGGGGGGGGGGGGGGGGGGGATCAGTCAGTAGCTTGCCGGGTTTAGATAATTTCAGCCAGATTTGGTATTATACCATTAAAAGTATTTACAATGTTAATGGTAATGGTTTTTCAATACATCTGTCTCTCTGGTCGAGTTATTGTGTCTGCTCATATTCATAATGAATTGTATTTTATTTTCCTCACTTCATTGCAATATTATAATCATAGTTGAGAAGATCATTGTATACATTGTGTTGGAACATGTGAAGTTAGTGAGAAAAGAAGGATATGAACTTGGAGAAATGTGAGACTACAGTTTGTAAAATAGATAAATGAATAGGAGTATAAAATAGTAGATAACTTCTAGTTTTAGTTTTAGCATACATCAGAAAGCATTTCCTTCGTTTTGATACTTCCTTTGGGGCTTTGTCTGACTATTGGTAATGTCAGTACATGCATCATAATAAACCTTCTGTCATGCATGCAGATGAGGCGACAAGAAGAAATATAATACTAAATGCATGCAGATGAGGCGACAAGAAGAAATATAATACTAAATGCATGCAGATGAGGCGACAAGAAGAAATATAATACTAAATGCATGCAGGATTCTACAATTTGTGGGTTTTTCACTCCCGATTACCCTATGCTCAACTCGAGCATGGGACTCACTTACTTTTCATATGTATGGATATTTTATGTTAAAATTACAATAGTCTGAACTGACTGAACAGTATAGGGAACTGAAGATGTTAAGTTTCTAGTGTGATCTGGCTTGACAAGAACATGTATGGTATGGTATGTGTACATCATAACACATGCAGTGCAAATCGCTCTGAACACATCTTTACGGAACATTTTAAATTTTACTGGTCATCATCAAAACATTTTGTCGCTCTGTGTATCTGTCCCATGCTAGAAATCAACTTGCAGTCTCCTCTAAATTCACCTCGAGATTACTGTGTATGGTAGTCAGAGTAAATTTCTTTGATTAAACAAATTTTACCCACATGCTCACTGTGATGCTAAAAAGAGCGGAAGGAAAACGAGTTCTAAATCTTATTATTCTTATTATCTCTGCCTAGAAAAGGGTATCAGGTGTCACTTACAGACTTCTTTCACATGGCTACCAATTTTTCAAAATCGAAAAGCAACCTTTTGCCTTACGAAATAGTTTGAAATTGCGTGACACCCTTCGTATTCCAGAAAATATTACAAGATACCATTACCAATAATAAGATGAATTTTAACTCCTTTTCAGTGTTAGAATCAGTTTCAGTGCATGCGGCTGTTATTGAAAATGCATACATTCAGGTATTATCAAATTTACAATGGGTACACTTTGGTAGTTTGTTTTTTTGTCATTGGAATTTGCTCATTCAGATTCAGCGTATGGGATGATCTAATGGTAAGTTAGGAAACAGTAACATAACAGCAAGATAAAAGATATGTGAACAAGTGAAAAGAAGTAGGGCCTATTGAAAGCGTCACTTTTACTGCAAACAAATAATATATTTAAATAACCTGTTTTTTTTGTACCGCTAAAACTAGACATAGTAAACTTGATGATGAACTGCTTTATAAAGGAAAAGCATGCAAAATATTTTAGCCATAATATGTTATTTTTTATTCAAGTGGCTTCATACAAAATTATTTAGTCCTCTTCATCCTTTAACTTTATTTAAGAATGCATATCAATATTTTCATTATACATGACATGTATTATGCAATGTCTGAAGTGGAAGGGAAAATGGTGTATAAATCTGTTTAAAAAATATCTATTTTTTTTTTTTTAAAGTACATTTATAAAAAAAACCTGTACGGTGAAGATTGTTTGTAATTTTGGCATCTGGCGTCAGGAACGGAGTGGTAGGATGAGTGATGCATACGGCGTGTCACAAGTCACACGTAAGCTAGTCACAGTTGTGATTATCATAATACAATTTTGTTGTAACATTACTATCGTAAGATATCACCTACATATTACCATACGTATTATATTTGATTATTACAAAGAAAGAAACGAAAAAGGGAGGATTTGGGCACTCGGGCATCCTACCACTCGGTTCGTTACGTCAGATGCCAAAATTACAAAAAATCTTCACCTTACAGGTAAGGCTCGATTGTTTTTATAATTTTAGCTCACTGACGGCAGTTCATTGCGTCTGGCAGGATGAGTTTTTAGAGCCACAACTGTGACCAAAATCCATGACTAAAAAATGATGTCCAACTAATTCCATGAATCCCACATTTTCAACAATAACTCTTTATTGAACATAAAATTTCAACAATAACTGTTTCCATGGTAACACAATGGAGTATAGATAATAATAATCAAGTCCAAAGTTTATATTTATTTCCTTCTTATAGAACTTGGTGAAGGTGCTCTGTTTACTCCAACCTACTGTTAAAAGGATGTTTATAAGAACACCTGAACCCATAGCCTTAGATGTTGATGTAGATCTAGTGCTGTGCGCAGTAAAGAGAGCTATATCAATGGCTGCTAATCTCAACACTGTTTTCAACCAACGAATAATAGTGTCTTTGCTTACCAGTTTATACGGTTTTTGATAACTTATCAATAACTGAGAAACATTCTTTTTCTTGATACTCTCTTGTGCTTTTCAAGTATGCTTTGATCATATCGATTATACATAGACATTTATAGTCAGTAAACGACATAAATTTTATAGACAGTTGGTGTGTACCAGTTCTAGAGTGTTTGATAGGTTTCTTCACAAAGAATGTACATTTTTCATCGTCAATGGACATGTAATCGATATCTAGCAAATGAATTGTCTGACACCTTTGTCCAGACAATAGAGCTATAAACATATTGTAAGTTTTAATGTCAGTTCTTTCAGTGTTAGTGAATCATGCGGAGACCAAGATTCTAAAAAAAAATCAATTACTTTATGAGGTTCCCATGTTTCCATTCTAGATTTCATCGGCAGAGCAGGTTTACATTCAAAAGCTCCTTTCATGAACCTTTTAACTTCTTCTATATTACCAAATGATCCCTCCAAATCATTCAATTTTAAAATGCATGATAATGCTGATCGTGCTGTGCATAAAACTGAAAAAGATACTCCTGAAGCGTGAAGCTCTGCTAAAAAGTTTAAAGGCGCCGCTAAGGCAGTGAAATTGTATCCACATTGATTGAAATTGCACTACAAACCCAAGCATATCAATAATGTCTCCTGAAGCGTGAAGCTCTGCTAAAAAGTTTAAAGATGCGCCGCTAAAGGCGGTGAAATTGTATCCACATTGATTGAAATTGCACTACAAACCGAAGCATATCAATAATGTCTGCCGTGTCAGCAATGTTAAGCAGCAATCGGCTCTGCTCTCCCTAAAGCAAAGTCATCAAGATATCCGGTACTGATGTGCCCCCAGCCATGTATATATGCATAAATGGATTTTAAAAGTTTAGTGAAACAGTGAGGGCATTGGGCCAAACCGTTGCTATAACAAGTGTACTGATAAAGGCTTCCACGCCAAAAGAATTTGAGATATTTTTGCTGGGGCAATCAGTACACTGTAATAGATTTGACACCAGGTCAACACTAACCATCAATCAACCTTTACTTACATTAGACAGCTGAAAATGTTTCCATTTTAAATTTTTGATAGTGTACGTTAAATGTTAAAATCCTTTAAGTGCAAAATCGTTCTCAAAGAACCGTCGCTTTTGGATCTCGTAAAGATTACAGAAATATATTCGCCGAACTGTCGTCAGTAAGCTAAAATTTAATTTTCATCTTTCAACCTCCATATATATCATCCCCTGTAAATTACTGTAACATTTCAAATATTTTAAAACTGCTGATGTCATTGAAATAATGTGAATATGATGATATGTCAGTTCTGTATGTTTCTTGAATGTTAGTTATTATTTTCTCATTTAACTTCATGGTGTGATAATGGTGTAAATTGTGAGCACTTTACATTCTTGACTTTGAATTTTGATGTGACTGCTTAATAAACTTTATTCCTTTTCTCATACTCTGTAGGTAAATGCTTAATAAATTTTCTTCAACGGTAAATCACTTAACTTATGTGTATGAAATGTGTTATATATTTTTTAAAACACAATTGTCGTTGTGTTGTTTCTCAATTGGAAGAAAAGAGGGAAGAAAATGACTGATTGATGAATAGATCATTTAACGTTAAAGAGAAGTATATCTAAAAAAAAATTTGAAAGAAGAGAGAACTGCCTAAGAAAATAACGCATAAGTAAGAAAGAAAGAATGTGTATTTTAAGAGCAACCCTGACCTCAGGAAAACTCACCCTTCAATTAGTCGTGTAGTATGACTATGTGCCTTGATGATCTGCAACAGTAAAAGTACAAACCCTCATGTTAAAGTATCCCTATCACCACTGGCTTGATTTGATTTTACCAACATCCACAACTAAGGTGATCTCAATCTCAGGAATTTTACTGGGATTTTTTAATTTAACTTTGTTCCCAAACTTACAGGGAGGGAGGATAAAAAGCATGGTTGACTTTCATGTTCGAAATTGTGATTGTTAGAGGACGGGTACCATTTATAACTCCAGAGAGACTTTCTGGTCCCACAACCATATAAACGTAGAACTCGAGCTTGAAAATTCAATGTCTACATAGTACATGTCGAACATTGTCTTGAATTGTGCCACAAATGACTCCCTGCCAATCCCGAACACAGAACTACAAGCATTCATTTTTTGTGTGAACAATCATAAATTGGAATCACTTGGATAAGCACCAATCTTCTAGCCTAGTAGTAGATTTAAACTGAAAAATGGGATGTGGTGATCTTCATTTGTAGCCGACAGTTTTAAAAACTTGCATGACAAATATTGAGTTTTGTTTTTACTTTTACTTTTACATGCAAGTGCAAGAGTTCATGGTACTCCGTTTCTATTCCACAACAAATGCAACTAGTACTTTTCTTCATGGTGGTGTCTGACTAGGCTAACGGATTTGGGATCATAAAATCTGGGTTTTAATCCTAGCCAAGCTAAGTCCAATGATGTGTTCCTTGGAAAAGACACTGAACATGCATTTCCCCCATTCGACCCAAGTGCAAATGTAAATGGAACAACCACTGGTGTGGGAGTAAAATCCTACATTAGACTAGCGTCCGTCCTGGAGGTGATTATTATCACCTGTTCTGCTTCAAGCTACAGAAACCGGGATTAAACTCAGGCTCTATACTATTAAAAAAAGATCGACATGTAAAAAATCGATATAAGCACAGTTACCTCCCCTGACATGATTTTCATTGTAATTGTCTTAGGTATTACTATTACTCTGACGTGTGCTCACCACATACATGTGTTGCTGTTTTTGTATTATTTTATTGTTTAGATTGCATTTTCCTTGTCCGGAGTGAGCTGTTTTTGTGTTATTTTATTGTTTAGATTGCATTTTCCTTGTCCGAGTGAATAGTGGTAGAATCAAGACTGCACATGCGATTAGATCTTTGGCTTTTTAAACCAATGGCCTGTTTTGTCAAATGCTTCGCGGAGTTTGATCTACTACAATGTAACAATATTGGTGCCAGTGGAGTAGTGGAGTAAGAGATCCTTGGCACCTCCATCTTTTTCTACCCCCCCCCCCCCCCCTGCAAAGTGTAAGTAGTACAAGTTGTACTACATCAATATCATATGTATTACAGTTACAATAGTCACATCTCAATGCTGACAATACGATGTAGATCCCAAGCGACATAATATTGTATTTTATAGTAAATGATGGCCGTCACCCACCTCCCCTCGCCCGTCCGCTTTCACTCTGATCGGTACAGTCGCAACTGGGTAAGATTGACTAGGAGAAAGGAGACAGACAACAGGCCATATGGTCAACCATATGCCAACATCTGAGCGGATTTTATTAACTTGCGTTAATTGAATCTTGTGAATGTGATATAGAGTGAGGGCAAGTGGAAGTGCGGTTAATAATCATTAATACAGGTATATCTACATTAATTTTTGTATTGATTGTGTTTTCTAGCTGTGGAGTCCACGGCCGTGGATGCTATTGAAATTGAAACATCGACTTGTGCAATCGTATTTTCATTCATTTTACCGACTGCGGACCGTAAAAAAAAACGACTTGAAAGGCATGTTACTTGTCAGTTTTTTATTAACTAAAAAAATGTGTGGGGGATAGGACCATCAAAAAACATTGACAGATAAAAATCAACTTATGCAACATCCGCTGTACTTTTTAAAAAATCCCTCTACTCTATATAAACATATATGTGATTTGTGTTCCAACTTTGATCATCTGTCAAAGGTCGGAACAGGTATATTTATATTTGTTATAAAAAAGTAAAATAATAATAAAAAGACAAAAAGTCTTACATTACAACAAAATTCACAACATTCACATTCAGAGGGATATCAAAATTACCACTTGGTTGACTAGTAATGGAAAACAAAAGAACAAGTAAATCTTGAAATCAAAACACACTGATTTTATTGTTCAGCATGTACAAAGCTAATTTCCTGTAACATTGTCTTCCTGGCACCAGTCTCTCATTTACTCATAAATAGCTCAACACAATCCTTAAAACGTCACGACACACATCTCCACATTGTTCTTGAATTTCATTCTTCGCCATTCGGATTTTTGTAGTACTTGATATTGGCGAGATATAGAACATAGGTGCCAAGATAGCCAGACACATTCCTCCACCAAGAGCGACTTTCTCCTGTAAAAAAATATGAAAAAAAAACAAAGAATTAAATTTAAACTACATCTATGATAAAGAATATATTTACATGAACATTTCACAAAGCAAGAATATGATTCTTAAAGGGTTTATGAAAAGAAATACTATTTCCATGCACCTTAAATCCTGAGTTTTGTTTTGTTTTGTAGCATGGGTGAGTTCTTTTCAACCGAATCTTTACTCTAATTCTGTAGCAGTATCAAGATATGAAGATTGTATTTCCGTGATTTTGTCCTTTTGTACCTTCAGGTTTTTTAGACAGAATATGTATTTCATTTTGTAAACAGGAAATTAAAAAAATTAAAGGAAGGCTGGGATAAGATAATCTTCAAAAATATTTGAATGTACTCAATAAAGTTGTGAGGGAAATCTTCACCTGAATAAAAAATGTGTGTCCACTCTAAGCCTATAGACTCCTCCATCATCATCCGAATAAAAATCATGTCTATTCCATCATCTGAATAGACTATTTCAATGTCAAACAAAACTATCATTCTAATTTTTAAAACTTTCTGGTCTCACAGAGAGGGGGTGTGTAGCCTAGATTATTATTACTATATCAGTCAGACCTTTAGGCCTAGAGCCAGAGCTGAGTCTCAAAACAAGACGGAGGAGGTTGTTCTATGAAAGATTAGGAGGAACGAAGAAGTGTACATTTCTAGAAAATGGTATTCCTCTTCTGTGTTTCTATTGATAGGCCTGATTCAGTTTTAATCCAGATCATCATCAGTCGTTTATCATTGAATGAAAACATGTTTTTAATTTGCATCGGTTAAGGCGGTGCCTTTGATCTGGTCAAGATGTTTCAATGACGTCAATTCAATTGCTCTGCAAGTATCTCATGCTGATGCAAACCGTAGGTATCATCAGTATCAATCGTTTAGACTACAATGTCTCAACAGGATGTAGATCTACAATACAGAGAAATGTGGCAATTGCATTGCCGATCTGAATTCGAACTTTTGTTTTATTTCATGGCATTGAGTTGAGTTTAGCAGACCTTGGCCTCCAGATGAAAGAAACATTTTTTTTAGCCAGACTGAAGGTTTTAAGACGGCCTCTTAGGCATGATAATTACTAATAAGAGGAAAAAATATGTTACACGGAAAAGGCGGAGAGAATGAAAGATGAGTGAAAGGTAAGAAGCAGCATTCGCGAAAAAGGCCCAAAGTGTATATTTTGAGATATTCACGGTTGAAGAGTATGTATTGCTTTTGGTGATGTTTTAAAATGAAAAGCCGCTCACATCTAAAAAAGAGTAGGATTTGTAGTACAGAAGTGACCGCCTTAACTCAGTCATAGACCACGGTACCCAAGATTATGGCGTGGGTACCCAAAAAAGTAGGGTGGTTTAAAAATTTCTTAACTTTTTTTTTTTTATTTGTTATCATTTTCTCTTCATTTTATACTGTACATGTGATGTGGACTCAGGTCAAGTGTATATTTGTTGTTTTCATGTGAACGTTGTCTGAAGTATTATACACTAAAGCCTTGTTATGCCGCCAGTGACAACATGGTGTTATAAGGGAAATTATGGTGTTGTAACACAAACGCCCTTTTTCAGTATTACCATACAATCAGGAGATAATCAATATTTGACTAATCAAGTAGAAAAAGAATGAAACACTGACAATAACACTTCAAGACAATGTAGGCCTACTTCATGAAAAGGCTATTGTAGTATTACAGTAGTGACAGCCTAAATACCCGCGCCTAAATGCCTGCAATCTCGGTGAAACCGATTTTTTCAAAAAAATTGTCCCTCTAGATGCCCGTTTCAATACCCAGATTTTCGCTTAAGTGCCCGGTCTCAACGGCAACTGCAGTTATCTTTTTCTCTAAAGTATCGCAAAGTATGTCCGTAATAGATTAATAATTGTTTTGTAGCAAGCGAAGGACACACAACAGAAAACATTTAGAATATAATAAAACCAACTTTATTTAAGCATTCAGTTGATACAAGTGAGCCAGTCGGTAGACCGGATGAGCGACTACTCAGAAGTGAACAAACACGGGAAACAGAGAGGGTCAAGTTCACTGGTGCAAGTGCTTGATTGTGTCCCATATAATATTATTCTCCACACAGCCCCCCCCCACCCCCCAAAAAAGGCTGACAGCGTGTAGAACGTGATGATGCTCACTGATAGCGACGAGGAGGTCGAATTAAGTGGCCACTATGTGACGTTTGAATCGCTGGATTTGAGACTGAGTCATTTGGTGCGGTACCGGTGTTAACATTATCATTGTGAGGGATCTGCATGTGCTGGCTTGAGGCGGTCTACAGTGATGCGTTTGGCACGACTGCCGACGTCTACAACTTGTACAAGGAATGTTTTATCCCCAGGCGTTAAAACTGTGTATTGGCCAGTATAGGGTCTCTGGAGAGAACTTCTTGAAGCATCTTGGCGCACGTACACATATTTAGCACGAGACGGGAATGATGGCATGGGAGTCTATGTAAAGAGGAGACGCCCAAGGTCTGTTGGATTTCCTTATGACAATTGACACCCATCTTCTCCATTTCGAGAAACTTCCTTTTGCTGTAGCCAGTTTTTCAGGGGCTAAGCGACACACTCGAGCAAAGACAGGTCGGTCTTTAGTCGTAATATAATGTTGGATGCTGTGTTTTACCGCAGTAGCGGAAAAGGTTGGTGTTAAAGTTCCGCGGAAAGCATTGAGGATCTTTCGGAACTGGTTACTGTCCGGCTGTATCAGTGCGAGATCACCATCTGAGGAGACAGAGCTGATGGAGCAAGGAATTGACAGGAAAGATTCCGCTTCGATCAAACGATGACCCCAGATGTCCACAAGAAGGTTGTGTTGACATAGGAAATCTGCTCCGAGAAGGGGGCATTTGACGTTTGCTACGATTAGCCTTGAGTTAAAAATGCGCCGACCAAAGCGTAGAGGAAAGGCTTGAGCACCATAGGTCGCTTGTAAAGATTGGCAACTCTTTCCTGATTTTCTGTCGATCATCGTCGCAGGGTGACAGAAACCTGGACGCCAGTGTCGACTGGAAAATGTCGTTTAGAGATGTCGTCTGTGATGAAAAGCTGTGTGTGCTTTGGTGGTGTATTAAGTGAGAACTACTGTTGACTCGCCTTCCCGTTTCCCTGGTTTTTCTTGTAGTGTTGGAAAATGTGGAAATGTTTGCACATATGGAAACACCGTTTGGCACTAGAATCAAAACGTCGATGATACCAGCACACAGAGTCGTCTGTATGACTGGGTGATGACTAACGTCGCTTGAGAGTAGTGGTTGCGGCTGCATACACTTAAGGTTCGGCACTCAGCGAGTTAAATAGGTTGTCGGCTTCTGATGCCAACACTCTATAGTTCTCGATGTTAGTCGAGTTGGCTGTTTTCAGGCAGTTGTCGCAAGAACAAGTGTCGGAAAAGGAAGCATGGTTTGGGGCTTCCCGGTAGACTCAGCATTGAATCCATGAGTTCGGACGGTTCTGACCGTCTAAAACTCGAACATCGAGAAGTACCGGCTCGCTCTATCTCGAGAGGCCAATACTGACGTTAGGAAGGTTTTTATAGTTCCATACTTGTTATCAGCGGGTGGGTCGCTGATGACTAATAATGCTCTTGATGCTGTGTTAGCATCCAACGCTAAGACGACATGATAACATTTCGTCTCATCAGACTTGATTCCACGAAGTGAAAACTGAGCTTCAGGCTGATGGGCAGCTAGTCCAGAAAGTTGGGAGCTTGATTGCTACGAAGTCTAAAGTATAATTAATTGTTGATATTGTAGATTTAGTATATATCAAGGGATATTAAAACGTAAATATTTCTTATCGGGGTCACCAATGTAGCAAGCTTGAAGGACACACAACAGAAAGTATTTAGAATATAAAACCAACTTTATTTAAGCATTCAGTTGATACAAGTGAGCCAGTCGGTAGACCGGATGAACAACTACTCAGAAGTAAACAAACACAGGAAACAGAGAGGATCAAGTTCACGGTGTCAGTTCTTGATTGTGTCCCATATAATATTAGTCCCCACACTTTGTCTTTATCATACATGTAATCCGATCGCTAATATAATAGGGATTATGCCCATCAACAATGAGCCATGCATTGCAAAATATGCAACCACCCTTCATTACCTATCCATGGTAGGCCCTAATATACTAAACATTGACCAATCTTCTCTTCATAACTCCACCCACTGTACAACACCTCCTTTGTCCCATTAGATCACTAGTTTGTCATCAGGCAATTAGAATTAAACAGTCTTCCGGACTCCGCCCACATCTCTTTCTGAATGTCATAAGTGGCATGCAATCACCTGGCGTCTTTAGACCGGGTGCTCATCGCGATCGAGGGACAAAGTGTGAACAGTTTTATTGCCCCCATCGTAGCATGAGTCGGTCAACCCATCCGCGCCTTCACCACTTCAGTGTGTTCACCACCTCAGTGTGTCAGGTGTCCCCTTTTCTCGCATTACATTTTTCGCACAGCTGATGACTTTTCCAAAACAAACGATCTGGCTATGATTCTTTATCCTTGTCTGTCTGTTGTCTTAATTTTAACATGAGGATTATGAATCGAAGGAGTTGAAAGATTCGTGTTAATTTATTCACACATTGATCCCGTTGGATGATGTTTTTCTTTATCCAGTTTTTCTCATCCAAATCTGCATAATACATAAGTCATAGGTCTCGTGATTTAATAAATCATGTGATTGTAGTGTGGGTTATGCCAGTTAATGAGGAAAAACTGAATCAGGTCCTTTTTCTCTTAGCCGCCATAGCAGCAACTTGAATTCTATCTACACAGCTACACACAGATCTACATCTTGAAAATAAAAATGACTTATCCAGGAAATGATTTACAATAAGAAGCTTTAAATGCTAGACGAAAATTGATAGTCACTAGGGAAACCCAACTTCACAGAAATAGGCCTACCCCCAAATCGTTATCCCTGACCTACTTTCACCTACATGCCTGTTTCATCTAAGTGCCCGTTTTGTTTGGACCACCTGGACTGGCGAGTTTGGGACCAAAGGTTGATTTCCTGTAACAAAAACTGGTCATTTTGACGTCCGTTTTCACAACAGTGCACATCTAAACCTAGATTTATAATCCTCCTTACAAGTTGGGTTTTTACAATTTATGAACACACATACATATACTTATATATGTATAATTTATTATTTGATTAAACACCTGAAAATGACCTTTAACAGCTTTGAAATTTTTACTTGTGGTACCTACTACTACATGAATAAAAATAATTTTGGTTCAAGGTCGCATATCATTACTATATAATCTAGGCCTACCACTGTATTAGTACTACATGTATTTCTATAGCGCTGTTCCCTGCTCTTGGTATAAAATTTGGGGCTTGAACTAAGAAAGTGAAGCTTCTTTTGTTTGAGCATCATCTAATAATTAATAATATATGTGGCGTCAGTGGCCGAGTTGTTAGGCTGCGTTACTAGGGATTATGAGGTCCCTGGTTCGAATCTTAGCAAAGCTAGGTCCGACGTTGCATTATTTGGGAAAGACACTTAACATACACTCTCTCTTTCTCCCTCTCTGACTTGTGCCTCCAGGTTTCTCCCTTACACACAATTTACACCATGCCAGAAGAAGATGAAAAAGAGAAAGGAGAGAGAGACAGACAGACCGAGAAAAATGGTATGGCTGAATTGGCGATAGGAAAATCGAGTCAGGTGGCTTTGATAGAATGTTAGTGGATTAGTTAAACTATCTCGAACAGTGGAGTGTTTGGTTTATCGAAGCATTTTTTAACTCTCTATATTGTGGTAACTTGTTCCAAAATTAGGTGTTAGGATCCGGAATCCTGAATTTCCAGATTACCGGGTACCAATAAAGAAGAAAAAATCTGTCCCAGCTCATCTGTTCGAATTATCGAAACATCCGGATTATCAAATTCAGGACTATCGAGATGTGACTGTATGAGTTATGATGAAGCAGGCATTGACTTTTCAGCCTACCATCATGAAATACAACTTGTTATAGAAACATTGACAGAAACACCCCTGACAAAAAAATGAATTAGTCTCAAATATGATACTGCTATGAAGCCTTGCCACTCAATTGGACCCAATCCCAGCCATGCTTATCCTGTCAAGCTATTGTCAGAATAAAGCGATCTGGGCCTATGGCCATGCCACTTTGCAATCGACTGACCTAAGCAATGGACAACAGACGTTCCTCAAAACCTTCAGTACTCTCATTCTCCTATATAAAGAAGTCTTGTTGTCACTAGCGTGAGAGTACTAAGATAAACATGACAGTACTTTCAATGATGCTTGTGTGTGTGTGTGTAGTGTGTGTTTGACTCCATGATCTGAGATCAAGCAAAATTAGATTCTACCTCTACCCGCTTGCATCACTTCGGGGAAAGCGGTTGTGATGTACGGTGGCGGTATTACAAGTTGTATTTCATGACGTTGGGCTGAACAGTCAATGCCTGTTTCGCCATAACTTTCTTATTTTCAAAACTTTTTGAACAAGTGATGCACCAAAAGAAAGCTTAGAATCTCAGCTACTTAATTTTTCAACATACTCTCTGATCCACAGACTACCAATGACGGACTAGTTGGTCAGGAAAAACAATAAAAGCAAACTTTTAGCCACACCACAATCAAGCATCGGCTTCAAAACCAGCATCATTGTGATATATATATATACAGTGGTTCCCTTTCAGGTATTCTTTCAGTTTGTGAAAAGGAAATGGTCTGAGGGAGCAAGATCCAGAACATACGACGGATACAGCAGGATGGAGAAATCCAGCTGCTTCAAAGCATTGTTTGCTGCTCTTTCAACTCAGTTGTCAACATGCGAAAGAATCGTGTAGCAGTTATTTTCCTACAGCCCATGATATACGAACGATGTGGCAAACTCGTTCTTTGGATATTTCGACTTACTTAGTGGTCTATTTGCTTAACACGTCGATTGGCCTTAATCATGCTCTGTACCTTTACCTTTCAAAGATCTTACCCATTGCCTAATTTAACTTTATACAAAAGCAACAGATCATCAAGTTATTCAAGAGGACCTCACCAAATTACAAAGCTGGACCGAAAAGTGGCAACTATTTTTTAATGTTAAAAAATGCAGTATAATGCACTTAGGAAAAAACAACCCCAGACGGCATATACAATGATGATTGAGACCGAAGAGATGCGCATTTCATCAACAGATGAGGAGAAAGATCTCGGGGTAATCTTTGATCCGAATATGACCTTCGACAGACACATAAATGCATCAATAAATAAGGCAAATCGCATGATTGGAATTATTAAAAGATCCTTTATCCATCTCAACAGAGAAGTGTTCCTAATGTTATACAAAGCCCTTATACGCCCCATCTCGAGTACGGTAACGTCATATGGTATCCTATTTACAAAAGACAATCCATGGCCATAGAAAAGTACAACGCAGGGCAACCAAACTAATGAAAGAATGTCGTATATTACCATACGACCAGAGACTCCACATATCTGAACCTTCATTCCCTGTATGGCAGAAGGATCAGGGAGACCTGATTGAGGCTTACAAGATCTACAATGGAATAATTGATCTAAATTGGGACACCTTCTTTACAAACCTAACATATTCTAGCACAAGGAACGCCGGAAACAAGATATACCACAAGCATACTAACACTAATCTAAGAAGAAACTGTTTCAGTCAACGCATTACCAAACTATGGAATGATCTTAATCCTGATATGATAAATTCCAAAAACACTAACTCCTTCAAAAATTCACTGGATCTGTCACCAAGATTTAAGGAACTATTCATATTTTTCGATTAAAGGATAATTACATAAAAGCCGAATGACAAAAAATCCCAAAAATCAACGATGGGACGTATAAAGGCCATTGATGCCTAGAAAATAGTCCCTACACTACTACTACTAATACAGCTAAGATCAAACACACGCTTCACCAACAACAGATCTGATTCTCTCATAAATATTTGCTGTCCCCTCCCGCCCTCCATCCAAGGCAAAGTTCAGTCCCTTCGGTAGCTCATATCGCCCGTTTAAGTCTATGATAGTCCTCCAGGAACCACTATGACAATGATGCTGATGTGGAACCTGATGTTCGATTGTGGTGTGTAGACAAAAATCATTTCTTCGCTGAAGGGATGCACCAACTAATCCAGCATCAGCAGCCGTGAGGGTAAAAATGGAGACTAGATTATAATATTGAAAAATACAGTAAGCAGAAGCAATGGGTAAATGTAGTTGAGATGCCAACCTTTCGTTTGGAAAGAACTCACAGTGTCTACTATCAGTACTATCACCATCCCTGATACTGAAACTATCCCCACTCCCCTCCCTCCAGTAGTCCTTCCACAAAGAGTGTTGAAAATAAAGTTATAATGATGTAACATAACCCTTACCCTCGTACTATCATAGTTACTCTCTTCCTTTTATCCCCCATACCAAGCCCCAACTTTTATCTCACCCCCTTGCTTCAAAATAAACCCGCATTATATCCCTTGCCTGTGCCCGACTACGGTACACTCCTTCACTATAGTTATAGTAATATTGTATTTAAATAAAAGCCCCTGTAGAGTAGTAAGTTCTGTTACAGACAATATCTCCTACAGCCTACATACATGTCTGTACCGTAAGTTGTAAGCCTCTGATCTAGATCTAACCCAATAACCTTAGTTTTAGATCTAATAACCTACCGTGAATGAGATAGGGTTTTTGGGAGGAGCCAGAAACAACTGTTGCTTTTGGCATCAGATTTGATCTAACAACGGGTACCATTCTGGTAAGGGAATTTCGTAGAATGCCAGACATGTTGATGCCTTGTAATACTTTGAGATGTACGTGAGGTCAATGAAGGAGAATGGCAACGGTAATGGTCGGCTCGAGTTTTCAACAAGGGCCGATAACTACGAAATACAACTAGGGACTAGCCAGAAAAACGTATTGTTTACTGCTAAAAATGTTTAGTTGCAGCATCCTCTGTTCGTTAGTGGTGGGACTACAACGGCATGAAATGATATTTAAGAAACCTAGGAACAAAGACGATACAAATACAATGGGATAGACAAAAATATTTCGGCACTAATAAAATTGAAAGCGTTGGCACCCATCACATGAAAAGAGAGCGCAAAACCAATCAAACTGACTACGCGCCTTTTTTTCCTTGTGATTGTTTCACATAAGCAACGTATATGATTGGGTCTTTTTTGTATCCATACCTTGCATCTAATCTTGCTTGGATTAACTCTTTTTTTCATTATTTTTATCATATAACTACAAAGCATGTTAATAATACAATGTATTGAAATACACTATCTACGTCACTGTATCTACTGCAAGTTTGCAAGTGGCAGTAAAGACAAAGGAGCGTAGTTAGCTTGTTTGGTAGTGAGCTCTCTTTTTATGGCGAGGCGATGGGTGCCGACACGGAGGTCGATTGTTTGATTCTTTTGATGTCCAAATATTTTGTTCATTGTATTCTTTTGTGTATGTCCTGTATTTGTTCCCACATGGCATATTACTACATGATTGTCATTCATCACTGCTCAATAAGCATCTGCCTATCTGGCATGGGCCCGACATTATTCGTCTCCGGCTAAGTGCACTGTCGTCGGGAGACTAGAAAACCATGCACTTAGGCGGATCTTGCTCTTTGGCTGATTCCCTTATGGTGATGCAATTTAGCGGCATCATTTGGGGATACTGAAAGCAAATCGTTCTTCTTTGTTATCAAGTTGTTGGTTCCAGGCTTAGAACTGCCTTTTGCCCACGTGTATGCATGTGTGCGTGTGTGTGTGTATGTGGATGTGTACCCATTTTATTGGATATATAAAAAAGATTAGATAATGTTAGCAGATATTTGACACGTTAGCTCTCCAATACTGGGCACTCAGCCGGAGTCTCTCTCAGCTACCGTGCACTTAGAAGGATCAATTTATATAGAAAAAATATTGTTTCGCATGATGACCTTGGGCTTAGGCGGTGTACATTTAACCAGAGATTACTGTAATGATAATACTTTGAATGGAAAATATGGTCAGTTATCAAACTCTTAAAGACAAACTTCAAAAGATTTGATTGCAAGATTAAGAGACAAATGATAGTATTATTAGCTTTGAAATGCCTACATTATAAGCACTGCCCTTCTCTTGGAACATTTCCATCTGTCAACATTTCATTGGCAATATAAATATTTTTGTTTTGAGACTTACTATATATTATATTATTCCTTTAACCCTTTTAAATGACCTATGAATAACTCTACTCCTCGTCTCGGAAAAGTTTGAGGCACTGTGATATACTCCAGAGGTGCACAGCGGTACAAATTGCAGGATGATGAACAACTCACATACATTTTTTAGATAAAAACAGGACTAACACAGGGTTGCCTGTTGTTACTTTTTCACTTTATTCCGGCAATTGACTGGCTCATGAAAGAATCAACAGCAGAAAGACAGCCAGGGGAAACTATAGATCCATCTGGATGATATTTCTCTTTAGGGCTGTCCCCTTGAAATCTATTCAAGGAGAGTTTATTTCATGTTTTTCAACAATCAATACATTCAATTCATTCATTCAACAACAAAAAAAGAAAAAAGAAAAAAAAAAAAAGATATGGATTTATACATATATACACATGATTTTTTACATCAATTTCAATATATTGATCCCGCATGTGTTCATTTTTTTCTTTCCGTTCTTTCATTCTTACTTTCATACCTGCTTGAGATCGTGTACATGTTTCCGGGCTTTCTATATATGTATATATATATATATATATATATATATATTGAAAATAAAAAAAATAAAAACATTGATATAGAGCAATGACGATATCAAATGTGAGTACAGGTAAAACAATTGACCTGCAGATACAAAAGGTACCTTGAAAAGTGGGAATGGGGATCATGAAAGGATAGAGTTTTTGTTTTGTTTTCTCTCTCTCTCTCTCTCTCTCTCTCTCTCTCTCTCTCTCTCTCTCTCTCTCTCTCTCTCTCTCTCTCTCTCTCTCTCTCTCTCTCTCTCTCTCTCTCTCTCTCTCTCTCTCTCTCTCTCTCTCTCTCTCTCTCTCTCTCTCTCTCTCTCTCTCTCTCTCTCTCTCTCTCTCTCTCTCTCTCTCTCTCTCTCTCTCTCTCTCTCTCTCTCTCTCTCTCTCTCTCTCTCTCTCTCTCTCTCTCTCTCTCTCTCCCTCTCTCTCTCTCTCTCTCTCTCTCTCTCTCTCTCTCTCTCTCTCTCTCTCTCTCTCTCTCTCTCTCTCTCTCTCTCTCTCTCTCTCCTCTCTCTCTCTCTCTCTCTCTCTCTCTCTCTCTCTCTCTCTCTCTCTCTCTCTCTCTCTCTCTCTCTCTCTCTCTCTCTCTCTCTCTCTCTCTCTCCAACGCCTCGGAAAGTATGTTGTTTTCTTTGTTTTGTTGTCTTTTAATTTGTTTGGCTATTTGGATTGTGGTCTCTTTGATCGTATTCTTGAGTAACTCCCATGTTAATTTCACGTGTCCGTGTTGTACGTGGGAGCAGTAATCTTGTATGATTTGAGCTATTGTTTGTATGAAAAATGTATTTTCTCAAAGAGTATTGTTGAATTTCCACGTCGTCTGTCTTTTGTGTTGTGAGTTATATGACTCGATGAGTAGTTTTACTGCGTTGTAATCTGTGTATGAGAGTGTCTCTTTAAGGTGTTCCAACCAAAACATACCTGTCTAGCCGTGAGCTGCTGTTTGTTGACTGGTGTGTACGTGTTGTTTCCGTGCCCAGTGTTTTTTGTTTGTTTGTCTGTAAGCATCTATCAGGCTGTATTTATTGATGATCTCTTTTAAAATTTGCAAATGTTTATGTTCTGGATTTGTTCTTATATTTGTATTTTTTCCTGTAGTGTTTACGATATCTTTTGTATCCAAATGCAGTTAAAATCCCCAGTGATTATAATATTTTTATCTGTAAAATTTTGTTCGCGAAAATCCCTGAGTTGTCTATAGAAAGTTTCTTTCTCGTGTCTCTGACTGTTGGCATAAATGTTAATTAGTGAGCATTGTGTGTTGTCAAATGTTATGTTTGTTGTTGCAACTCTGCCTTGCAGTGCTATGGAACTATTTGTTATTTTCCATCTGGTTGATGTTTGTAGTATCCATGTACCATTTCCGTAATTACCTAGATTGTGTATACATTTTCTGAGACCTAAATTTTGTATCATGGTATTTGCCATATATTGTGTTGTGATGTTTGTTTCTTGTATGCAGACAAAATTGGGTTTGTATTTGTGTATGAGTGTTGCAATGTGTCGTGTTTTGTGTCTAATTCCTCTAGTGTTGACGGTAATGATTTTTAATGTCTGTGTGTTTGTCATGACAAGGGAGTACACAGAAAAGCATGTCAAAAATGGAACTTACATTTAGTGAGAGTGTGTTGATCAGAGATCCATCACCAGCTTCGGAGGCGATGCGGAGGGTGAACGGCTGGCAACTTCCCGGTAGGAGGGCTTGGGGCTGAGCCTGGGCTTGGGAGCCTTCCTGGGCTTGGGGCTGACCTGGGCTTGGGGCTGACCTGGGCTTGGGGCTGTCTCCATTGGGCTTGTCTTTGGGGCCTCCGGGGCGGATGAAATGTCGTCATCACTCCGGGTTGCCTTCTACCACACGTCTCCATTGTCTTCCTCTTCATCACTCCGATCTGGCGACTGATCTGTGGTTGTTGGGGATGGCGTTGATCTGTGTCTCCTCCTCTTCTTTGTGACCTCTATGAAAGTGTCTTCATCTGGTTATTGTGTTGGTGTTTCTTCTTGTTGTATTTGTTGGGTTTCCTTGGTTTGGTTTATGTCTTCGTGTTATTTTTGTGTTTTAGACTTTCCTGTTTCTTTGAGATTGGAGCTGTCTTGGGGTTTTTTGTTTTTTTAAATTCTTCTTGAGTTGGTTGTTTATTTTGTATAGTTTGTTTTGTTTTATTTGGCAGGCTGTCGTCCAGTGCTCAACTGAGCCGCATTGACGACATGCCTGTCTCCTGCCTGCCTGTGTCAGCATGAGAATGTGTTTTCTCATGTTGCCGTCTTTTTCTTTTACTGTTATTCTCATTCTTTGACACTTTATTGTTTTCATTTACAATGTCCTTCATTCACCCCCTCCCCCCCCCCCCCCGCTCATTTTCAACACTTCTTCTTCCCCCTCTCTCTCTCTCTCTCCCCTCTCTCTCTCTCTCTCTCTCTCTCTCTCTCTCTCTCTCTCTCTCTCTCTCTCTCTCTCTCTCTCTCTCTCAATCTCTCTCTCTCTCTCTCTCTCTCTCTCTCTCTCTCTCTCTCTCTCTCTCTCTCTCTCTCTCTCTCTCTCTCTCTCTCTCTCTCTCTCTCTCTCTCTCTCTCTCTCTCTCTCTCTCTCTCTCTCTCTCTCTCTCTCTCTCTCTCTCTCTCTCTCTCTCTCTCTCTCTCTCTCTCTCTCTCTCTCTCCTGACCCCCTTTTCCCTCTAGGGATCTCTCCATATCCATATATATATATATCCATCCATCTCTATCTATATATCTATCTATATATCTATCTATTATCTATTCATCCAGCTATCTATCTATCTGTCTATCTATCTATTTATTTATCTATATCTATCTATCTATCTATCTATCTATTTATTTATATATCTATCTATCTATCTATCTATCCATCTATCTATCTATCTATCTATCTATATATCTATATATATCTATCTATCTATCCATCTCTCTCTCTCTCTCTCTCTCTCTCTCTCTCTCTCTCTCTCTCTCTCTCTCTCTCTCTCTCTCTCTATATATATATATATATATATATATATATATATATATATATATATATATATATATATATATATATATATATATATATATATATATATATATATATATATATATATATATATATATATATATATATGTTTATCCTTCTCTCTGTCCACATTATTTCTGATATGAATGTATTCTATATCTACCAACCATCTTCCTGTATTTCTAATAAATACTCCTAAACGACAGATTTCTCTTGGCGTTACAGCTTTCTTTCTTTCTTTATCAGTTCCCATTCTACCTTTCGGTGTATGGGTTCAGATGCCCGAGATGATTTTTCTCCAGAATGCCCTATCCTGGCATTTTCTGTTTCCTTCCAAAAAAGTTAAATTTATATGGTTCAATGCCTCCTTTATATCTTCTTCCCACTTTCTCCGAGGTCTGCCTTTTGGTCTTTTACCTTGGGCTTTAGCCCTGTATACTGATTTAGCTATTCTGTTGTCATTCATTCTGTTTACCTGCCCGAACCATCTCAATTAATCTGTTTCTATCTTAGATTTTATGCCATCTGCGTTTGTTTGATCTCTTATTATTGTGTTTCTGATTTTGTCTCTTTTAGTTTTTCCTACTACTATTCTTAGATATTTCATTTCAGCTGCCTGTACTCTACTGTATTCTCTATTGTCTAAGGTCCAGGTTTTGCCGCCATAGAGGAGAGTAGGACAATAAATTGTATTGTATACTGCCATTTTGGTTTTTGTTGACAATTCTTGCTTACCTACAAATGCCTTTCCTATATGGTTATATATTGCACCTGCCTTTTGGATTCTCTGGCTGATTTCTTCTCTTAGTTTTCCCTCTGAGTTAATCATTATTCCTAGATAATTGTAGCTTTGAACTTGTTCTATATTCTCCCTGCCCAATTTGTGTTTTTGTATTTTAGCTTCCTAGTTACTAGCATTGTTTTGGTTATCTTTGCATTTACTCTCATTCCTCTTTTATTTAGTTCATTGTTCATAATGTTGATATTCGACTGAAGGTCCCTTTCTAATTTTCCAAACAGAACTAAATCATCGGCAAATGAAAGCATTGATACATTTACTGGTTTGAGCTTCCACTTACCTCCATTACTTTCTTCATGCTTGAGGATGCCTTTGCGACTGAATCCATAAATGTGATAAACAAAAGAGGACTTAAGATACAATCCTGTCTTACCCCTATTTCTACATTAAATTCTGCAGATATGTTTCCAGCTACTGTCACTGCTTATGTTGGTTTATTGTAAAAACTTTCAATGGCTTCTATTAAATTTTGCTCTACGTTGTGTTCTTGGAATACCATAGTTCGTCCCTCCTCACAGTGTCAAATACCTTTTCTAAGAATAAAACACAGATGCAAGTCTATGTTTCTCTCAAGGAATTTTTCTATTATTTGTCTAATTGTAAATATGTGGTCTTGTACACTTCTTCCTGGTCTAAATCCACTCTGATGCTCTTCAATCTGATCCTCTACTCTTTTCCTTAATCTCATTTCCAGTATCCTGGCATATACTTTTCCTGGAACGTTAAGTAATGATATCCCTCTATAGTTTGAGCATTCCATAGTTGATCCTTTCTTATGTATTGGTACTACCGTTCCCTTTATCCAGTCGTCTGGCACCTGTTTGGTCTTCCATGCTTGCTGGCATATTGCATGTAGTAGTTTGTCTGCCTCTCTCCCTTGGTTTTTAATAATTTCTGGATAAACTTGATCTGCTCCTGGGGCTTTTCCTAATTTCACTTTTCTTATAGCTGTTTGGATTTCTTCCATTGATATATCTACATCTTCAGCTGTCTCCTCTGGATTACTTGTTACTCTTACTAATTGATCTTTACTCCTTGTTTCATACGTTCTGCAGGGATTATGTAATTGGTAAAAATGCCTTCTCCATATTTCCAAGGTTTCGCTGTCTTCTTTCATTATTTCTCCTTTGGCGTTCTCAATTTGTCGTATTGGGCATGCTTGGTCTTTCTCGTACTTTTTATTGCCCCCAGAACAGCTTTTGATTTCCTTGATGGCTTTTTGAAGCCTTTGTCCAAACTCTTCCCATTGTTCCTGTTTTGCTTTCCTTACTTCCTCTTTGGCGATAGTTCTTTTATTCGCGTAATCTATCCTATCCTCTGGTCTCTTTGTTTGTAAGTATTTCTTCCAGGCATCCTTCTTTTCTTTGATCTTAGTCTTGACATTCTCAATCCACCATGCTGTTCTTTTCCTATCTCCTTTAATTTGTTTCCTACCACAGACCTCTTCACTACAACTGAGGAGTGTTTCTTTATACATCTGCCACTTTTCTTCTATTGTGCTATCATTCAAATGCATCTGTCTTTCACAAATAAATCTTTTTATCCTACATTGGTATACCTATTTTGCTACTACTGGTTTATTCAGTTCTTTTATTTTGAGTTTAGTAGCTTTCTTCTGTTTCCTTTTCTGTTTGTTTTCTTCAGTCAGTAATCTCATTTTGGCAATCACTAAGTGATGATCACTAAATATTTCTGCTCCTCTGTTTACTCTTGCATCCAATGTACTGAAAAAATAAAAGGGAGCTGCAAACTATTATGTAGTCTATGATTGACTTTTCACTTTAGTCTGTCTTGAGGAAAAAAAAAGTGTTGGCTATTTCTTGACTTTTTCACCTATTACTCTGTCTTCATTTACTCCTAAAAGCAATAGTTCCTGTTTGGGCTTAAGATTGTATTTGTGGATATCTTTATGAGGAAAAATTTTTTACCTCTTTGGTTTAATAGCCGTGGCCTTATAAATTTCCAGCTTTCTAGTAGCTTTTCATGCCTTGTATGCGCTAGGAGGCCTACTCCTACTCTAGCTCTGTCTTTGACATCTACTCCTGAGAAGATTAAAATATGATTTGGTCGTACATTTTCTATCCCTTGTTCTTTTTTCTTTGTTTCTGTAATGGCCAACACATCTACTTTGAATTTTTTCCATTTCTTCAACTAATTCTAACTCGTTTCCATTTATTGCCCTAACGTTCCATGTCCAAAACTCACAGTCCGTATTCGTTTCCAAGTTCGTCTTCGAAAGATCAAGCAAGTTGTATTATATTTATTTCTCTGCATCTGTTTGTTTTTGGATAAGCAGGGATTAGCCCACTGCACCTTAGGTAGATGGTGGGGCTGCCACCTTGAGGCCCTTTACCAGGCCTTGTTATTTTCTGTCAGGGGTAACTCCTTATCCTTTAGTCATTCAAGACCATCCTGCAAGGCAGCAGGTTGTTAAGTTCTGTCAGGGTTAACTCCCTTAGCCTTTAGTCATTCAAGACCATCATGCAAGGCAGCAGGTTGTTATGTTCTGTCAGGGTTAACTCCCTCAGCCTTTAGTCAGCCAAGACCCGCCTGCAGGACAGCAGGAGGCTCGTGGAGGACAGGATCATCTACTCCCCGTACAGGTGCTTACCTGTCCACTGCCCGGGCGTTAAAGCAATATTCATTTAATAAAATAAAAAACAAAACATTTTGCTGTTTCTTCCTAGATCTACCCATATTTAAATTAGTTGGGAATTATTTAAAAAATTTTTTTGTGTATATCGTCATTACTTCTACTTGCTACACATTATAACTATCACTACCATCATCTTGGTCATTTATAGGATCATAGTTTATGGCCGTTGCTGTGACGGTGTGATCCTGATCATTGTATTGAATTGTTATAAAGAGCGAATGTTAAACAAAGCTTTGATTTATTTGAGTCCTTTCAACTTTCATAATTCAATCATCAATCCACCAATTCAATTCATCATACTATCAATCCTTTGGTTTACTTTATTATGGTATGCAATCAATTAATCAATGCGTGTGTGCGAGTGTGCGTGTGTGCGTGTGACTGTATGTCTGTCCACAATTGTTAATGATACATCTGCGTGTAGAATAACTGTTTTGTTTCTGAATATATCTCAAATTGTCTATAAATAAGTGAATTCACTTTCACATTAAGCAGCGACATGAAATGTAGCAAGTTTATGCTATCTTTTATATTTCTTCTTGTCTTTTTCATTCTTCAATCCAATTCTATTCTGTAAGTTAGTGCTAACAAAGATACTAAAACTTGTTCTATAGTATCTTTGATGTTAGTTCGTGTTTAGTGTAAGGTCTTTGATTCGATTGCAAAACAATCCACTTAAAAAGAAACAAATCAAAATTTTTCCAAAGTGATAGAATTGTCCCAAATCTATCTTTACAAACTTTTGTATCGAAATTGTTTATACTAAATTTGATGAAAAGTATAAGAGTAAAAAATATTGTTGCTGGGAATTATTCTTTTGTTTTGTTCTGTTTAACCAAGGTTCGGAACATATTTTTATTTCCTTAATATAAATCAAAATGGCGATCAATGGGAGAAAACTGCTACCATTGTGATAGAGTTGTGAGGCGTAATTAGGAAGTCCATGATCTCTGGGACATTTGGTATGTTTCCTCTTGCTATTTTTTTCTTTATCTTCTCCTATGGTGGAAACTTTGAAAAATTCTTATCTGTTCATTAAGTAGATCCACAATGGGAGTATGCTTCATTATTGTCAAGAGAGTTGTAAGAGAAGAGTCAACACTTACACTACACTGTCAACAGTCAAAAGTTTAGTTATTTCAGTTCTAGATCTAGAATCTAGTGCTAGATCTAGATTCTAGTACTAGAGATAGCTCTAGATCTGAATAGATTTAGTGACTTGCAACGTATTTTATTACACAATGTGTGTTTGCGATTCTCTTTGCCTAGAACAAGAAGCTTTTTACGTCAATGCGCAGGATATGGCTGGTTCGTGATTTAATTTTATGCTGTGTTGTTTTTATGGATTGAAAATCAACGTAACTTCATGATATTTAGATCTAGATATGAAAGCTAGATCCAGATCTATATATTCTTATACTTATAGTGTTATTTATAAGCCAAGTAATTTTGTTGAGTTTGGAAATGCTGCCCTAGTCTTTAAAGCCATGATGAATACACAGCAATATACGATTGGCAGCTGTGGTCAATTTTATGGAATAGCCACCTACAACAATGCGTCTTCTACAATCGTGTCTAGATTACAACACATTGTCTCTTTCTAGCATCAATAACACACCTCTAACCTCACACTTTTTACAGAAGATACCATTTTAGTGGTATGTAAAGGGGTGGCAAGACAATCCAATTCAATAAAATCCTTTTGTTCTGTAACAAGACACAAAAGGGTATATTCTTTCTGCACCTTGAATATGAAACCTAGCACCTATCTGCTTGGACTCTACAAAGATTTACTAATCTGCAAATCAAGCATCAGTTTTCTCTTATATGATTGGATGACCAATCTGTAAGCTAGTTTTAAGCTCTAATTTGAATCAATGAGTGGAAATTCAATGAAAATAGACATTTTGAGGGCATCCCTGATCCACACGGAAATATCCGGCCTTTGCACCACGCGGTTTGTCGAAGATGGCAAAAAACCGGCCTTTGCGCCACACAGCTTGTCGGGGCAGGGCGACCACAGGTGTTAATAGAGAAAATTCCCGCTTTTTTGTAAAATTGGATCGCTTATACTATCCTTACCTACATGATCATGCAGAGGAGTAAAGTCGGGTAATCACCACCCTGAGACGGACATGTTATCATAAATCACTAGAAAGACAGACATTGTCTTTATGAAAACAGGATGGGAGCTGGCTGGCATTTTCTACTTGAACCTGTGCAAGTATTATTTTCCAATCAGTAATATTGTATTGTTATGCCATGCTGCTCTATTGTAATGGAGTTTAATTATCTTAGATTCATGAAAGCCTATTGATTGCAGAATTTCACATTTAAATATCAATGTTTTAGCATCAAGACTTGATGGCTCGTAAGCACATGGCCGTAAATTCACCATTGTTTCCCAATAGGTTTACACGAAAAATTCACCACACCAAAGGGTACTGGTTGGGATTACTTGAGTCAAGCTTCCTTTTTCTTCACTTTTTAGTTGTATTTCTTTCCATCTTGAAATAGATGAGAATAGAAATAAGGCAGCATTAACCCTCTAAGAGGCTACGGCCCTATATAAAGGGCATGCCATCATTGGACACCACACCAAAGGGTACTGGGAAGAGCCACGGCCCTAAATATATAGGGCATTAGACCATACGGATCCCTTGGATGCCATCATTGGGAAGAGCCACAGCATACTATATAATTATAAAGGGCATAGACCCTGACCTTCTATAATGGAAAATTCCATTGTCCTTTTACGGTAAAATGACGTAGTAAATGCTCAAGTATATAGTGAAGTAACAGCCAATGAAAACATTATTTATTTTAAGCTCATAGTGTCCCTAGAGGCCTTGTTATCAATCGGCAAAGTGATGCACTTTACTGAGTAGTGTTCACTGTGTAATCACCCCCTTTTGTTTAGTGTTTCATTGTTTGTCAACACAATAAAGATCACTGATCTAAGTGATCTGAGTGTTGTTAGACAGTTGGTGATGTAAACTGACAACAGTGGCCCTAATTAAATGTCATTCATGAATGAATCGACGAATCATAATGACCTAGATGTCGAGATAGAGTTATCAGAGGAAGAAATCCCATTTTTCCTTCTTGGTATAAAGACAAATAATCAATGAACTAAATTTATGTCTAATATCAAAATATTAATGCCTCATGTTATCAGCTTTCAGAAAATGTATGGTTTTATATGTCTAGTATCACTTATCACAGTTATACAGTCCTTTTTACCCTAGTCAAAATCTGGGCTTTTCCCTTTGCCACACGCTAATTTTTCCATTCAAGCAGCTGTGGCAATGCCACATCCCAGGAGGTCACTTGGTAAAATGGGGATCGCTACTAGGGTTAAGAAAGAAAAGCTGGGAAAATTTGAAAATTATCATTTGGCGAAATTGACTTTCAACTTGAAATAAATTTGAGGCAATTCTACCTGACAACAGCTGCTCTTAAGTTAAAACACATTTAAAAAGTTAAGAACACATTTTTGCATAAATTATGCAATAAAATAAGGCAGGTTTCACAAAAATGGGACCCAATGATAACTTAAACTCTTCAATTAATCTTTCTCAAAGTCTAATTGATGAATCTTCTTAACATTTGGTCCATCTATAGCTTTGACATCACAGATATAAAAAAACATAATATTGTGAAATTTGCTTTCAATTTGTGTGTTTTGTGAACATTTTTTGGGTGTGAACGTCAGGAATTGAGACTG